>JAJLRJ010000001.1:24812052-24847052 GCA_024195265.1 Dendrophyllia cribrosa | reverse complement strand
AGTGCATGCAAATTTGACAAACTATAACTGCAAGTAAGCACACTTCACCATATTTTCGGTATGGTCATTACCTTACGCATCTGTTTATGCGCCAGCTTTACATCAACCTCGTTCCCAGGGCTTTTCCCTTCGAGAGAGGGGCGGCGGGAAAAGACCCTGGCATCGGCTGGTCACGTGGCGTTCTTAAATAATAATTATAACACTAATGTATGCATTCCTGTGGTTAATCCTGCATTTTCATTGGTTGATGGAATTTGCTCAAAAATTAATGTTTGTATTTTTGGCGGTCTCGGCGCGAATCATTTGACGTAACACTAAACTATTTCACATTACGCTAAACCATTTGGTGTCACGCTAAACCATTTGACATTACGCAAAACCATTTGGTGTCACGCTAAACCATTTGACATTACGCTGAACTATTGCACATTACGCTGAACTATTTCACATTACGCTAAACCAGTTGATGATTGATGTTACGTTAAACCATTTCAAATCACGATTAACCATTTGTCGGTAGGATAAACCATTTCACACTACGTTAGACCGTTTGGTATTGTACTAAATCATCTCACATGACGCTGAACCATTTGAGACTTCACTTTGTCGTTTTAACATTGGACACTAGACCGGTTTTCATTTACTTTCACCAATTCTACTTAGTCTGTGTGGTTTTACAAACGGAAGCTGAACTATTTACATTTAGACTTGATCATTTGTGTCTATATTGTACCGTTTCGACAACGGCGACTATACGGTTTGTAAACTGTCTAAACCATTTATTGGTTGAGTATTTCATTCCACCAAAGACAACCTGTCCAACTACATTTTAACTACATCATTTCTAGATCATCTATACCAACTTACAAAACACCATTGAACCATTCATGTTTATTCTAAGTCGTTTGCAATGTTTGTATTTTTGGCGGTAACGGCCGCCCATAGATGAGGTTCGAGAGGTGAACCGAAACCATGGTCTTGCCTGAATGAAATAGTGGCGTAAACGAAGCACTCGCCAGACTGTCAAAATTGACAACGGAGGTTTTATAATAGTATAAACCGGCAGCGAGCTCCACGCAGCTATAAAGCGTAGCGAAAGGAAGCTAAAATTACAGCCTTGACTAAGACAAACTTCAACTCTCTACAAGTTAAATAGCTTATTTAGCTACAACTCTCTCTGCTATAAAGTTGGATCATGAAACTTAAAATAGCTGGGCCCAGCGTGATATAAATAGCAGGAAAGACATTCTGACACGGCCAACAGATCATTTCAGATCCTGTCATGTCCGGTAGTTAGTGGAATTCAAACCTTTCTTACATAAAAATCTACATGCCAAAACTATTAAATGGCGAAAACAACACAACAACCGCCAGGCAAAAAAGGACGCTGAAATGAGGTCAAAATCTACAAGCACGACACCACGGGAAACTACAACCGACAGGCTAGACTTGACCTCTAGTCCGTTGCACGCGGCTTTTGAAAGGTTTTAAAATTCAGTCTATACTGTACAGTTACTAAATGTAGAATACCCGTTCAAAACATATAGAAGGAGCAAATGGCATTAAAAACATGAGGTAGGAGTCGTGCAGGCCTGCCACCCCCATATTCTCGTATTAAACTCCCATCTTGCTTTTGATTATGCAGCTTCGATTTCACATCTAATTTATTACACCCAGGTTTTTCGGGTGTCCGATGGGCACGTGACCAGCCGATGCCAGGGTCTTTTCCCGCCGCCCCTCTCTCGAAGGGAAAAGCCCTGGGAACGAGGTTGGCTTTACATAGGCCATGTGGTAGCTGTTGGCTGGGGACCACAATCCTCAATCCTCGGCATGCGTGTGGACAGGGTCTGGAAGGGGGAGTCTGGAATCACGTAGCTTGTTTTTGTCATTTCCCGAATCACATAGTCTGTGAAAAACATTTTCTGCATATATCCTATTTCTGGCCTGCAGCGCCTTTATTAATTTACTTGAGAGAAATTTACTAGATGATTTTCTCCAAGGCCTTTGCCAAGGGCAATTTCATTAATAGCTGTAAATTTTGTAAAATGGATCTTGAAGGTGTAGAAATCCTTGTCATTTTCAACGCTTATTAGAACATTGAACTTTTCTTTCAGTGGATTGGCTGGTTACTCACTATAGACTTAGTCTATACGAGATTCTGGAGTCAGAAAAAATGAGATCACTAAACCCTAACTGTGGAACTGGTCTAACTACTCGCCATGGCATAAAGATAAACAGTAAATATTGCGAATAAACAAACGGCAAGTCGATCGAAAACTAGTCTCCCACGCAGTCTTATTTGTCTCGTCACGCAACAAATAACAGCTGCGTGGGAGACTAATCGAGATGGCGTATTCACTGCGATCACGTGTGATCAGGTCCAAGTACAGTAGCCTCCCACCCGTGGCCTTCCTGTAAATGTTTTTTTAACCACGTAAAATAAGATGACACATGATGACAAAGGTCGGTTTTAACTGTTTAAATTTACTTTATTGATCACATGTGATAGGCTTAAACCGCCCGTTGGGTCGCTATAAAACATGAAAAAAATGTGAGTTTGAATTGATACGGGCTAAAATATTTGAATTTTGTCGGTGGAAATCACGAATCACGGACCACAGATAAAGCAAATCCCGCGTCACAGTCGATATAGTATCCCGAATCACGGCTAGATTTATTTTGTAAAATCACGCACTCAATTTCGGCTAAATCCCGAATCCCGCAGAACCCCTTCCAGACCCTGTGTGGAGAGGTGGATCCGTATTTCAGGACCGCGCGTGCCACATAAAAACCATACACAGACTATAACTGCAAGGAAGCATACCACACCATCCCCTCATTCTCGTTCCCAGAGCTCCACGTTTTTTCTCTTTTTTTTTAATTGCGTCTCGTGTAGCTCTGGTAACAGACACAAATTCAAATTTTTTGATTGGCCGTTTAAAAATATATGTGCAACAAGGTAAAAATTGTTCCCTTCGGCGCATAAGGCTTTACTTCCGGTTGAATTTCAAATGTTGGCCTGTGTTTATCAACCTGTGTGGAACTGGAAATAAGGCGACAACACCAACAAAACCTACGGTTCAATTTCAATTCAATCAGCGATCGATGTTACCAAGTTTTGTTGTTTGGTTTTGCAGGTCAAGATACGGCTGCTAAATTTCAAAGTGTATCTTGAAACGGGATTACAAATGAGGTATATGATAAGTGAGTCATATTTGTGAACTGCGGATTGAGAATGTAAAGTGAAGAAATGATCCTCGCAGTTGTGTTTGCAATTTAAGCAATTGCAAAGAAGCCTGAAAAAAATTCAGGGCTTCAACGGATTGTCGCTAAATGTGAGCGATTAGTTTCCGAAAATAATTATGTACTTCGGAAGACGAAACTTAAGCGGCAACGAATGTTAAAGAAGTGTGTCTTAATCCGCGAAAAGAATAACAAAGCTTTCTACAGGGACGAGTAAAGAGAGGCAGAAATCCTGAAGAAAGCGGGCGAAAAGAAATCCGACGGACACAACATACGGCGAAGAACCCCGCTCTAATCGAATTGTGCGGTATGCATAGCTATTCAAATTGGCGACTACACTAAATTCGATTTTGTTGTGGCAATACCTGAAAACTAACTGACTCATAGCCAAGTGTATTTGTTTACGTTCAATGAAGTTTTTATGGGTGGGGGGAGGAGGCAGGTGGAGCCGTTTGAAAATTGATTGCGCGAACCTACGAAAAAGTCCTGGCTACGCCCCTGAATACCATTAGAAATATCAACATTAACACCTCTGTCTATAAGTCAATTAATAATTATTATTTCCTTTGGGGCCCTTGCTACCCACGTCACTTCTATCACAGATACTTTTCCCTTGGGGCTCTTGCTACCGATGCCATTTCCATCACAAAAGCTGTGCAGACACACCCATGTTAGAATTGTTTAAAAATCTACAAACAGTACTGCGGCCTGGGCACCTGGTAGCCTGCCTGCACCTGGTAGCCTGCCAAGCTCCAAACCCGAAACCCCGAACCCGCGAGCCCGAGAGCTTGCTCGCATGCCATGTATAAGGCACCTGGTCAGATAGCTTCTTCACACGCTTATTGGAAGGGCTGGTGGCATGTTGAATTTTTACATATTTTACTCACAAATTGTGTTTTTCTGAGCCGGGAAAGCACTCTCTTGTTAAAGTAATAACATGTTCATGTAACTTGAAGTCAAAGAGAACGAATAAGGCAAAAAGATACTGTATTTTCACAAAACAATACATAAAATGTTTGTTACAAAACAAGCTATATGACTCTTCAGGCCAAAACATTTTTTCTTAAGTTCCAAGAATTTGCCAAAATGTGAGATGTTTTGGTTTAATTGAATCTCTTTTACTTCAACTAATGTTAACCAGTCATTATTTTTGGCAACAGAATGCTTTTTCTACTAAAAAAACACAATTTGTGAGTGAAAATGTTGGTTGGTGTCAGGCGATAAAAGTACCCAAAAGATTAATTTTTGTGAAAGCGGGTCAAAAGTCCACACATAGTGTAGAATAATTATGTTGCTCAGATAGAAGAGATATTGAAAAATTACTAGACTTATTATCACAAAGGTTATCATATAGGAAAAAACATGTGTACATTTCGACAATATTACGAAATTTTAATCAACCTAGATTAACATAATGTGGAGTTATATGATCTTGTAAAGGAACGTCATTTATAATTCTAATTTTTTTCTGCTTTTTATGTGTGACGTTCTGCCTTAAATAATAACAATCTAAAATATATGTATATGTACATGGCCATTACCTTACACATGCGCAATGCTATGCTGCCTGACTACCGAGGGGTTTTGTACCCGTTTATTAGTATACAGCTATTTCAATTTAGGTTGTCGGATGAGAGCTTCAAACGTACGCAACGAGACCGCAAGGTACTTTGGGATTTTTATGTATACGATAAATTGACCAAAGCAATTTAAAATACCTCGTCCTTAGGGACTGTGCAATAATTATCGGGGAGGGGGTTTGGAAAACCAGAGGGGGGCATAAAGTAAAATCAAAGCAAGGATGGGGGGGGACTCAAAGTAAAATAAGTCACTCAAGAGGAGAGGGGGCTTAACATTTTATTCCGAGTGTTTATAGTTCTCACTGAAAGACTTGATGATCTGTTCTGTTTTCTGAACTTTTTTTTTTTTACAGATTTTTATTGCTTATCAAAATAATTTGCACAAATATATAGTACATATAACACTACTATTCTAATACTAACATGCGTACTAACACGAAGATAAATACTTACACTAACCACTAACAGTCAGCCAGATCTAATATCAACAAATAAAAGAATAACTGAGCAAACCAAAAAATAAATAACTTACAATAAAATACAATACCATAAAAACAGCCTACTATGTAGATGAATAGAGATTATTTTAATTTACTGCGAAGGTATAATGTTTTGCCATTTCTGGTAATGAACTAACTCTTTGTTGTTTTTCTTAGCTATAAATAATTCTACTCAGTTGCGTGTTTTGTATTTTGGCTTTGAGTAACGCCAGGCTTGGCTTAATAATTTTGAAACGACAGTAATAAATAATTTGTTTTCCCATAATAATAAGATGGTTTAGTAGCCTGTTGTCTGGAGCATTACTGTAATAACTGAAGATGATTACCTTGAGGTCAATGTTTTCTACTTCTATATTACTGGGTTTAGCCAAGCCGATACCGATCGCCAAAATTCTGTGCATAGCTACAGTAAAAAAATAAATGTTCGAGGGATTCTTCGTGATCATGGCAGAATGTACACATAGGAGAAGCAACGAGTTTCATTTTAAAAAGGATTTTATTTGTGTATAGAATTTAATCTGTTGCAATACGATTATCTATTCTTTTCTATCTCTATAATATAGAGACGAATACTGTAGCCCCATTTACACGTGCAAAAAAATCGGAACGGCACCCCCAAATTTCGGTACCGTGTCCAAACTATTTAAGCACGGCACTCCCAGTTTACACGAACAAAATAGTGGAATTTCTCTCAAATGGGCACGGTACCTACTTCTGTATTGGCACCCCTAACATTCGACTGTATTTCCCCGGGAAATGGCGGGAAATGATATTATTGTCACTGTTTAACGGTTATTGATTAAAAATCGGCGCCTAGAACAACAAGAAGGACATCAACGTTACGAAAGACATCTGAAAGAAATGTATCGTCTGAATCGTAACGTTTCTTATAATATACTCTGCAAAATATACAGTTTCTGTTTGGCCAATGACGAATGCATAATTAGATTGTAGAGTGCAAATCTAGGTTGTAAAGTACAATAAGAAAGCTGCAAACCTGTTGCACTTACTTTAAAAGTTTGGAACTTCAAGCTTAAATATTTCTTTAAATGATGTGATCAATTTTTAGATTTCAGGCATGGTTTATCTTTCAAAAGATTGTTATTGATTGGTTAAAAATAATGGCAACCAATGAAGCGTTTCATTTCAAAATTTCAAAACATCACTCGTGCCCATAAATCATGAAACGCACAAGTAGTTCATACGATTTCCTAATGGTTGCTACGCATGCATGACGGCTTAAAATTCGTTCAAAATTATTAGAAATCGAACATTTTTTGGCACGGTGCCTTCTTTTACCCGTGCCGAGACTACCTCCATGTGTTGTGCAAGCGCTATGATTTTTCCCTGCTACATGTCCCTCAGTGTGTACTACACAAACTTTTGCCGCTGCTACATGTCGTTGCGATATGTCCCTGCTACATGACCCCTCGTGTCAGTGGAGGTAAAGTGGAACTGGTTGCACGAGTTCTCCAGTACGCTCGTGGTGATCATTCTTGCATCCCACGAGAAACCCAAGAGAACGTTAACGAGGAAATGAGTTCCAGTGCAAGCAACTCGGATTCGCAATGAAGTGATTCAGAAGTGGAATCGGATGGCTTTGTTGAACACTGCTTCGAGGTCATGTTTGTTCCAGATATGGATGTCCAACAAGTAAACATGTCGTATCGCTGTATATCCACGTCTGGAACAAACATTACCTCGTAGCAATCATAACTAAATTCAGTCATTTAAAAGGGGGGTATTACCTAATATTTCCCTACTTGAAGCCCATTTACCACTCCCCCCCTCTTGATAATTATTGCACAGTCCCTTATTACTTGCGTGCAGAAAACAGCTTCGGTACGGGCCCGGGGAGGGGGGTGGGGTACTCAACAAAGTTTTGTACGGGGATGCTCTGCCCCGAGGTCCAAACCCTTACCATTTCATATACCGTTTTTGTCAGAAAAGGTACCCCTTTCATAAACCTTTCATCGAAAATGGTACCCCTTTCATATAACCTTTAGGTGCGTCTGTTTGATATATTTTGAAAGGCCCTTTTTATAATACTTAGATGGCGGCTTTCCCTACCTTTTTTATACTTCAACTCGTGTTTTCGCTGCCCTTTCCTATTCTTCGTGAAATCCCTACCCTTTCATATATCAACTCGTGAAATCCCTATCCTTTCATATACCTCCAGCCTAAAAAAGGTACCCTTTTCGGGCGAAGCATCCCCGTATGGCCCATTATAGGGAGTACCCCTTCCCCCGGAGGGTACAGGTCTCGTTATATATCTGTTATATATCTGTTATTTTCGAAAAGAAAATTACAAGATATTGCAATCCATTTTGCTATAATACTGAGGCGAAAAACGACTTTAAGAACCAATTACAGCTACAAGGCAAATGAAGTATAATTAAATCTCTACGCTTTTATAAATGTTCCAATGTGTGCATTTTATGATTCGGGGGGGGGGGGGGGGGGGGGGGGGGGGGGTGCGTACTCCCGACAATTTAGGATAGGTGTGTGCCGCCAAGGTTCTCAAACCCTGACCCTAAGGATCACAATACCAAAAATACCAAAAAGGATACCCTATTTAAGGACTGAGCACCTAAAAAACCCTACGCTATCGGGCGGCACATACCTATATAACGTATATAAGGAAGTACCCCCACGGGTTATGATTGAAATTTCTAACATCGGGCGCCGTATCCTTATCACAACCTTTTTTAAACTTACATGTGATCACAGGAAATTTGATAAGATTAAAAGAGTCAGGGCCCATCCAGCACGGTAAAATCAAGGTGCTCTTGGCCGGCCAGAGGTTCACTCGCGGCTTCGCCGCTCGTTTCCGGCCTTCGGCCGGCGCCGACATCTCACAAAAGCGTACCGCGAGACAACCTCTGATACCCAGGGTAGGGTTTCTATTTCTATTGTTTCGGGTCGAGGATTTCTTTGGATGTATCTATCCATGCCTGCTTCCGCTCTTTCCATACGTCTTCTGTACTACTTCGGATCCGCGAGGGCTTGATACCTGTTGCTGAGCGCAATCTGAAAGGCTCTGAGGGTAGGTGGATCTTGGAGGAGTTTGGTGTTTCACCATGGCGCTACTTTAGGGTTACGTTGTTTTTTGTTTTTGGTTGTTGTTGTCTGTAAACTCTCAGGTCTTGCATTGATCGTCTAAATCTCTTGCTAAAGCAGATGTGGTCGACCTGGTTCTCGGTGTTGTGGTCTGGAGGTCCAAGTTGTGGTGTTGTGGTCCAAGTTGTTTTGTGTATACGTTTGTGTGGGAAGATGGAACCACCAATAACCACAGAGTTCAATGCACTCCATTTTGACTTATCACTCCTACTCCATGCCTTCCCATCACGTCCTCTTTTCCTGTGTTATCACTGCCAATTTTTCTGTTATAGTCATCCATAAGGATAACAATAATATGTCCCTTTGGTATTTTATCTATGGTGCCTTGGAGTGCAAATCAAAGTGTAATAAAGTGGTTAACGCAAAATGTGTAATAACATTTTAATGCAAAATGTAATAAATTTTCTTACGCAAAATGTAATAACACTTACTGATTACGATCAATTGTGTATTTGATGCTACCAGACGAAGTCCGCAAAGTACGCAAGTGTTTTTCTGTGACTGATACATTCTTGTCCAGCATAGGTGGATATAAATTAACTAAGATATCTTTTTTCATCAGTAAATAATACAGCTATCATAAGTGAATGTGCATGGAGGAAAAGGATTGAGCCAGAAAGCGAGACTTATATTGTACTAAAATTAGTTTATCCATCGATGCAAGTTGAACACTTCAATAAAAGGCCACATACGCATCCCCTTCGCGCAAAAATGGTCGTTTAAGAGGATCTCAATGGGGTGGTCACAAAAGTTAAAAAAAGCATTTTGACGGTTGACGGTGAAAAAGCGGTCGTTCCAGTGGGAAATGAAATGAAATGGTCCTTCCAGTGGGAAGGGCCGTTCCGTTTGATTTCCCCCCTGAACAACACATACAAAAGGAAAACGCTCTTGGAACGGATAAACGAGTAAAAATACCACATCTCGTTCTAGCGAGTTTTTTATGGTGTCACAAACACACGTGCACTTCTCGACCAAATTCTCAAACACTACACAATTATATAACTCAACATTACAATGTACGAGGAACAAGTTTGATATTTCCTTGGACTCCCGACATAATGAGTATCAAGGTGTGGCAGTATGCAGAGTACCTCGGATGACCTTCGTATAATCTACAGTGGGGTATTGCGGAAGGCTTTGGATAATCTGCTGTAACCTCGAGATGGTTTTCAGAATACCTGCTGTATAACTCGTATCATTCACCTTGAAGTCATATCCTATCACTTTTTTCATGTAATAGATATAATAGAAGCGTTATTACAGTTTGCGTTAAAACTGGTTATGACATTTTGCGTTAACCACCTTATTACATTTTACGTCAGTTTTATTACATTTTGCGTTGATTGTTATTGCATTGTGCGTTAATATTACATTTTTCGGCGATTATTACATTTGATGCGTAACGCCCTTGAATGGTAGCTTGGGAAAGACATCAATTTGTACTCTGACCGAAAAAAATTCTTAGTGTCAGTAAAATGGCAGCGACCGCTTACGAAAGGTAACTTGCCTCGCCGCTCGATTCGTTTGTCTTCTCGCCGACTTCTTGCGCCAAAGAAAATCACGGGAAAAGACCGCTCGCAATCCCGAATAAAGCCGGGCTGAAAAAATCGGCAAACATGAATGCTCCTCAGTACAGTATGACTAAAGGGGTCAAAATGGCAAATCCAAGTCATATGATACATCAAGCAAACTTGACATATAGCAAAACGTCATTTTACTGTAAAGAATGTACCAAAATATTAATTTGTAAAATGTCCACCGAAAAAAAAACTGAAAATAAACCGAAGCCAGTCACTGATCAATAACATTTGAGTCAACTGATGCTCATAGTAATTGAACTCGGGGGGTACTGATTTTAGTCGGAGATTTAAAGCATATTTGATGACTTAAGATTTGTCTTTAGTGTAGTGTTCTTTGGACCCAGTCCAGCTTTCAGAATCCAGTCAAGCTAAACCAAGATGACAATTCAAATGGGGATTTATAAATTTTTGAAACGCCCATGCCAATGTCCTGCTTCGTTTACACAGAGACAATAATCGCCCCCTTCGATAAATCGCCTCACCTCGAATAATCGCCTGCTTGTGGAGTAAAAAAAGTAATAATCGCTCCCGGCTATTATTCGAGGAAATATGCTTTCCTAACCAAACGATTCTAACGATTTGAAACAACTTTCGAAAACCGTTTACGGACAGATGCGCACCTTTTTTTTCAAGTATCTTAGGCATCTCTAGCTGGGCCAAAGGAGGACAAAGGATAAGGACCCTTTTAAGCAGTAATTTAAATGCAGAAAATATCGGGAAAAACCTGGTGGGATTGACTTCAGTTAGTTCGTAGCATAGCGTGAGCCATGACCATTAAAAGCCGATATAAGACTCTTAATGTGTTGAGACCTGACCTGATCGCAAGTCAGGTTTGCATTCGCTTACTGTATGTAAAGGAACAACATTACAGCGCCACAAATTGATCTGTTGTGTACTTCAGTCATTTTTGCTCTTTTACAACAAATTGTACAACCATGGTTATGATAACTATTTTGTACATTAATCGAACTTGCAGGTGTACCGATTTGTACTCCCCCCGCTATTCTAAGGAGATTAAAAGTTAAAAGTTTTAAATTTGAAATCTGCAATTAAAATCCTTTTGTTTATCGCAAAATGAAAAGTAACAGGCGATATTGTTACTTGTACACCGGTCTAAGGTATCCCGATGTTCACCTGTAAAAAGCATTTTATAGCGTGGTCAGGGACAAAGGCTTGATGCAAGTACAATTACTTTTTTTTTTGAGCCCGCGTCAGACTCCTCCCACAGTAGATTACCACGTTTTTTCTTTATGCAACAGTGTTAGTTTTCATTATTAGCATAAAAAACAGAGCAGCGCACAAGCAAAGCGACTAAGAATAAGTCTGGGGCATACAACTCGAGTGTGTTTCATTTCTACACAAATACGAAAACGTCGATTGAAATATAAACAGTTTCTTTTGTCTTGAATTGAACAAGTTCATCCCAAGGATCACATTATATTAGCGGCTCATTTTTCCGCTGGCGCCAACCAGGTGATTACAAACGGACCAGCCACGAATTCTGAAACGCCATCTATCAACACTAGTTTTCTGAACCACATTCCGAACCTGCCTATAACCCTATTTGGATATCAAGGTGTTGAGAAATTTCTGATGGGTTGCAGGACGTACTGACAATTTATTTAATTTGTTTTTCGCAATTGTTCGCAATACCCGTTAAAAACAACAAGTATACTACACTTCAATTACTTCCTCCAATCCCGTCAACACGTAATAAGTACCTAAATCACTTGTTTTACAGTTTGTGTTTGGGGTACGACAGGTAGCATTTTGTAACACAAACAAGGGGTCAACAATAATTAAAGGGCGTACCAAATTCATTTCATGACAAAAACAAGACGTCGTCCAGATAAGAGTAAGCTCAACTATCCAGCTGAATTTTCATGTTCTCAAATGGCTCTATACTTGTTTTCTTATGAAAATGCAGATCTCAAAAAGATATAGCTAATGGAAATTTGTCTTGTTTATTTATGGAAAAATATTAACCCTGGAAATCTGCCCAACGATGTCAGCCTCGAGAAAAGACCTTTTAAGTCCACGGCACATTGCTATTGTCTCCGTACGATATTAATAGGCAATGTGTCAGTTTCCGCGACTAGTACCTTCAGTTTTTAATTTACTTAATACATGTGAATTCCAACCATACGTGTGATAAATGGTAGAGTGACAATTTTAGATATCCAAAGTGACGATCTCAGTAATGTTACAACACTCGTAAGTATCGTAACAGGGTTAAGAGAATATCTCACAGCGTGATAAAAGTAAACTTAGCACCTGGGAAACACTTCTACCAGTTACTCGGTTACGACAAAAAGCAATTGCTGTGATTCCGTGACGAACAAACCACACGAACATCAGATGTAATTGCAAGATTTGGTACAAGTCAGGGTGACAAAACAGCAATGCGAAACTGAATTGCTGAAAGATGAGAGCGATAAGCACCCACAAAAACGGGGTGTTTGCACCTCGTGTTTCTTAGAAGAATTCATAGAGAACTATTTTGGTCTGCAAAAAGTTTAACTCTTTTTGCGGCCCTCCTGCTTGTAAAGTTAATCACATCAAACAACCATTAGCTAATCTTTAGACGCCCGAGGATCTTCACAAAAAAAGATAACAAGACAGCAGGAAGCACATGAAGCTTTTAGAGAATGAGGTAACAAGAAAAAAGTTGAAACAATAAGTTGTCGATGAAATAGATATCCGGACAAATCGGAAGAGTATTAGGAAAGATAAGCGGAACCTACGAGCATTCCGTGTGCGACAACGTTAATTTAAAACACCCGGCAGCAAACATTCGATTAACGCAGTGTTACAGCTGGCATAAAAACTTGTCGGCAAGGGTAAGTAGAGGCCGGGCAAAAACAAGTATTCTTGTTGAAAAAGTACTCACTGATTTTCACTCTACAGCATTTAGAAACTAAACAGTCGTGAGACGTAAACAGCAAAATGGCAAGTTAACTCCATACGTTTTCAGGTAAGCTGGTTTGTTAATGTACAAGTTGAAATCGTTGGTACTGCTATCCCGGGACTGCGATCGCCAACAGCCTTTGTGTTCAAGTGGCTGTACTCGTGCAAATACAGGCACGATTGTTTGCTTCGAGTAAACAGTTTGTTATCACACATATTGACTATTTAGAGAGAAAATCCCAAGAGGATGGTGGAATGTTGATGCAATAGTGTGTATTTTGAATTTAACGTTTTGTTAACCAAATAAACCAAAACATGTCAAGAGGGAAAATGGTTCGCGATAGAGATTAGCTTAGTCCATGGCATCGCTTGCGTGTAATGTGCAGTCTTAGTTTCGTCTAAACATTGGATCGCAAGTTCTTGTCAAGTTTGTCTGCACCTCTTCTTGGGCAAGAAGATAAGTGAATTTGTAAGGACTCCGCTAATGTGCCACTAAAGAAGATGAACTAATTAGAAGTCGAACAATAAATTTACCCCAAGGGTACAAAAACCCCATACAACCGGAAACGCGTGTATACTTGACTTCTTTTGTATTTTTGAAATGATTGATAGAGGCGTGGCCAGTTGTCACTTGAAACCATTGAAATTCACACAAAATTCAACCAAAGCCAACATACCGAGAACAGCGAAAAAATAAGCCAATCAAAATTCCCTGTAACAGGAATTCGTGTCGTTGTTCGACATTGCTCAACGTTGTATTACTAACAGGACTACATCGTCGAACCTATCGGACGAGATCTGTTCGCTATCAGTCAAATGAAATCGGCAAAGAATTGTCACGACGTTGACATCAATTGAAGTGTTTTGCTCTTTGGCACTACGTCAGTATTGTGCCATCAGATTGACAACAAGCAAATGAATTGTCTGCGGAGTCCTAAAACAAACCAGGCAACTTGAGACGACAGTGTGGACACAGAACATCTACTCACCACGAAAATCACTTCTTTCCCTAGTTATCGCTCGATCGATCGCCGGATTTCAGCGATGAACATAATGTTAGTTCGAAAAGAAAGGCCTTGGTTGATGTGAGCATGCAGCAGCAGGCACAGCGGTGGATATTGTTGGTCAGCCTTGTTGTCATTACGCAGACTGCTCAACCTGGTAAGTGGATATCTTAATACTTGTTGTTTTGCAACAAGCACAGTCTAAAGTCTACGCGTTCCTAGTCTCTCTGTTCATTGTTTAAACTGTTTAACAAAGATTAATCTTTGTTCAAATTACCACAAAACGAAAACGGTTTCCGCTTTTTTCTGTGGGACTGCGATGTACGAGATCTCGTCACGCTTCAAAAATCAATTTTCAGTAATCTGCAGTAATATGTCAAGATCAATGACTCTATTCATTTAAATCATGCAAGGAAAACTTGTAACAGGCCAGCAAGGACAAAGAGAATCTCATCTATTAGTTCAACATATAGACTCAAATGTTTGTTCAGCTCTTAGGCATGTCGAAGTAGAAAGTAAATAAGACGCAGGAGTCACTCTAAGTTGCTGTTTACCATTTCTATTGTGTTCTCGCCATTGTGCCTTGTGATATTTCTGGCCTATCCAGCTGTTTAATACACGCTCACGTTTATCACTCATTCATAAAGCAACGCAGCCTCTGGTGTTGTACGCGTCTCTTAGCAAAAGTTTTATTCATTTTTAACGTTGAACGGTATAAGAAGGAAATTCAAATGTCTGGAGATGATTTATTTTCTGTTCGTGATCATTCATAGAATGTTGTTTTCATCGCTGAGGTGCCAATATCTTGAATGTCTTAAATCATATACTGATATCGGAACATAATGTATTCATATTTTAAAACAAATATTTAACAAATGCTACCTTTGACCCACATGTTGAGGATTTTAACTTTCCTGATTTTTATTGTGAAAATTATGGCGCATAAACCACTTTAATACAGACATGTTCAATTATTAAACCACTCGCACTCCGGCGCAGATTTTAGCGCTGCTAATACTAAAAATTGTCCAGAACTTTGCCTTCTTCTCACACACCCGGTTCGAGCCTATCGTCATTGCCATACTTACTAGCCGGGAATAGAGAACTTTTAAAAATATTCCTGATATCGCTATGACTATTAGGTTGTCATGATATTTATAAGAAAAGGGAAGAGGGGTCTCTTACGGACAACAATGAGGCGAACATTATAACGACGCAGGGAGATGTATGCGTGGACTTGTGTTCTTTTTTGAACTGTGATGCGTTCAGTCAACAATTGTTTATTGAACAGTGGAAATGTTGGTCAAGTCGTTTAGTCCGGCGAATAGTATAATAATACACACAAAACATTTGGCACTTTTTGTTTACAAGAAAGCAAATAAGGGAAACAACGTTGACTGAAGAATGTTCATTCTTTAGGTATTTTGACATGATGTAGACAAGCATGACAGCTGAAGGTGAATGCTTCCCACAACTATTATAGACTTCTCAAACACAACATACACCGACCTTGTTGGCTAATATATTTGTTTTAAGCTTTCCATCCGATGTACCACTTTTTGTAGCGAGAAAGCACTGTCTCGATCCATAACCTGAAGTGTGGTGTCACGAGTTCACCTATCATATGACCACCGTTTTGGGCGATAAATTTTTTGTCTCAAAATCCACGTAGTGTCCGCTCAATAGTCGTTTAGCAAGTTTTAAATAACTCAGTGAAAAATAAACCGAGTTCGACTGTTTGTGTACAAGCAAACTGAAGGCGGTAAATCTTTTAAGAAAAGCGTGTTTTCCATGGAAGTAAATGAGGAGAATTTCCGGCGCAATCAACAAATAAGTTCAGCTGCGGAGCGTATTATCTGATACAACCTGAATAAACATTTTGTTTTGTAATCTCTTAGCGCATCACGATGATGAATATGTTTAATTTATGTGCATTCCAGTCAGCAAATACTCGGGTTCTGAATGCATGCACACTGGCAGTTTATTCGGAAACAAGATCGCCAATACCAATAATCCGACCATTCTGATCAGTACTTTCCTGTGGTGCGTTTCCCACGAATAAATTATAGAAAAACCGGTTCTTTGGCAAAGTAAGGAGGTTGAAGGGTGATACCTAATAAAACTCATGTACTTTCCCCCTTCTTGATCGATTTTTATATTCACGCGAGACAAAGGTCTGACAATAATGAGATATTTGTATACAACAACAATTTATTGAGGTATTTCCATATCTGTACATGGCATTACCTAAGCTAACAGATTAATTTCTAATTAAATTTACTTCTGAAATAATATTTTGTATCTATAATTCATGATATCGAAAATAAAAGCAGCAACTGATCTACAAATAAAGGGATCAATGCTGTTAAAAAGAAACAAAATTTTTGAGTTGATATCGAAGTCTTTGAAAAAGTTGTATTTTTCAATGACTTCGTCAAAAAATTTGGAGCGAAACTTATTATACAATGCACAAGAGAATATAACATGAGATTCATTTTCAACTTCATTAGATTGGCACAAAGAACAATTTCTTAAATTTTCGGGAGTTTTGGGAACAGTGTGTCTCCCTGTTTCAATGCGAAGTCGATGATTTCCCAAACGAAATTTATTAATGGCAGTTCTGTGTAGAGGATTTTTTATAGCATCTAAGGATTCAGATTTTTTGGTGTCTGTTTTAAAAGCGTTGTAAAAAATAAGTTTTCTGTTAGTGTTAAGAAGTAAGAGTTGGTGGTTAATTAAGGCTTTGTGCATATTTTGATTGACGTGAGAGATAAACGCTTTACTATTGTTTTCATTTAAAATCATGGAACTTGAATTATATTTGTTACATAAAATTTTAATTTTCTGTAATATTCCCGGCTGGTTTTTATCAGCCATATCTTTGGAAATTTGTAAACATTGTTTTGCAATATTATTATCTGGCAATTTTTGTAAATGGATCCAAAATTTAAAAATAGAAGTGTCTATCGTCAATTTCAAAGATAATCTACCTAGTTCATTTCTGGCTGCAACATTTGGACATTGCTTATTTACTCCTAGAGATTGTTTACAAAGGAAAATATGCGTTGTTTCAATTACATCTTTTTCCCAAGTATTAAAATCGTCTTTATCGTAAATGCCCCATACCTCCGATCCATAGAGGAGAATGGGTAGAAAAAGTGAATTAAAAAGTTTATTTGTGATATCAAGTGGTACTTTTGAGAAATCTAAATAACGACGGGTAGCAAAGAAGGATCGTCTTACCTTATCTTTCGAATTTAATTTACAAACTTTAAAGTTTCCGTTAGTAGAAAAGTTGATTCCAAGATAAGTGTAATTGCTGACAATTTCTATTTTGTGTTTATTAATCTGAAAACAGTGTTTATCAAGAATTGATTTCCTATATTTCTTCTGAAAGATCATAACTTTTGTTTTCTTTGGATTCCCAGATAATAGCCAATTAATTGATTATACAACAAGTAACATTACTCCCACGAAGACATAGGGTTGAACATACATCAGTTTCCGTAATTTTTTTCTTTTGTAAAAAGGTCGGCATTTTCCCTCTCTTAGACTTTGGGTTACCATGTTGAAATGTAGAGTTCGTTTATAACCCAGGACATTGTTTTGTCGCAATTACCGTACATTTAAGCTGAACAACGAACCATGGATGAAAGCTAGAACTAAAAGCTAGAGGTAAAACACTACACAATTTGCTACTTGATATTTTACAAAACGAAAATAACTATATTGAAACGCCTTTGACAATAAATTCTAGTTAAATTCAACAACAATTATTTTATTTATTTAACTATTCATTTATTTTCTCTCAATTCTAAACTTTCTAATTGTGAAAAGTTAACTTTCTCCGTGTACTTTTTCTTTAATCTGCCCACCTAGAATAGCCTTTGCTAAACGCGGGCAGCTAAAATGTAACTGGTTTTTTTTTAATAAAGACTTTTTGTTGTTGTTATTGTTTGTTGTTGCAACAAATTAATCGGAAGTTGATCGTTTGATCTAAGCTCAAAGATACGACTTGTGAAAGAACTGTGTTTTTCTTTGCAGACAATAATCCGCCTGGCTGTCAGGTAACTTCTAATTCAGCTCAGAATAATGCTCAGGTAGGAAATATCGTTCGCATACGATGCAAAGTGACTGGGAGCCCATCTCCGACCATATCATGGCTCAAAGATGGCAAGTCTCTATTAGTCAAGGTGACTAATAGAATAACTAGAAAGGATTCGAACAACAGCAGCGTCATAAAGATAAAGAACGTCAGGCTAGACGACCAGGGAAACTACACTTGCATTGCGGAAAATTCTATGGGAAAAATAAACGCAACCCTGGAACTCAATGTTCGTCAAGGTAGGGGTGAAAACTAAATACAGTCGTAAAATAGTTCACTTAGAATACATCACTTAAAAAGCATATAACCTTTCAACTGTTCGAATTAATTGAGCTGTAAAATTAAAACCTGGAATATATAAACCTTCAGATCGATCGTTGTTGGAGAAATATAATTCTATTTTTTAAGGGCACAATTAAGTGACGCGTTTCCTAAATCGCTTCATTGGAGGTCAGTGTCTGCTTAATATCATGCAACTATAAGATGTTGTGTAAATTAATGTGAAAATTCTCGTTTACGAACATCGGCCATTTTGTGTTTAAAAATTTCGTTTCAGGGGTCCAATTTATTATTCAACGTGTTTTAATATTCCATAACCTTTAAATCTGTCTTAGCGCTTTTTCACCAGCGACATAAGCTAAGTTATTAACAAAACTTGGAACTAAGAAAAATGTTAATTCATAGTATTATTTAGTCACCCTCCTCCCTAAACACTGTCAAAGTGCCGCGTGGATCCGAGCCGCAGGCGAGTGGATCCACAGCAAACTTGAGGACAGACGCATAAAAAACTGACGTCAATTTGGTTTTTACACTGTAACAAAACGCCAAAACTGATGTTGAAACGAAGGAAGGAAATGCAAGATGCGATCGCCACAAAACCAGAATTTCATCGCCATTATTTGGAGAAACACGGGCTCGTAAGTTAAAAGTTCGAGTAGAGTAAGTCAGAAACACATAGAAAAAGTGCAATTTTGAAACTAACCTTTATTCGGTTAAAATTGTTTTCAAATAATCCGTTGAAACACGGTTCAGTTCACCTCCGGTAAAACTTATTTCAGCGACAGCACTATAATCCTGCTCACCGCCAATTTTCAGCTCTGGATTCTCAACAAACATCCTCATCTTTCCGCTTAAGGTTGTGTTTTAGCTTCTTGAGGTCGATCTTATCTATTTTGGACGATTTTCTCATTGAATAATTCTGGATTTGTAAAAGAATTCTCGCCACGAAAAACGCAGAGCTGAAAAGTTTGGAAAAACTTTGCTGATGGCGTCAGTTTTATCGTTTTATTCGTCCATATACTCTTATTGATAATAAAAATTAGCCAATCAGCGCGCGAGAATGCGCACAGTTATTGTAAAAAAGAGTACAAACGATGGAAAAATGCGGTCAATTTGTTGATAATGGTCACTATAATTTTTGTATTTCAACTGAAATCTTTTTAACAAACATTTCGATTGGTGTTGTTTCGAAAGCGTGTCAAATTGGTACCATAGCACTTTGTTTATATGTGATGAACCTTTTTATTTTCTTTATAGGATTTTCAGCGGCTACCACCGATTTTACTTCAACAACGCCAACCACTCAAGTGCAAGTAACAGGTAGAGAGGCCTTCTTTTCATTTTTTTATGTCACTTCCTCGATGGTATTCACTATAAAACAAATTAAGTTGAGGAATCGATTTAAGGTGTTTCGATACAGTTTTCGGTTGACCATACCTTTATTTTTCACTCGGCTTCAAGCAGTCTTTAAGTCGGATCTAACTGAAATTTTTACCACTTACTGGTTTTGAATGAAGTTTGGCAGATGTATTTTCTTATAAAATCGATATTACCATGACGACAATAAACAATAATCTTCAAAATCACCAAAAATTAAGGTTTGCGTGATCAAGATTTCGCATTGAAAATCCGACATCAACACATTAAAATATGATAAAATGTAGCGTGATGTTATGTTTGCACGCCATGAAATTTTTATTTACTTTCTCTTTTGCGATCTCGAGAACTACCTTTTTTCCTAACATCCCTCCATGTGCAAAAAAATCTGAGGAACGGCTCGATGGGTTTTTTTTTAAAAGTTTCCCACGCATGCTTACGGATGTGAAAAATGTTATCTCAAAGTTTCATTGACAGTGATTCACTGGAACGCCTTTTAATTTAAAGATGGAGACGACGCACGAACCGGTCGAAAATTTAGCGTTACAAATTCACGGTTGTTAAATTATGCTATTTTTTTCAAATCAAAGCGAACCACATCCCCCTGTGATTAATACACTTCGTTGTTCGTTGCCGTGCATCTATTATTAGCGAACTCAGATCGGACTACGAGTACGAGATTGAGTACGAGTACGACTTTTTAAACCTAGTTCGCGTGCTCTAGATAATCATTTATCAGTATAATTTTATACCTAGAGTCTCCTTATCTTCTGGTCATCAACAGGAAGGAGGGACAGCTCTGGGGACGTGACTGGCTTGAAATTCGCAAGTCGTACTCGTACTCAATCTCGTACTCGTATTCAAATTTAAAGTTCCCTATTATCTGTATTCGAGAATCATTGTACTATTTTCGTGTTCTCTAATAGGCATCTCATTACTCTCTCTATTAATTTTTAAGACTATTTTGAGTAGTTAATGCCCTTTTGCGTTTCAAAGACGATTTTACAGCAGGCATTTTGAACGAAAAAAAAAAAAGATGGAAAGAAATCCTACATCAAAGAGTATACATTGAAATGTTTTAATCATGGAGGAGCGTTAGCGTGCATTGATTTCAAATCATTAGCATAATTTAACAACCGTGAATTTGCAACGCAAACTTTTCGACCTGTTCGTACGTGGTCTTCGTCTTTAAATTTAAAAATGCGTTCCAGTGAATCACTGTCAGTGAAACTTTGAGATAACATTTTTCACATCGGTAAGCATGCGTAGTGAACGTTTTAGAAAAATCCATTTACTGAGCAGTTCCACAGATTTTGCAAAAGCGATTGAAATCGAAAATTATCCAAAACTTGCGTATGAAGCAATTTTAGGAAAATAGGCAGTTCTCAATATCGTATAGGAGAAAGGAAATAAAGCGAGCAACCATAACCTGATCAAGCTTCATTTTGACACTATCTCTTGAAGTAATTTCACAAAACCAGATAAGATAAACTTTATTTCACCGCGGGCAATTCATCAGCTAAATACCGAAAGATCAAACTGTAACTACACAACTATAACTACACCTATAAACTACACTATAATAAGAAGCTGCTTTCCATGAATGCCGTGCCTTAGAGAGCTTTGCTAATTGCGCGTTTGCACGACCCGAGGGATTCCGCACACCTGGCCTCGCAAGGAAGGCTATTGCAGTGTGGCGCCACTAAAACTATATTTGAACTAATTTGTGCGTAGTAGTCGAATATTAAGTTTATTCTCGGAGTCTCTCAGGTTGTAGCTTGTATTGCGCTCGGAGAATTTCGATGCTAAATACTAAAATAGTCCGGAGCTGACCCATGTAGGCTTTCGCTGGCGGTCAAGATTTTTCCACCCTAAAATTTCCAACAACTGGCCAGCATCAGCATCATAATTTGAGAATGTCAGAACGCGGGCTGCTCTATTCTGCAATTTTTGCAACTTGTCTTGTCAAGTTACCTCACAGGTTCCCCAAACAGTACTACAGTAGTCAAAGTGAGGTTGTATTAAAGCTTGGTATATAAAATGCAAGGTCGCCTGGGGAACCAGGTGTCTAACGCGTTTCATGGCCCTGATTCCAGAAGCGATCTTTTTGGTTAGTTTTTCGATGTGGCAATTCCAACTGAGTTTGTTGTCAATTGTTACACCAAGTGATTTTGTAGTTGCAACCTGTTTCACCCGAGTACCATTCATTGTGACTGATAGGGAAACAGTAAGGGTATTTAGCCTTTGGCCAGATCCTATCAGCATAAATTCGGTTTTAGTCATACATTAGAGTAAGTTTGTTTGCGTTTAACCAAGTATGCACATTCAATAGGTCCTCATTAAGACATGATTCAATGCTGCCTACATCATTATCCGCATATGTGAGATGCGTCTCATCGGCGTACATCCTCGGTTCACAGTTTGACAAACAATTTGGAAGGTCATTTATGTATAGGATGCGGATTTATGTATAGGATGCGGATGGTCCCCTGAGGGACACCGCAGGTTAATACACGGCTGTCAGATAAGGACCCACTAACTGAGCATTGTTGTGTGCGGTTTTCCAAATACGATTGAAACCATTTTAATGAATTCCTAGATATACTATGAGTCAAGCTTAGATAAAAGAATCTTGTGGTCAACGGTATCGAAAGCTTTCTTTAGATCTAGAAAAATAACCGCGTTGATTTTCCCAAAGTCAGTTGCCTCAAGCAAAGCTGTGGGATAACAGTTGAATGAATAGCACGAAAACCCGACTGATCATGGTTTGCATAGTATATCGTGGCGGTGCTCCTCTAACCAGTCGGTTAATCCGGCTCTCAGTCAATTTATTACCAGAATACAAAGAGTAAGGTTTGAAATGTTTTTGCGATTTATTCTAAATTAACTCGGTAATCTGCACAAAATCATTTATAGGCAAAACAGTAATAAAGCAAAATATTTCCAAAATGCCCTTACATATTATTTTAAAACAGCCAACCGCGCAACCGTTAAAATAATGACTTTTCTTAACTTTGCAATCATTATTTTAACGGTAAGATAAACTAACAATATGCTTATCAGGACTATCAGCACGATCGATTATCTGCTTAACCTTGCAAGAACACTCTTAAACAATGTCAACGAATTGGGCTTCAAGCCGGCAGGCAGTTTACTAATCGTGTAGAATTGAGATTTTTTTCTGTCTGTCTGTCTCGGTTTTCCTATATAAAGTAACAGTGAGTTGTTTGAGAACCAATCAAGAGCGGAAGAAGATATACTACGAAACCGTCGACAGTCTCGGGAGTGTCTCGGCATCCATTCAAAATAAAGTGATGCCGACAAGGCGACTAGAGCATGCATCTATGCACGACTTTTGCTATTTAAGGTGATATTACACGGGACGATTCGCAACGACGCTTTTTAGCGCCACAAAATTAAGGACAGGTATGTTACACGAAACAACTTGAGTAAAATTCGTATTTTGCGTTGCAAGTTTTTGAAGCTGATTCAAAAACTTCGCAACGCAAAAATTGCGAAGAAAATCGTCCCCGCACCCATTTTGTACTAAAAATCGTCGTTGCGAATCGTCCCTTTATTCTTCGACGACGCTTTCGACTGGTTTTCAAGTGGTTTATGCTATCCATTCGACTTGGTAATGTCTAGAAGTACGCTGGAAATCAGTTCAACATAGACGAAGGTTCTTCTCCAGGCCAACGTAGTTGCTGGATCTCTGTGGAATAAAGCAAGAAGTTTAATATCAGATTTTCCTCGCTTCTTCCCGTTCTGTTTTTTTTCGTTGAGGAGGTCAGATACTTTTAAATTTATGTTTTTGTTTCGTTGAGGATGTATTTTTAAAAAAAAAAATGATTGCTCACCGTTTTATCGTTTTCGCTTGGCACGCTTAAACAACGAGAAATACACACAATGTTTTTGTTTCGTACAGTTGTTATGTAAATTATGTTGACTGCCTGCGGACCGCGGTAGCAGTTTTGATTTATGCCGTTGAAAACAGTCTAGCAATCTAGCCTTATTCACTGGACGAAAAGTTGGCTTTGATCACCTTTGATCTCCATCAAAGGTGATCATGCATGACACAGGCATCAGACGCGAGTCAAAAGTACTACACATTTGATGCAAGTCACAGGCGAATCAAAGATACCTTTGTACAAGTCAAAGCAATATTTGTCAGCACCTTTACTTTACCTTTGATAAAGCGTCAAAAGTGTGCTTCGTTTGATTAACATCAATGTCAGCCTTTGCCACCTTTGACACCGTGTCAAAGATTTGGCAAAAACGGCCTTTGCCACCTTTGACATACATGTATGTCAAAGGCGTGTGCAAAAGGCGATTTTTCGTGCAGTGAATTTGTTATTGCCACAGGCAAATCCAGCATTTTTCTATTTTTTTTTATGAAAATTGCTGGACTTAATTCAAAACAACTGCGCTGACTGAAAATTGTTTGCGTACGTGACCTTGAGATCGCTTGCGCGCGTTATTAAAAGCAGGCACATAACCGTTAGAGCATTGAAAGTACACTACTTTTGTAGTAGCCTGTTCCAGGCTCCGAGATAGTGGGGAACGCGCGAAATAAAAAAAGGGAAAATCTCGGGGGAACGTTTTACTTCGCGCGTTCCCCACTATCTCGGAGCCTGGAACAGGCTACTTTCGTAGAAGGGAGGAAAATCTGACAACTTTTGGGTTGATTCCACAGCAATCAGCACCTAGGTTGTACTGGAGAAGAACCTTCGTCCATGCTCAACTGATTAACGCGTATACTGAGGCGCATGATTCCAGAATCGGAAAAATAACCGACACGAAATCAAGACAAATAGATTATTTAGATGTGGGAAAAATCTGAGACGTTTCGGAGTGCACAGCACGGCAGAACTGATGCCCAATTCGACGGCGATGACGTAAATTTGATTTATGCTATCCCGACGTTTTCAAGATTCTTAGCCTGCGTGACACATCTCGCAAAATAGCCCGTTAAAGGCTTCAAAATATGGCAGCACTTCACTTCCAATATGGAACTACTAGTTAACTATCTATACGAAAATGCACGGCAGGCTGAATTAGACCAACATCTCGAGGAAAGAATGTTAAGCCTGGCAGAGGTAAAATACACTTATGCCATATTTCTATGAAAAAAAAGCACCAATTTGTCTAAAGCAAAAATGATAATGTTAAAGAAGCCCGATGAAGTCAACAATTATTCCTTGTACTTAATCCGCATTCGTGCAATCCACGTTTGTACTTTTGATTGTTCTATATCGAAGGCCACCAAAAGGAAACCACCAATTCGTCCTTCACAAATATACATCCTCCGTGACAAGTGTTGTAATTGTAAACTGTTGAAGATGGTGTCACACTACCACAACGTTACAGTGGAACCTCGATTTAACGACGTGCCAAGGGACTGAGGAAATTGGTTCGTTATATCGAGGGTTCGTTATATCTAAAACCTCGTTATAACGAATTTGCGGAAAAACTAAAATGTTCGTTATATCGAGGTATAGTTAATAATTGTTTTGTAACGGTCTTACGTATTTCCGTATCTCAACAAATAACATTTGCACTTTAATGCCTGTATGAAGCTACAGTACACTATAAATATAACTGCGGCACTGGAAAACTGTACAGGTTATACCTTTGCCCTATAGCACACACTGTTGGTATGTTCCGCATTCATCTTTTGTCGCGCGTTGACATTTATTCGTTATATCCTGGTAGATTTTAGATTTCGACTGCCGGATTGTGTTCGTTATAACGAGGATTTCTTTATATCGAGGTTCTGTTCCATACATTTTACTTGTAATTTTGCCGGGCTGAAGAATATCGTTCGTATATAGAGGTTCGTTAGCCCGATATGCTAGATACTTTCCGTGCAATACTGTTTTAAAAACTCGAAAATTTACAAAGAATGTATGGCTCATTAGCGCTTTTGCCACCCTACAATTGTGCAGTTTTTGATAGCTGATATCTCCTTAAAAATTACGCGAAAAGAGCTAAAAAATGCATAGATTTTTAAGTTTAAAATGTTCTTATGTAAACAATGACGTCAGCAAAGATTCGCCTGTTACTGGCAAGACGTTTTCAGTTTTTTTTAATCCTACGTAAAGATATCTATAAAATTGACTTTGATTAATGTCAAGGTGCTGGTTTATTTCAGATGCAACATCTTTGGTTAACAGAACTACACCATCAAGTAAGTATCTGTTAGAAAATATCTACGTAGACTCAGTCATTCATTTTCAGTGAACTATACCTTGAACGGAAATTTGTACAAATGTGCGGATTGTATTTACTATCTATCACGATTTACTTTGTTTGATATTCTTCCCGGTTTAGGAGCCGCACCAACCTTCTCTGATCCAAATATGTTAAAAAGAGCATTTAGAGCATGGCCAGCATCACACAACACCAGGTTAAAGTGTAAAGCAAATGGGGCACCACCTCTAAAATACAGCTGGCTGAAAGACGGGCATAGAATACAAACAAGACGAATGGACCCATACCTTAACAGCTCACTTTGGTACCTGAAACTGAAAGATTTAGTGCCTCAAGATTCTGGGAAGTACACTTGTATAGTGTCCAATCCTTATGGCAGTATAAACCATACCTACACGCTTAAGGTTGTAGGTAAGAAACGGCGCAATTACACGTTTTCAATTACTTCTCCAATTTGTGCAAACAGCGAACTTCTTCATTGGTCTTTTATTCCAAACGTTTCGCCCGTTCGGGCTTTTTCAGTACACAAATTGGATCTTATATATAGGTGGAATAACAATTCAAACAAAGATTAAAAATTAAAAACATAAATTTGAAATTACTGGTGGCTTAAAAAGAATAACAAACTAATTTTTAAAAAGACCACGATGATTTCTTACTTTCTAAGACATTTTTCGATGTGACTCACATCTTCGTCAGTTGCAACGACTGTTTGAAAAACCGTTTGAACTTATAACAACAAACCTAGAAAGCGTTTAACGGTCTTAGGGCCCGATTATATGAGCCGGGCTGGCCCGGTTAGCCGAGATGGCCCATTTTGCCGAGATGACTTTCAGCCCGGTATTACATGAAGCGAGCCAGCCCGGGCGACAACTAAATTTAGCATCAACGGTTTTGGCCTAAAGTTGTTGTTTTGAAAATGGCGCAAAGCGTAGAATGTTTCAATTAAGGATTTTTTCTGCATTTTAGCTCATTTACTTCGTGCTTACGCACTCTTGTGTAACTCTTAATCGTTTAAAGAGAAAAAGGGCCATTTACAGACGAGCAGGTTTGCTCAGAGGCAAATTTTTGTGCTGTTCCGGTAAGCCGGGCTGCCCCGGTAAACGCGATTACATGGAAAATTTTCAGCCCGGTTAGCCGGGATCCCGGCTAACCGGGCTGGCCCGGTTGTCATATAATCGCAAAGTTGATTTTTGTTGCGTTTAACAGGCGTGCTGAGATCTCGGCAAACCGGGCCAGCCCGGCTCATATAATCCGGCCCTTAGTTGTCGCGTTCGTTGTTACGGTTGGTTGGATTGCGTTGCGAAGCAAAACGACAGCCGTTGCTAGGCGGGAATGACGACGTTCTGTCTGGGAAAAGGCGTGTTGTGCTTTTTCCTAGACAGAACGTCATCATTCCTGCCCAGCAACGGCTGTCATTTTGCCTCGCAACGCAATCAACCAACCGTGACAACGAACGCGACAACTAAGACCGTTAAACGCTCAACCTGAATCCGCAGTAAAGAAGCATGCATAATTAACTATGATTACATTAAAAAATCAATACCAAAGAAAAAAGGAGTAAATGACAATGCCTAAAGCGTAAGTGTTAAATTGACGTGATTTACGCCTTTTTTCTTTTTTTTTTCTTTTTTCTTTTCTCTTTTCATTTTTGTATGTAATCATAGTTAATTATGCATGCTTCTTTAAGTTGTTATAAGTTCAAACAACTGACGAAGATGCGAGTCACATCGAAACATGTCTTACAAATTAAAAGAAAAAAACATCGTGATCTTTTAAAAAATTACTATATATTTGTTGCTTTCTTGACCAATAACAAAATATCAGTTCTAATTAAAAGTACCGACTGAACCACTAGGGTATTATGTAACCACAAAGAAAATACAATAAAATAAATGTTCGTAACACATTCCTAAATCAAAGGCCTTGAACAGAACCGTTTTCTCGTGCACAATTTTTCAGAGTAACAAGATCCGAATAAAAGGCCTTTGAATGGTTAGTAACAAAATCCTTGATTTTAGCCCTTGAACACTGATATTGTATACGGTACTTCGGTGTTGTAACAAATTGCCAGAAATAAGTCCATGAACGAAATAAAAACACTCGTGGATTGTAGAAAACAGAAATTATAACAACTGATCGGCCATTGTGTGTCACGGTCATAATTACATCTTATTCTATTCCTGGAATTGAACTCTGAACGTTACAATCATTTGAAACGGTTTTAAAATCAGTTCGTAGTCGCTCTTTGAATTTATCAAATCCAGTCTTACGCCTCAGCGGAGATGGCAGCGTGTTCCACGGCCGGCTAAAAAGCAGGCGCCGAGCGTTGTAAACAGTTGCAAACAAGTATTGCCTTAGCATGGGGCTGTCGTTGTTTTTGTACCTATATGAACAAAAATAGAGCGGATAAACCAGACAAGGAGATTTATAAAGTAAAATGTATTCGATAATGAGAGCAAATAAACCAGATTAGTAGATTTTATAAAGTAAAGTGCATTCGATATATTTGCGATTTTTCTTCTAATAACTGCATATTTTCATTTAATTCCGCTCATCATTTTCCTAACAGCTAAAGCACGATCCAAACCTATCTTACAAAACGGCCTTCCAAGGAACAGAACTGTCGAGATTGGGCACAATACCACGATGGAATGCATTGTGTTGGTGAGTGGAACGCTTCCAGATTTTAGATGGCTAAAATGGAACAAATCTATCACATCTGTATCAAAATCAAACATCAAGGACAATTTGCAAAATGGATCATACCAGCTGATAGATCCACATTATTACAAGACAATCCAAGTTGGGGAGCATTATGGTGTCGAATTAAGAATCACTTATGTGACTGAAGATGATTTTGGACTCTACACCTGCGTTGTGAGTAACCATATCGGCATGGATTACAGCAGCGCATTCCTCAGCAGATATGTGAAACCTATACGTCCTTCTGTAAGAGGTAAGCAGTTAGTGATTACTTTGCAAACTATCGGTCATTTTGAAACACTGTAAACATTGTTTTTTTTTTACAATTCGTTCCACGCCTCTTTTTTAACTTGCCTGTCCTTTTTGTCACATACCGCATATGTACTTCTGTCTGGCAATATACAAATACATTATAATGCGTCCGGCAGACTATGTATACTGAGACTGACAAGATACATCTTCTGAAATATTACGTAGATCCCAGAGCATGCAGTTTTGCCCCAACTACACAACGATCTGAGCCTGCATTAAAGACCTCTCAAAATAGCTGCAGTAATCCATTGTGGCTCAGCATATGAAGTACGACATAGTCTATGTGTATGCTTCCAAGGTTCAGACTGCACAAGAGCCAATATGAGTGCTTGAGAGTTGAGGCCAAACGAGAGCGAGAGTTTAGACTCTACTAGAGTTAGACCGCTCCAGTGAAAATTTAAGCGGATTCTCAAAACTCTTCCAGAACACACGAGAGTCACCAAGAGCGTATACTCTTGTTCTCGTTTGGCCCGGACTTTAGACTCAATTGGTGAATATCTTAAGCATAGCAATTTTAGGAGATTACTTGCTTTTTATTTCCTTCAGATGGAGGTGAAAATCCTACTCACAAGCAAAACGGGACCGCAATTCGTGCCATGGAAAATCCACTTGAGAATAACAAGAAAAAGACAACACAAGTTGGCCTACTTGCTATTATACTGCTTGTGACGGTCGTTTTTATCGCAGTTACTATAGTTGTTATGTTTGTTTTCTGTTATCGTAAGAGACTGAAGAGAAAGTTTCCTCAGGATACAAAGGCTCAAAACGAAATTGTGAGACTTCAGCAAATGGATATCATTCCAGCAACATCAAGCCTTATACCATCGGAACCCAACACCCCAAATCAAACTGATGGTACTCAAAGAACATTCATATATCCGATTTCAAGAAGACGACTAAGTTCTTCGGGATCTGTAAATTCTACGACACCTTTATTAAAATACAGAAATGGAAGCTATAGATCGCGCTTTTCATCCGGGGTATCATCGAGAATTGACTCTAACATCGCTGAAGGTAAAGGGATATAAACGTTACTTGTTCTTGTGCTATGTGCAGTCACGATAGATTATTAGGTGATATAACCAAGGAAATAATGAACTTGATCATGTAGCCAGCAAGAAGGTAACCTGTACTGCCAGGCGGTGTGCGTATTTGTTTTCTTTCCCCTACGTTTGCGGTATTTAGCCTGAATTTAAATCCAGCGCCTTTTCTTTGGTAAAGTAGTAATCAAAGATACAAGTCTATAAACGCAAAAAGACTTCGTAGAGGCCGGTTTTTCTTATTCATAAAGATGCTTTTTCGATTTGAATCTAAACATGCAACCGTTAATAAAAACGCAGCCGGAAAAATCAAATTTACAGACGGGTCAATGCCGCGAGACCCGAATCACGCAAGGACCGTCCCGCGTGTTCTACAGACCAAACTCTGCAAACGACGACACAAAAATGTTACTGAACATCAAACCCTATGAAAGTTTGAATGTTCTGTAATTAAAGAAAAATTGGCCGAAAAAAAAATAAAACAAAAGGATGATAAGGGAAGCCGTGACAGCCGCGTGGGCTCAGAAAATTATTGTTACTCACCAGGTGAGCTAGGCGAGTTGGCGAGCCTATCAGTTTTGAACGGCTTCAACCAAAAACCAAAAAACTAAGTGGGGTAGACCCCGAAATTCTTAAAGAAGAAAGGCTGAATTAACTGTATGTCCCAAATTATGGATGAAAGCCAAACGTGTCAAGAAATGAGAAGTCTAAGAAAAGGTGTGAAAGTTCAGTTTACGATACCGTGGCAAACTCACCCGAGTAGGTTAACTTTGAGATCAGGTAAAGCAGTCATTAAGCTCGAATGTAACATTTAATTGTAGCCAGAAAGAAGAAGGGCTATTTTTCTTTACTTTCATCGCTGAAATCCTTGAAAAGGAACATATTTTTCAACTCCACGACTATTGTTTAAACAACGACTTGCTATTGGTCAAATCTCGTGACGCGCACCGTCTGCTGTACTGTAATCCTTCATCCCCAATCAGTCATCAAGTAAACCAGCCTAGTCTTCGAATATAAGACTAGTGATGCGTTGTTTAACTTAACCTTCATTTTTATCCACTACAGAGCTGTACGAGCTGCCTTGTGACGAGGAGTGGGAAATTGACCGGTCTCAACTAACTGTAAGGGAACAACTTGGTGAAGGAGCTTTTGGTCTGGTAATGCGAGCTGATGCTGTAGGATTGCCTGATATGCCCGCTACATGCTCTGTGGCTGTAAAAATGCTTAAAGGTACAATATACCATAGCCATTATATACCTATTTCCAGTGAGATCTTGATTCGTGTGTTGTGCATAAAGCCCATTCAAATGAAGTTACATTCAGCATCATATTCCTGTAGTATTGTTCTCGCAAACGTTTTAATTAACAATGCTGTCATAAAGAATTACACACTTTCTGGACTGATGGGTCATTGTAGAATGTATTAAAATTAATGCGGAGAAATTGTGATCTTTTCCAGCCGATGCCACCGAGAACGAACTAGCAGACCTTTTGTCTGAAATGGACACAATGAAGGAGATAGGAAAACACAAAAACATCATCAATTTGATTGGTGCATGCACTCAGAATGGTAAGCAAACTGTAATCCGTTCACAACAAACCCCTCTTCGGTAACTTCTGCACACATATATACAGGGTGTCCCAAAAGTTCGTTCCTCTGATTTATTTTAAAATAACTTTTGATTCACAAGCGATATATGCATCAAAATACCAGCGGTTCTTAACTGATATGCATACTATTTTCATACGTAGTTTCAGTAGCCTGAGTGGCCTCCATTATTTTTTATCACATTTCGTAGCCGCTGTGGCATGGAGTGTGATAATTCTTGCAGCGTGGAAAACAGGACGTTTGCCCATGCTAGTTTGAGCCGCCGTTTCAGTTCCTTCATGATCTTCGAGATAGGATCTTTGTATGTTAATTCATCCATTATGCTCCAGAGATTATCGACGCGTTGATGTCTGGTGAATTGGCTGGCCACTCTGCTTTCTTAATAACATTGGGCAAATTTGTTTCGCACTATGTTTGCGTGGCCTTAGCTGTATCAGCTGGTGCCCCGTCTTGAACGAATGTCATGTTACGGTTTGAACTGAAAAATTTCTTTTTACGGTTGTTTCAATTGAAGATTTACGACACAAAAGTGTTGTGATAGCTGCCTTGTTGATTTTCCTCGTTTGTACTTTGCCTTCTCCAGGACGTTTTGTAGCCTTTTTAATATCGCTTAAGATCTTAGGTCTCCCACTTCGTTTCTTGTCTTCAAAATCTTAGGCTCTTGACGACCATTTTAATACCCAACGTTCGCTTTTTACGAGTAGTTTGGCGATTTGTTGAACAGAAAGACCACAAGTTCTTAGTATAGATGTATGTGCTAGTAAATAGAAGATTTTTTTGGCTTTGAGAGGATTCATTTTAGAATCGCATATGTCAAAGAAAACTCGCATTCTTATTGGCTAACGAAGCGAGCGTATTTAGCGTGAAATTGCATACCTGAGAAGTGATATTGCATGGCATCTTCGTAGGACAAGGTTTGTGTACTTTCTTTATATAGAATGTATAGAGCGTTTTCACTCACGTGACTTTCAGTCCCGCGGGACTCAAATGACAAAGGCCATGGCAGCCATGTTGGTGTTCCTAACAAAAAAAGTTAATTAAAATTCTTTTGTACGGGAACACCAATATGGCGGCTATGACGTCAAGTGAAAACGCTCTATACTTTCTTTTAAAAAAGGTGATCTTTGATTTGAAGCGAAAAATAGAGACGTGCCATTCACAAATGATAAATTTATCTAGAGTGAATTCCTGTTCTTCCCAATTTTAACCGAAATATGAACTTTTGTAGAGAGTGAAGAAAGCATTCACGTCACTGCAGTCCTACAAGAAACGAGTGAGCTACCGGCAAAAACCGATATTTCATGCTAAGAAAAAAGCATGTCTAAATCAAACGAAAAAGTTATGAAAACAAGCATACTGTACTGAGCTAAAAGTAATTTCTATTCTACACCGAAACGGCCGCCCGGTTGCTTTAAAAATAAACAAAGATGCCGCCCGTAGAAGATTGTATTATGTATTAGTTATTTTGTATTATTATTTGTTGTATTAGTTAGGTAGGTCCACATCAGCTATATAGTTGCCAGTTTTGACCTACACATCATGTATGTATGTATGTATGTATGTATGTATGTAAGAGCTTTCAGCGAACTTTCTTATTTCAAAACCAAAACTTGTATCCCAACTCCTGTCTTGAACAGTATCAAAGAAATTCGGTGTAAAAAGTATAAGAGGAGGTGCAAAAGGTGATAATGATTAAGTAATTGCTGCGGAACGAGCGTAGCGAGTGAGCAGCAACATAATCAGGATTTAAGAGAAATATATGAGAAAAAAATATAAGCTACGAAAAATCTCGATTTGATCGCTTTTTACCAGAATTCACTGCGCCACGCACACATTTTGGGCCAGAATTCACTGCGCCACGCACACATTTTGGGCCAGAATTCACTGCGCCACGAACAATAGCCTCGCTTGCTGCTTCAAGCTGTTGGCTGCGAGATTTGTAATATTTTGGTCCAACATGTGCCAGTCGTAATCGGAACTGAAGTGTCGAAGACTACCGCGAGTTGAGCGAGGACTGTGAGGCATGGTGATAGGACCGTTGGATAGCAAAGATTTTCGAAGATTGTACGGAATAAAAGACAAATTTATTTTGAAATCACTCCGACAGCGGTCGATGAGACTGAGCTGAGCGCGTGGGGACGCGAAACCTGAGCTGAGCGCGTGGAGACGCGAATACGATACGGCTAGCTAGTAACGCAACATATTCATTATCAATAATTAAGTTAAACCTAAATTTTCACACCTTCCTCGTGGTGAACGCGTCCTTTGCTCAACAATATTCTACAGACATTGCAAGAACTTGATGCGTGAATTACAAAACAAAATTAGTCTTATCAGCTGGAGTTTTCGTCGATTCATCCCGGTTACATTTGCTTTGCTTTCCCTCAAAAAAAGAAAGAGAAAATTCTGTAATACCAGCGAGGCGATAAAACAGCATTATTACAACAAATTTACCGCAGCAATTACTATCTTTTGGATACACAAGTAATATGTGTAGTATGGTATTCTTAGAAATGAGTCGCGAAGATAAAGTGAGAATAAAAATATTCCGCCTGCTTAAGCGGGGATACGAGTCCGTTTCCTTCGTCGTTAACTTATGAATTGAAGTGATCGACCGCGATAAGATAATTTTTTACTGAAAGTTTAATAACTAATCCATCAGTACTCACAAATTTGCCTTCTTTGTTGTCCAAAGGTTTTTCCCCATTTAGCGTGGTGTTTTCAGTCGCTGTGATGAAATTCTTATTAATGTGCCGGCAGCCGGCAATAACAAACTTCGCAAGTATTAGAGCCTAATTTCCACCGGCCACAAACGTTGACGGCAGTTCGGCTCCACAGTCCAAATTATGTACTGTAGTGTACAAACAGCATCATTTTCTGTCATAAAACGGCATTTGCAGATGAACAAAACTAAAATTTGTCGCTACCACAAGGTTCTCTCTTTAATACCACGTGTGATTCACCGCGATTTTGAATCAGTCTTGAATTCTATTCGCTAACTCTTGACAGTTGGCCTTGAAATGGCTTTCTCGCTGGTACGGCAGTTTTTCTTTGACATGTGCGATTCAAGAAAAATTCATTTGCCAGACTCGTGAATTCCACATTGAATTTCACTTGAAAAACCGATATCGCCCTCATTGCGTGAAATTGCGTGGAATTCACTCGTCAAGCAATGAATTTTTCTATAGAGCAGTTTTCAATTGAGTGTCGAAAGTAATTACACAATTGCTTTGGTTTTGCATTGCTACGCTTTGTGATTGGCTAAAATATCTCGCGCCACTTTCTCGACCAATCAGAAGTAAAACCAAAACCAATCGTGACTTGCTCGCACGCGTTTTCCCGCGCTTGGCGCCGCCGACATGTAATTGCTTCGAGCTCTGTTTCTTTCTTTGGATTGTTTACGACTGCTGTGATTGGTCAGAGTAATT
>JAJLRJ010000001.1:24804552-24807052 GCA_024195265.1 Dendrophyllia cribrosa | reverse complement strand
AAAGTGATGTATGGGCGTTCGGCATACTTCTCTGGGAGATTTTTACGCTCGGTAAGACCATAAATTTTGCTATTTCTACTTCACCGGTATGACCACTATCCTCTCAGTCAATTGTGACATCTAATTGTACATTGTACAAATGTATCAGAACACAGCGTCATACTCCCGTCCCTATACGTCAAAAAGTTGGAGTTGTTTATCTGGCACTCAAAATTTAAAAAAAACTCAACGTGTTATACACCTTATTGTTTCAGGTGGCTCCCCATACCCGGGAATACCTGTAGAAAAGTTGTTCGACCTGTTGAAGTCTGGCTACAGAATGCAGAAGCCACAAAACTGCCCAAATGAGATGTAAGTTTAGCCATCTAAAACTCGACACACTGTGCAATGGCTCTCGCATAACAGCATGTTAACAATACACTGCTTCGCTGCAATCTCTCTCCAGAGAGATATAATATTGCACACCAGAAATTTCTGAATTGGTTCTTGTGCATGTTATAATTGTGGGTGGCGGTCACAACAATTTCATTGTTCATCTGTCTCATGGTTGTGGCTCAATCAGGAAGCAGGTTCAAGTGGTTTCCTGGGTAACATCAGCCCTTGAAGACTTAAGAATTCAGGTTTTTGCTTCGTTATTAATACACCGAAGAAACTGCATCTTTTCGAGACTTTTACAAAAACAAATATAGGAAAAACAGCACCAGAATCATTATGAATAAGACAACAATTTAGTATTTTACACTGATGTGATCATGTTTCTCTATTAAAACAGATACGATATAATGTTGAATTGTTGGGATGAAAACTGCAGCAACAGAGCTTCGTTTACAGCATTAAGAAAACAGTTTGACGCCATGTTGTCGTCCATGACAAGTAAAGTAAGTACATTGGGTCTTTCTCTGCTGACCCTTTCCCTAACCCTACTTTACGTACAGTTTACTTTGTCTTGATAAGGCCAAAACAACTTTCTAATAAGGACACTCAGCCCTGACCATCACTCTATCTTACCATTTCCCATATACCTATTTTAGCTTTTTTGTAAACAAAGCCTTGAGGCTGTGACTATACTTGGTCTCGCGTCACAATGCACTCTCTCCTATCACATTGTTAAATAAACTGGACGGCTCGCATTTGACAATGTTGTGTTGCTAATTACAGCAATTTCTTTATACCTCTTACCAGCACGCATGCTTTGCTTTTATTGGCAGGCCAAACTGCAAAGGTTAAAAAGTCTCACACAATAAAATTCGAAATTTCTCGAGGCTTCGCCGCACGATTCGTTCCTCTTTTCGCGCCAAAGATAATATGAAAAGAGAAACTGCTCGCAGACTAAAATTCCGCCTTATCCCGGCCAAACGGACAACCTTCACGCAAAAGTATGGAATAGCTCACATAGAACAGGTCCATTTATTACACCCTGATCATCCCCATTCAAAATGTATTTCTTTTGTCCAATTCTCAACGCTGACCAATTGTGTTTCTGTATTACAACAGGAGTACTTGGAAATATTGGCTCAATCCATTGAGAACATAGCGCATGATATGGAAACACCTATAACGGATGAGTCTGATATAAACGTTGATGCTGTAACTGAGTCTTCCTGCTAGCAGAGACCAAGAGTCACAAATGAGAAAATCGTTTTCCATTCAATTTTCGTCTGAGTCTCAAAGCTTGTTGAATTACGCCTGTAGCTGACTGGTTTTCAGAGCAGACAGGAAAAATGAAGCTGCCATGGATGTCGTTACTGAGTTGGACCGTGACGCAAGTGCTGTATACAAATGGTGGTTGTTGATACTCCACCAGTTATGACGTTACGCTCAACCAGAGCAACAAAAATGTCAGATTTCATGATCTCGTCGTTAGTAGATTGCAAATTCAATCTTTGCAAATTCAATATTTGTAAACACGTGAAAGAGAACCAAGGTTGCCGTTATGGGGATGTTTAAAAGAGACCTTTACCTTTACCTTCAAAGGTAGTTTCATGTTAATAACCGCGGACTGAAAATTTCCCCCATTTGGTAAATTGAGCAAATTGCTTTCCGCAAAAACAAAAGCTCTTCGTTCACAAATATGTTTAGTGCAACAACAGCAACCCCATTCACACCAAACTGCCACGGCCCACTTGTTCCTTCTACTGTCGTGTGTTTCCTACGCAAGACATTCTTTTTATTGCAAAAAGGTTAGCTTGACCTCCAATAGTTAGCAAACGATTTCACCTGAGAGAATATCATATAATGTAGTTTTAACAGACGGAATTTTTAAGATCGAGTTTTAGGGAATTTTTCCACTTTTCACAAAGTACTTTGTTGCAAAGATAATTTGTCGGTTGCCTTGAGTTTAAACAATTTCCGACGGAAATATTGACATCGGATTCTATATCGCAATATCGTTTTGGCCATCCCCATAAAATGTATCGTTATCCATCGCCGTCCTTCTCGTGAAAGTGGGTCGGTCGGCGTGCTTTCGATTGATAATGTTTTCCAAATCCAAATTTACTCC
>JAJLRJ010000001.1:24747052-24799552 GCA_024195265.1 Dendrophyllia cribrosa | reverse complement strand
TATGAGTATGGGGCTACGCGTGGGCCTTCGGCCCGCAGAGCTACGCTATAAATCAATCATTTAAATTGTCAGTCTCTAATAGTCAGATAGACACAACGAACATATTTAGACAATATTTATATATTAAAGTCTAATAACTGCTATTACACTAAATATCTATTCCAAAAAATCACTCTATAGGTCCTTTATTTAAATACATATCCTCTTTCTTCTAGGACAATGAAAATTTGGTCACCCTTTATAATAAGTAATTATATAGATGTGGAGCAGCTGCAAACAGTAACTTTTGATATACATGTGTTAACGTCTCTGTTACATGTCCTGAACTGAATATTTAATGCCTTGCAATCACTAAATATGTACAAGGTGTGCAAAGGTGTAAAGTATACAAAGGTCCGTGCAATAATATGGTAATAACATGTCAGTGCAACAAAGCATGTGATACATAGTTGTGTAACACATGTAAAGATATATTTTCTCCATTCAGGCAAATAATTGCAGGATTTAATAGTTTTAGGTTTAATTTAATACACCAGCCATTTAATTATAGTGTTTTGTGTATTAGCTCCAAGCTGCTGAGTGAGGGTTTAGATGTATAAAAGATCATTGAAATCAGCATGAAATATTGTTGTCGCCAAATGCTTTCAAAATTTGATAAATAAAATCCAGGGCTGCATTTCTATCACAGTGTGTAAAATGAGGGTGACAGGCCTACGCGACTCCCACGTTCGTGTTTTAGGTGTTTTTATAGTTTTGCTCTCACGAGTATATCTTTTAAGGAACGTTCTTTCTTGTATGATATGATATGATTGGCCGTTCCTCAAAAATGTCGTTTAGCATTATGGTTGGCTCCATTCTTCATGAGAATTTATTTCGAGTTAGGCAACTGATGGTTGATATTGTGTTACAAAGGGCAAGATTCTTTTCTTTTCTTTCTTTCTTTGTTTTTTTTTTTTTTTTTTTTTTTGCGGTAGGGCTGTTTTCTGTCTTCAAATTTCACTTTAGAAAGTGTGTTTTGTATCAAACTTTCTGGGTCACCTTTCTGAAAAAGGTGTTGTTTGAAGTTTTTTTCCTTTTGTAACAGGGGCTTTTGGGGAATTTAACTCCATGGCTGAGCGAGGGGTGTCATGCTACCCTCCGGGATCATTTATATCAAGTGGACCAAAACATCATCAAGGAACATGGTGTTTAATGATGTTCTTGACTCACTTACTTACTGGCAGAACTCAAAGTTACTCAGTAAAAGCACAATTATCATAAACGAGCTGTGGCCAATAGTATCTCGACAACACAGTTTGACTTACGTAAGCTAAACAAAAAGAGGAAATTCCAATGATATTACTTTGGTCTACTTTTCATGCCCCTAGAACCACTTTGAACCTAGAGCTCATTTCTTATTAGAAGGCTTTGTTCTAAGAGCAGGCGCATAACACCTATACAACTAGCTTACGATTATGGAAGATTATGCTATTTCAAAATTAACCGAAATCTACCTTTTTACCGAAAAATGCTCCGTAACACTTTCTCATCAAATAACATTTTAGAAGAGTTTCTTCTCAGTAGTCTTACAACCTCTTCTTTGAGTTGATAAAAACTTTTTTGACACCTGGGGGGTGACATGAGGAGTAATGTGTATATTGGAATGTTTCAGTTGGTTTGAAATGAGTGCGTACGTCAAGTACTGCCTCTTTTTTAATCTTTCGCCTTTGTATACATTAGTATCCAAGAATGTTGTTTCTGTATCAGATATTTCAGCCGTGAATTTGATTATAGGGTGATGTTTGTTAGCTTGTTCAATGAACTTTGTTATTCTTTCATTGTTGACGTCCCAAAGTGAGAAAACGTCGTCTATGAAATGTTTTTAAACGAGCGGTTTTGTTACGCTTTGGCTAAGGATGTCTGTTTCAACTTTTGCCATAAAAATGTTGGCGAAAGAGACTGCCATTCTTGTCCCATAGCGCATAGCAGTACGATCAGCCTTTCATTTTATTTGTTTATAATTATTTCTGCTGATCAGATCCTCCACAAGGATCCAGTACTTCTAATTTGTCGAGTGGTCTTTTACAAATTATAATTCTTTCCGTTGAATTCAAATGAGTTTTCCTGTAGGATTAGCCTTAGCGCTTGTTCGAGTATTGGCGTGGGGATAGGAGTTTTATTTTTTATAAAATGAAACGTATGATTGAGGGCATCGTTGAGCTTTCTGTTTCGGTCCCCTTGCTTGTCCCAAGATTGTATAAAGGCCATGCTGTCAGAGTGTGCGTCTACGCGTGCGTTGAAAATAAGCTCTTTACCCGCTTGCAAGGCGTTGAGGAGGGCGAGCGCTTCCTTGACAACGATAGGATAATCTCGTGTTTCGCTGGTCCAGTAGTCGCGAATCTCTGAAGGAGGGTTTCCTGGAGCTTTTATGACTCATCCCCAGGCAAAATCTAAAGCATCACTGAAGACTTCGATTACGATATGTCGCTCGCTCGGCCAAGACAGACAGTCTCGCCAGGAGTCTAAGAAGCGCCAATACTGAATTTCCTCCCTCAGGGGCCCGGAGATTTTTATTGCGTGAGAAGACTTCATGTGCCCAGAAATAGCTCTGAAGACCTCACGAGAGTACAGCTGCGCCGCGAGAACCGCAATGCAGAACGACGTTATTTTCCCAGCGAATCGTTGTAACGTTTTAACGTTTGCAGTTCTGTTCTCTAAAATAGATTCGCGCAAATCAGCGAACTTGGTGTTTTTGGCGTCGGGCAGGATAAAAGCACAGCTGCGCTCCGAATCAGCGATAAGCCCCAAGAATTTATCGGTGGCCAAGCCAATAAAGTATCCCAGATAGATGAGGACTGATGCAGCGATGTAAGTTGCAGCTTCAGCTAATTCGAAATCCGACCAAGTGCTCAGTAGTGTAAGTGCATTCAGAATGAGGGGAGAGTTGTCCAAGGTGACGATCATCAATGTACTGGCTACATGGTACGCCTAGTGAGCGAATATAGATTGTTGCTGCCATACCTTCGGTGTGGTAGATGTATGCGCTTGCTTTCCATCCAAAAGGTATTGTATGATAGACGAAAATACAAAACTGAATGCAAGGCTGGCACTACGGCAAAGGGCAGATTTAATAAATCTGCCCTTTGCCGTAGCGCCAGCCTTGCATTCAGTTTTGTATTTTCACATTCAAGTGACGCCTGGCACGAGATCTTTCACAAGGAAGATCCGGCAACTACCAGCTAGTTTAATTTCTGCGTCGTGTGGACCTCTGCATTCAAAGGTTTTTCTATGATAGACGAAGTACTAGCCCTGCCATTCAAATGCGAAATACGTTCTGCTCTCCTGGGACAACATCACGGGATCGTAACCGCTTTTGTCATCCATTGTTGTCTTGAAGCTCGCCTTTTTCACATAACGAGGTAAGTTGGAAATGTAATCTAAAGTGAGGGGCAAGTCTCTTATCCAAAAGGTTTCAAAATCTCCCATCATGACACATCGTCGGTTTAGATGGTTCTATATATAGTGATTGGCATGACCAGATGTGGGAGAATGTAATTTCTGACATCTGAGTGACGTAGGAGCGAACTAGTCAGAAATTATTATTTTGACGGCACGATATAGAGGTTTGCGTGTCGTCATGGGACATCTCGGGACTATTTAAGGGTTTGGCGGGAGATATTTGTCATTCTACGTCGGTCAGTCTTCTCGAACGTTGCCTTTTTTCGTTCAAGTTTTTATTTATGTTACGTTGGGAAATGAAATGTTACACAAGTATCAAGTAATGTTATCAGTTTTAGTACCTTTTAGTACCTTTTAGTGGGGTATACGTTTCCACATTTTTTTTTGGCCACATCTAAAGGGTGATTTTTTAGTGGTTTTTCGTAGCTGGCGTGGCACAATTTTCTGAACTTTTGAAACATAATGTAAGTGAAATGTAATTTAAAAGGGTCAGGAGAATAGACAGAATATGTTATTAAGATACATTCATCAGATGACTGACTGACTCATCCTAAATAAACTATTTCACATTGAATGTCTCGTGTTAGTGGAGTCAGAATTTACATTCTCCAACTAATTAATTGCCCCCCCGGGGGGTACTCTGCAATTTTTTTGGGTGGGGGTGTGCCGCGGGGACTCTAAGACCCTTAACCTATGCTAGACCATTTTGGCTGCATTTTGCAACCTTATTCTAGACTAAAAACCGAAAAGCCCTATCCTATCCTAGACCTATTCCAGACTCGCTATTTTCCAGAAACTAGTTCACTATCACAGTTATTAGTTAACAGGGGTCAGTAAAAATGCCATGCTGCCCGCCGTACCGATTTTTAAACGCCATTTGCCAATAAACCTTGTCTAGACTAAATTCTTCACGTAACTGATCAGTTTTGCGGAAAATGATACCCTATTCTAGGCCAAGAAATCTCTGATTACTATACCCTATCTGATCACTATATCCTATCCCAAGAAATCTCTGATTACTATACCCTATCCCAGACTAAACTGCCTGAAAACCATACCCTTCACAGCTATACAGCTCATAAAAAAAAATTGAAAAATTGAAACCGACCTCTTTTGCAAGCCTACAGATAAACACCAGTACTTACTCCACTCCTCAAGTCATCCTTATCATACAAAAAGAGCCATCCCCTACAGCCTTGTCCTCCGTTTACGCCGGATTTGTTCCAAATATTAATTCTTCGAGCGTCGGTCAGCAGAATTACTTTCATATTTAATAAAAAGAGGTTATAAAGAACGTTTTGTGAGAGAGCAAATCTCAAGAGCCAAACAAATACCCAGAAGTGAGACATTACTGGAACATAATCGGGATAAAGATAAATCCCCAGTCCCGTTCACCATCACCTATAACCCAGCACTACCTAATATTCAAGAAACTGACTTCACAAGAAACAACCTATTCTCCATTGCACAAATCACCTGCAAAAAATATTCAAACATGTTCCTTTCATCGCTTACCGTCGTTCACCAAACCTTCACGACCTTTTGGTTAGAGCTAAACTAAAAAACACTAACACGACACCAAAGCCCACCTCTGGCACTTTCCGCTGCAACTCCACTCATGGATGTCTCACCTGCCCTTACATTGACAATGGCAGAACTTCGTATACTTTTAGCAAAACAGGGGAAATTAGACAAATAAAACAACATTTAACCTGTAATTCTAGTAACCACACATATATGATAGAATGTAAAAACCATCAATGCTTCCCGTTGAAAAGCACGCGAGGCCTTTTTAATTCATAGAGGGAACACTTTGTCACCAGAGGAACGAACGATGAACTCAGTTTTGTATCATACACTGTCACACTATTGCGTATGAGAGAAACGTATGAGTTGCGTATGGAAATTCATAAAATAATTTTCATACGCACAAAATGACCAGCTTACTTGACCTATGAGTAACGTACCTCTAGCGTAACTCTCGCGTATTCAGCGTATGCCTAGCGTATGCTTAGCGTATAAACCATACGTCCGAATACGCACAAAATTTTTAAGCATGCTTAAAAAAATTTTTCTGCCTCGCCGTATGCCAGCGTATGTCACCGTATGCGGCCATGCTTGAAACGTATACAACCTATGCCTAACGTACCCCTAGCGTATGACAGCGTATACCAGCGTATGAGTGATATTTTTCATACGCTGGCATACGCCAGTACGATACGCAATAGTGTGACAGGGCCATTATGTTTACAAGTGCGCTGTCTACATGTCATGTATTAGCCAATCATTTATAACCATGTCATTTTCAAATTTGAGGTGCCGTTACAATGTTTTCTTTCAGTATAGCCCTGGCCCTGAGGAAGACTAATACTATTAGTCGAAATATTGGCCATAATAAATCTGCCCTTTGCCGTAGTGCCAGCCTTGCATTCAGTTTTTTATTTTTATATAGCTCATATATGAGAGTACCCCCCCCCCCCCCCCCCCCACCACTTGTTTACAAGTGCGCTGTCTACATGTCATGTATTAGCCAATCATTTATAACCATGTCATTTTCAAATTTGAGGTGCCGTTACAATGTTTTCTTTCAATGTTTGTTTTCTTTCAATGTTTGTTTTCTTTCAATGTTTTCTTCCCTGAGGAAGACTAATACTATTAGTCGAAATATTGGCCATAATAAATCTGCCCTTTGCCGTAGTGCCAGCCTTGCATTCAGTTTTTTTGTATTTTTATATAGCTCATATATGGGAGTACCCCGTCCCCCCACCTCCCCGGGATTGCCCCATATCGCGTCGAGATGGACCCGTTTCTAAGCCTTTCGGAAAAGGTGGAATTAATGACATTTTCGAATCCAATGCAAGACTTGTTGTTGGGAAAGGCTGCTTTAGGTGGTGTGAGATACTCATAATATCGGCTCTGGAAATTACCTTTGAAAGGGACAAAGAAATTATTAACCACCATCTCTTAGGTACGAAAGGATTTCATCTCGCTTGGGCTGGGCTTTAAGTACGTGGTCCCAATAAGAGAAGTGATAGGGGTCCCTAATGGTCAGACGCCCAACCGAGGCTTTAAACCACAAGCTTAGCAACCACCTCTGGCGGGGGCTCCGGGGCTGCGTGGCTCGAGGCTATGTCCTTCCAGTTGCAATATTTGGGGACGACTGGGTTTTTTATTTCGTCTTCCGGAAAGAAGCCCGCTATCCCGATCTTCTTGCAAGGGTGCTGAGATGAACACAGATGCGAAACGAGCTAAGGAATGAGCCGGAAGAACATAGTCCCGAAGCACAGCAACCCCGGAATACTCCGTCCAGGGACAGGAATATACGGGGGAAAAGCAGAGCCCACTGCAGATAATTAAATTAAATAGGTAAATACCCTCCTGAATTAGTTGCTAAACTTGTTGTTGCCGTAACTTGGCGATATGAATCTTACCAAGACATATTTGCTGTAAGCCAGTTCTTGTTCGCGTCTCTTAATACATAGGTTGCGTGAAATTATACATGAAAACATAGCACGGACGCTTACACACATAATTGCCGCCTAAATTTGAAGCGCAAACAAAACCGCTTGTTAAATAACATTCAGGGAATGCGTTTCCCCGCGCAATAGCGGGAGTTGATAAGAAAATAGACTTGCTTGCAGACATGACTCAGAATACTGAGAATAGCGGAGAGCGAGCGCGACGTGACCAACGATCGTTGACTCGGGAAGCGAACGGGAATGTCGTTAATAACTTTTTTTTTTGAGTCCTTATGAACATTTAAAATTTACAGTTCCGGTTGGATTGTTCTACTACGGACACATGACAACTTTTAAAGTAGAAGATAAACTTTACATCCGCTCAGTTGCATAACACTGCCCTTAAAACAGAAATGATAATAATTATTTTTTTATTATTATTTTTTTAAACCCCAAAATTAGTGATTTTCATTAGAATCGTGAGCCACTTGAAATTGCGATACCTTTGTTTCTCAAACAGTGCCCACAAGTTTAGAGACTAAAAAATTTTAGAGTTGAATAAAGTATTTCGCGCTTCTAGGACTAGTCGTATATGCCGCAGACTGCCATCGGTTACTGCGCCAAATTTAACACCTACTGTCTTATTTGGCTTTAGCAAGGTAATTATGAAGGTCCAGCTCTGATTGCTTAGGCATGTAGATGTCCCATAGGACAACAAAATTCTGCGCCATGTTACACAACAAAACCAATTTGTTAAAGTCGAAAGATGGGACACATAGTTGCCTAAGTTTGTGGCTCCTGCTAAACACATTTGCTATCTTCCATTCATAATGAAACTAATTCGCTGAAAACCGAAGGCGAAACACATTTGCTGCCTAGGTTTGCAGCGGACAAATTTGCTTTCTAGTCTATTCAGCCCAAACGAATTTATTCCTTCTAAAAAGCGAAACACATTCGCTGTATTCCATAGATAGCGAAACTTATTCGCTCGAATCTAAAAGCGAAACATATTCGCTTTGCTGACTTATAGCGAAACAAATTCGCTCTTTCGCCACTTCCGAAAAGAGAAACACATTCATTGTCTCCCATATATAGCGAAACTTATTCGCTAAAACCTAAAAGCGAAACACATTCGCTGTCTTAACTTAAAGCGAAACAAAATTCGCTTCAACCTAGCGAAACTAATTCGCTTGTCACGGTCCTGATTTCGTACCGTGGTAGGCAGGTGGATAACATGACGTTGCAGAGCATGTTTGCCCCTTGACTATGACAAGATACAATTCTAATACTGCATGATAAGTAACGGATAAGGAACCACACGGGTGAAAGTATGCGAGAGAAGCGTGCCCACAGCATAGCTTAAATATAGCTATGAGAAAGAGAAAAATATGCTGTAAATGATAAGGACTAGAATTTTGAGGGTGCAACAAAACTTACTAACCACTTTAACATCCTCTGGGTGCCTTCGAGCGAGATCAACAGGTTCGGCGGCGGGCCCGGCGTTTGCATCTACCGCTGGAGGTGGTCTTGCCGGGGCTGGCTCTACCGGAGCTGCGGCTCCCCTGCGGCTCTGCCGGACGGTCAGGAGCTGGCGGGTTCATTGCAGCTGCAACTTGGTCATCTCGGACTGCTCGATCCATGAAGAAGAGGCGCAGCGATCGTAGCGCTACCAGCACTGTGTGAAGTCCTCGAAAAGAGTTTACGGCGAGATTCTTATTCTTTGATAGGTTTATATAACAGTGAGCTGTGACATGGTTGCATAACACATTCCGACGGGCGCGTCCCCGGGGTTTATGGTTACACAACTTGTTTATTACTCATGCGCAAAGCGCAATGAGTTATGAAATGCCCTTCGTTTTTATTTTTTGTGTCACGATTTTGCATGCAAATTTATGCACGCATATTTTAGTTTATTATTCCCAGGCTTCCGCTTTTCCCTCGGTCAACACAGTTTTCACAACACGGTTTTCAGGAATGACGTAAACAGTAACGCCACCAAAACAATGTCATGGAAGCGTCACACCATCATGCCGCCAACTCCCAACCCACCTTACATTAATACTAGCAGTAATCAGGGATTATTAAGTTCAAAAATACGAAAAAAGCAAGTGACACACTCGAACACCTACCCCGCGGCCTGGCGAGTACCTTACGCATGCGCACAGCCATATCACCCGGACAGTGGCAGCTATGGACAGCTGTTTCCTAGTTAGTACTCATCAGCATGGCATAGCCAGGCAGGGTCTCACAAAAGATCAAAGGGCACCTACAAAACGACGTTCGAGTCGTGTAGGGGTCCGACGGCTATTCCATGCTGATGAGTCCTAGGCTAACAAGGACGAAACAGCTGTCCATGGCTGCCACTGCCTGGGTGATATGGCTGTGCGCATGCGTAAGGTACTGGCCAGACCACGGGGTTGGTGTTTGAGTGTGTTTTTATTATTAAGTGCTTTCGAATGTTTGTTATGGGTATTGAGCTTTGCCACACTTGACCTTGAGGAGGCAGCTTTGAAGTCTCTGTGTGAATTATTTTTGTCTGCTGTAGAATCGAATTCTTTACTGATTAGCCAATTACGATTGTCTTGCAGCTCCGGTGATAACTGTCTTTGCGACTTCCAACATGATTGCATGACATTAGATCTGACAAGTTCGTACGGATTCTTCTTTGTAGCTGGAATAAAGGACTTCTGTACCTTTCAGAAGCAGTAAACAAGTTCCTGATCAAGCTTCGTTGTAAAAACATCGCAGTTACTTGCAAAAATGATTGAGATTAAACTTACCGAATAGAGCAGAGGTGGGAAAAAAGGCAAACACACAGCACGAAGGCACGAAGGCACGAAGACACGAAGAAAGACCACTTCTTTACACGTGGCATTCTTGTCCCCAGAGCCCTCGTTTCGTTTGGTCAGCGGAGAAAACGAAGGCTCTGGGACCAAAGCCTTCCGGATGTCGTAAAATCCACGACATCCGTTAGCGCATGCCTAATACATTATTTAACGTATATATACTATTGCGCTGGCTTAATACCGGAAAACGGAAATAAAAAACCTTTCGTGTGTGCATTCTCGTTGCCAGAACCCTCGTTTCGTTTGGTTGAGCTAGGAGACGAGAATGTCGTGTGTGTGGAATGGCGTTCGAAAGGACTGCACAAAACTTAACAGTTACAGGAAAACATCGCGCTGAAAAAGAAAGAAGAAAAGCTTTGCGTGCTGCTGTTATTTAGAAGAAAGATTGTCTTTGTATTGCTACTGGTTTTAGAAAAGCCTCGATAAGTCAACCGATTTCTTTCGTTTGGGAGCTGTATATTTATCGTTTCCCTATTGAAGGCTATCATATCCGACCAAATCAGTTGATGGGAGAGCTAAGTTTGTTGATGGACACGCTGTGATTATTGATTAGGCTTATTTCATCGAACAATGGTAAGAAATATCGAGGAATTTTTGTTATGCATTCGTTTCATGTTATTTTAATTGGGCTTCAAGTGACCTTCGTTTCCCTAGATTTGTATTTCAAGTTGTAGCAAAGAGTACTACCCAATAAAGGAAAAATAACTTGCTTACAAGAGTGCTTACAAGAGTGCTGATAGCGTTATGCATAGAAGTGTAAAATTTTTTACCTTGTTGCGCATTCAATTTCAAACGGCCAATCAAAAAATTCAAAATTTTCGAAAATTTAAGGTGGCTCTGAACCCTATGTACAGAACTTTTTTAAACTTTGCAAATAGTTGTATCTTAACATGCCAATTACAATTCGATAATAAAAAATGGGGGTCATCCAGCTCGTTTTTTAGTTATAAGCACGTAAAGCTAAAATTAAGGGTGTTTTTAGCGGAGCACTCGCCGGGCCGAAGGCCCGGCTGCGCAGCCCCATACTCATAGAACCTATGCCCGTCATTTTTCATGGTCATGGCTAGCGGAATGTTTCGCGGGCGCGTCGTGTGCGCCGTGTCCGTTGGGCAGGACTAGCTCGCGGGCGCGTATGACGTCGCAAAACATGTTGTATCTTTCGCAGTGTTAGGCGGAGCAGTTAAGTCGTTTTTTTCAGTCGGTATCTGCAGTTTAGTTGATTTATTATTATTTCTATACCGTGGTGGTCTACTGAATAGATCCGATCTATGTGCATTCTATCTAAAGGAGAAGAATGGTTTGGCCATTCCTTGTTTCTCTCCCTATGGCGCTGACATGTATCGGTTGTTAGGATGAATCGCCCTTTGGCCATTTGCCACAGTTGTTTGTGGCGTGACCATTGCGCGATTTACCCTATCACAGCTCTTTCTGGAATGATAAGCGACATATATGAGATAGGTGAAGCTACCGATTCTCATTATGTTTTAGCTATGGCACACTGACGAGGGCATAACAAGCCCGAAACAGCTGTCTGTGTCTGCTTTCTAGTTTTGAGCGCTGATCATGTCAGGTTTGGCCGACCGTAGTGCCATTTCGAGAGAATGCCTTTCCACATTGTTTGATCGGTCCTTGCAGTGGTCTGTTGCTCATCACTGTTTGTATTTGATCCAATGTGACGCAATAGATTGTTCACGGTATCTGCAGTTTAGTTGATTTGTTATTTCCCTACATTTTTTTCGCGGTTTGCTACTCAAGACAGGGATACTAATTAAGGGATACTCAGAAGCCGCTTTAGTGGAAAAAGAAGAGCTTTCAGGGATAAAATCTTGCTTCGAGGAACTTCATATTATCAATGCAGGAGCAATGCGGGGAGATGCCTTGTTTTTATTACGGATTTCAGAACCGAAGAAGCGGAGTTTTAACGAATTTCCAAGCAGTCCAGTGCTTTAAAGGTAAAATAAATCACATTTTTCGATGGGAATTTATGTTGATATCAATTTTTGATTGACTTTTCCTTTGTGTTCTCTTAAGTTTTGGAGACATTTTTATGTAACGTTCAAATTAAGTCGTGTTGTTATCTTGAATTTCAACGAGGACAGCTCTGCCTCGATGCGCTATACAGAGCCGTAGCCAGAAAAAAATAAGGACTGAGGCAATATCAATGGTTAAATTCCCCGCCTAGCTATTTTGCGTCTTTATGATGACTACGTTTAAACAAAACACTGGCATCGTGACTGCAGAGGCGAGTGCCTCGGTTTGCCTCATACTGGCTACGGCCCTGCTATAAATGGTACGTGTTTTGCATTTAAACATAAATTAATGGAGATTTAAATAAAATTTTTCGAAAGAAGATTGTGTTGTCCGTTTTTATGTCTTTGTTCATTTATTACATAGATTAAAAAGCGATTTTATGTAAACAAAACAAGACTTAGATTTTCTGTCTTCACTCGCTTGCTTGTCATTTTTCATGATCATGGCCAGCGGCATGTTTCGCGGGCGGCGTCGGTCCGTGTGCCGTTGGGCAAGGTTAGCTCGCGGGCGCGTATGATGTCGCAAAACATGCGCGTATGACTCCACACAACATCCAGGATCTTAGCAATTTTGAAACCAAAGCTTTGTCAGCTCGGTAAACACTTTGATCTTTTGCTGTGTTTAGCGGAGAAAACCAGTTCAAATTACAGTCGTTATTTCCCTGCATTTTTTTCGCGGTTTGCTACTCAAGACAGGGATTTTAATTAAGGGATACTCAGAAGACGCTATAGTGGGAAAAGAAGAGCTTTCAGGGATAAAATCTTGCTTCGAGGAACTTTATACGTTTTAATCAATGCGGGGAGATGTTTGTCAGTTCGGATTTCAGAACTGAAGAAGCGGAGATGTAAAGAATTTCTTAAAAGTAAAACAAATTACATTTTTCAATGGGAATTTATGTTGATATCAATCTCTGATTGACTTTTTCCTTGTGTTCCTGTTAGTTTTGGAGAGTTGTTTATAAAACGTGCTCAAATTTAGTCGTTTCATGATTTCTTTCATTGAAGACTACAGCGGTCTCCATGCGCTATTAATGGTTCGCGTTTTGCTTTTAAACATAAACTTATGAAGATTTGAAAAAAATGTTTCGAAAGAAGATTGTGTTGTCCATTTTTATGTGTTTGTTCATTCATTACATAGGTTGAAAAGCGATTTTATGTAAACAAAACAAGACTTGAATTTTATAGTTCTAACTTCACTCGCGTCGCCTTATGCAAATATGTTTGTGTATTTTTTGCAATTTTGATTTCCAAATCAGTTTCTCGTGCAATTTTTTATGCGCAACAGGTGTATTTTATTCGGAAATAAGTCATACAAGTTATTCTAGACCGAGAAAAAGTTGTTTTTGTGAACTTTTGTACGGTCTAAATGTACTGTACAGACGGTCGCGTAATACTGTTTTTTAGAATTGCTAAAATTGAAAAATAGCCGGGTCGTCAATCTTAATTCTTGCTTATCATCGGCTTTTTGTTCAGAGAGCGACGCTGTTAGGCTCAGCCTATCTATATATATTAGCATCATATTTAATCCCCCGCTCGCTTTCAAATTCTTATGAGTTATAGACCACTTTCATAATGGCGGCCGATTTATTTATTCTTTTATATGTATGTTAATTGGCCTCACTGACCTCATTTTAGAGTGATAATTCTTTTGAATTTTGCACATGTTACCGAGGCCAGTGAGGCTAATTAACATACATATAAAAGAATAAATAAATCGGCCGCCATTATGAAAGTGGTCTATAGTCTGTAAGACCCTGAAGAAGAAAGGCTGTGCCTTTCGAAATATTGGATATTTTACAAATATAGTCGTTTCCGTACCGTTTATCAGCCTTTCTTTTTTATCAAATCGTTTCGAAGAGACTCGCAACGATTTTGACCCACACATCACGTTCGAACAAACAATATCACCCACTACTGTTCCTTTCCTTGACATACAAATAATTTTAGACAATGGCAAAATTCATATTGACCTCTACACCAAACAAACGGACACCCATCAATGTGTCAACTCAGACCAGCTGTCATCCGCGACACACCAAAACGGCGATACCATATAGCCTTGCTCTCAGACTACGCCGCATCTGCTCTAAAAACGAGTTCTTCGAAAGTACAAGAACTTCACAGCATCCTCCTTGAACGTGGCTACAAGAACAAACTTATAATGGAATCCATCATGAAAGCGAGACTAACCACAAGAAAAGAGGCACTTCGCAATGACATCATCAAGGGCAATATTGACAGGGTTCCTCTAATCGTCACCTATAACCCGGCCCTTCCAAAGCTTAAAAATAATATCAGAGATCATCAACAAATCTTAACTCTCTCATCCCGATGCAAAAGTTTCTTTCCCCAGCTACCACTTATTGCATACGGCAAAGAGAGAAACCTTTCTCAAATTCTGACGAGTAAACGACTCGCGCCATGACCCATGAGTTTTTATGTCAAGGATAGACTCCTGTTGGAATCGTTCTCTTTTATATACAACCGTGTAAAGGAATGTAATTTCCTTCCCTGAAATTTCAGCTCTAAATTTTATTGTGGGATGGAATTTGTTTGCTTGCTCAAGAAAAAGATATATTTCTTGTTTGTCAATGTCCTATAAAGAGAAAATGTCATCGATGAAACGTTTCCATATACATGTACTGTAGCTTTTATTTTGCTTTGGCTCAGTATTTTCGTTTCAATGTTTGCCATAAAAAATTGGCAAATGCTACTGCCATTTTTGTACCCATGGCTGTTCCATGAATTTGGAGATAATTTTCTCCATTGAATTGGAACGAGTTTTCTTTCAGGATACAGCTGAGCATTTCTTTGAGATAGTGGAACGAGATGGGAGGGTTGTTACTCGTGATTCATGGTCACAAATGGACACCTCTTCTAGAAAATTCTAGAAACTTATTTTTTAAGTGTTTTTGCAATTATACATTAGATAAGAACCATACCTGAATATTTATTTACCTCATAGGACTGTTGCTCAATGTTGAGCATTTTAGACCACTCTAAATGAAAATATTTGGGAGGTTGACCATTATTGTGCAATGTGTTATTTTGCTGGGTGAAAGAATAGAGGAAGATTTCGTAAGAGAGTGAAATTGTCGTAGATTCTGTAGGGTGAAGAATGGAAGCGATCGTGGTTTCAAGTGTCGGCTACTGAATGTAGTCTTACTTGTCAGAAATAATTTTATGTTTCTCCATAAAAGCAGAGATGAAACATGACATCTTTTCTCAGTTTCCATTACTTATATTTACTGTGGTGTCGTGTTGCGTGTTTTTTATATTTCTATTGCTTCGTTATTAACGGTTATTAACATTTACTTTGTCAGTTCGGCTTATGCTGTTACAGTATCATATTTAATCCCCCGCCCGCTTTCAAATTTAAAATTGTAACGTTTTTTGCCTTACGAGTTATTATCTGTAAGACCCTGAAGAAGAAAGGCTGTGCCTTTCGAAATATTGGATATATTACACATATAGTCGTTTCCGTACCGTTTATCAGCCTTGCTTTTTATCAAATCGTTTCTATAATATCCCATTGCCATGGCAACAGCCAGCTCTATAAATAGAATGAATGATTTTGTGAATGCAGAAATATTGATTATTACACGTTCCAGCGAAATACAAGTAGTAATTTGTCAATGTGAACTGAATTTGAGCACAATTTTATATTATATGACATTATATCATATTATATCATATTAAATTGTGCTCAAATTCAGTTCACATTAACAAATTACTACTTATATTTTGCTGGAACGTGTAATAATCAATTTTTCTGCATTCACAAAACCATTAATACTATTTATAGAGCTATATATATATATATATATATATATATATATATATTGTTAAACAATAAAAATGCAAGCAATGAAACGTCACACATATCTATCAATTCTATGTTTAAGGGTAAGGGAAATTTGTTCTTAGTGTTGAAAATAATATGCATTAAGACTTATATAATCATGGGACATTTAAAACTATTGTTGACTCGCTTTTTACTTGTACTCTTGTGAGTATTTTTCGTAGTGATGAAATGATGTGTTCTCCTGGTATGATTTCAGTATAGAGAAGATGTTTTGTCATAATTAACACTCGGTGTTTTGAAAAAGGAAATTGGTCCTGTGGGCAAGTAGTTGCTGCCTATTCTTGTATTTTATCCACTTCTAGTGTAAGAAAACTATGTTTCTTTCCGAGATAATACCAGTTGATATTTCGTAGAAATTCCATCTCAATCCTGTATTTCACTAAGCAACCTTGCGATCATTGAAATATTTACACACCTTGATTAATCGATAGGACTTATGCCGATAGGTGTCGAGTCAAGATAATGGAATAAAACTCAGGTCAAGTGCTCTTCCTGGAAATAGTATTTTTAGTTAGAGTAACTTATGCTCATCCAACTATCCTCTTTTTCAGTTAAACTATATCGATTAAGGTAACTTTTTCGGACATTACGTGGAAGCTATTTAATTTCTTTTGGATTATTATGCCACGTTCTCACAAAGAAGGTAAAATATGATTTTAATAATAAAGGAACTATTGTCAATAAAGATCGCTCACAGGTCACTCAGTGCACTGAATACAGGATTACTAGTGACACGTATTACTATAATGATATGGAAAAGGCTGGACTAAACTTAGCCGGCAATCAGGTATGATGAAGAAGCTTGTCACCTTCAGTTTTTCTACGTTGCAACAATTTTCAAATGTAATTTTCACTTCTATCTGCTCCACTATTATGTAAACCTTACGATAAATATTTACCTTATAATTTTTATATTTCTCTAGTAGTTTTGATTTGGCTGAACGGTTCCGAAATGTCAGTGAAAATTGAAAGAAAAGTCAGCTTCGACACTGACAAACATATCGAAGGAATATATGGTAATGTTTGTCTTGACCAATCATAGTGAGGCTTACGTTGGCCTACATTACCTTTTGATCTGTTTTTGACATTGATTGACAGCTAATTCTCAGCCAAGATAAAAGCTATGCGAGAAACATTCTAAGCAGAATATTGTGAAGTAGCTGAACTGTAAAGAACTGTAGAAGACTAATCAAGAGTAAAATCCAGTGCCAACAACTGAAGACTGTTTTACTGAGTCCAAAATCAGTGAGTGTAGAATAAGTTGCTAGTCCCTTACAACGCTTATTCTACAATATTTAATCCCCGCCCACTTTCAAATTTAAAATTGTAACGTTTTTTGCCTTACGAGTTATTATCTGTAAGACCCTGAAGAAGAAAGGCTGTGCCTTTCGAAATATTAGATATTTTACAAATATAGTCGTTTCTGTACCGTTTTTCAGCCTTGCTTTTTATCAAGACAGCTCGAAAAATAGGATGAATGGTTTCGTGAATGCAGAAAAATTGATTATTACACGTTGCAGCAAAATATAAGTAGTAATTTGTTAATGTGAACTGAATTTTAGCACAATTTTATATGACTTATTCAGAGAATGATTCAATACTTCACATAGAATCGGTCCAAGTTACTATACAAAATTCTAAAATAAATAGTGAAGGCTGCAAAACTGCAAGGGCTATCACGTATTAATATAAACTAGAGGCATAGGGAAGTTCAAAATTGCATGATAGAATTTACCCCTTATTTGGTACTAAATGTACAATTTTTCGGGTTTGGCTTATGGACTACCACTCCTGCATGTGCAAAAATGTGTACTGTTGCTTCCACATGCGAACGAAAGATGGCGGAAAGAAAGCTTGCATTTACAGTCTCTCAGAAGCCCCACCGAAGGGATTTGTACGACTTGTACGTATGAGCTGACCCCACCGTGGGGCATTTGCAACATTATTAAAAAAATAAGACAAATTCCCGGGGGGAGGGGGTGGCGGTGGATGAGCGAGCATGGAATTAACGGAGCCGTTAGAAGAAGCTCCCGTTCTCGGTTCTCGGTTCGCGGCTTCGCTGCTCGCTCGCCGGTTTTCACTAAAAAAAATAAAACCTCTGGTACTCAGGGTATTTTAGCCCCTGAAGTAGTTTTCAGTTTTGCAAAGCAAAATATTAGACAGTTCAGTGACACACTGTATTTATTCAGTTTGTTGTTTAGTTTGTTTCCCCGTAAATGATAGTCTTCTATTTAATTTACAACGAATACCACCAAACAATCGATTCCTGTGTTTATCAAAAATCCCATAAAATAACTAGGGTGAAAAACGTTTGACTCTAATTCTACAACAAATTAATTCCAAATATGTTTCTTCATTTCATCAACTTACTATGCACTGTAGCCTGCGTAGCAAGCGTTCCCTTGCTTCGCAGGCTATATGCACTGACTATGAAAGTACAGAAAGTAACTGAAATGCGACTGTAGTCTTTTGATCGTTTTTTAACCATCCTTTGACCTGCTAAATCCGAAAAAGTATTACTATAAACGGGGTCGTTACTTTAGGAAGAAATTAATACGGTAGTTCCCGGTCATAGTTCGGCTGGTTCGGTTGATTGTTCATCAACAGTATTTGCCCTATCAACCGTTACACAGCACGTACGGTGTTCACAAAAAAAATCGTTTCGGTTTCTTTCATTCCAACCGTGAGAATTTAAACTCCTGAATACAATAACCACGGATTTGATTCTTTCATCCTAAAATCCCTTGGTTTGCTATAAAATCGTTGCCTCTTAAGCGGTTCCTTTCATGAGGTGTTAACGTCATTGCACTTAACGCCTCCGGCCACAAAATACCCAATGAACATGAAGGACGTGCAATAAACTTGGAACAATGGTCTTTTGGAAAATTGCATTTCATCAGCTGGTCTTACAGCTCTAGTTGTGGTGTTCATGTTGAAATTCATACAGCCTTTAGATAGAAATTTTGCGCCCGATTCTGGCTCGCTTTGTTAAGATCTATAATACATGGCAAATTTGGCCAATCGATTTACGTTTCTACTGACAAGTGCTTACGTGACACATGCAGTAGCTCAACCGGATAAGCACCACCGCGCTCTCACCACTGAAAAGGAAAGGACGGATTTACATTAAAACATCGAGCGCTTTGTCGCAGAGGTATTTTAAAGGGACGACAAAGAGATGATGCCCTTATTTAGCAACTAAATTGAAACATTAACAAGGCGAAGGAAAATTGAAATGGCCAACAAACGTATCGTGTACCTATTATGGTTTTACGCGACTGTGTTCGTGGGCTACCACAACAAGCGTGGATTGCAAGGTAAACGCACGCTTCTTTGCTGTCTTAAGCTATCTTAGTTACATCTTGCCATTAATAACCTTAATAAAACTTTCTTCTACAGACTTGAATTATAATCACAGCTTCAGTATGTTAAGCTAAAATCCAAATGTAATTCTGTGCGTTTCTTCAGCTTTGAAATGGTTATTAAGCTTATGACACAGCGATTCCTGTTATTTTTTAACAGCAAATGCTCAGACAGACAGTCCAGACCATTCGCAGCTTCTACCTGTTTGTCATGAAGAGCATGGAAGATGCATCAGGGATGCTAAGTTTCAAAACTGTAAGCTACAAGGGTTTAGTGTTAAGCATTATAGAAAAATGCACAGAGGAGCGATAATTAGCTGACTTACAGAAATACAGCTGGGTAAAATCATTAGTACATGCATCGATCGTAAACGTTTGTAGGCGCTTCCGGATTGAAAGCTCTATCTAATAGTAAGAAGCCTCAACCAGATTTGATATCAGTCGCGCTCTCGTATGAACACTTTCAGATACTGAAGCATAAAAGAGAGAAATTTGCATCAAGGCAAACATTTAAGCACAGTGCAGCTGTGGATATTAATTACACTTACGTAGACTAATTGCAGTGGGCAGTGATAACACGCACGATGAGGCAAAAAGTATTTCTAAGTCTCGCGCCATTCACTGCTTAAAACTGCTACTTTAGTGTATTATGCTGCAGGCAAGGTGTTTGCCTGTAAAGAATTTCTTTAGGATTAATCCAGAATAGTATTACGTATATACAATGTACAGTAAATATTAGTTGATTGAAATATGAATAAATTTGCTTGTCCGTATCAGTGATTTTTTATTTCTAGTGGCTTTTATTTCCTGAAGGAAATAAGCTTAATGCTTTTTATTGAGGAAGAAAAAAAAATACAATTTAAGTGTTTTTACTCCATGGTATTCATTCAAAAATCAAGGAGCGGTAAGTAAAGTCGCTTGTTTCGTTTTTCACACTGCACAACGATTTGCATTTGCATTTTAAGTTGTAATTAAATGTAGATCACGTGGTAATACGTACGACTTCAGACATTTGAAGCGTTTTATTTTTCGGTTTCCGTTGAAAATACAAACGGGTTTCAGTTTTTTTATAATGATACCAAATCCCAGTGACACTGCCTCTTTTAAGATGAAAATCAGCCTTTTTATTCCTACTGACTATAAGCTTGGGTAAAAGTGAAGAAAAGCTGACCTCCACCAACTGTCAGCAGACTGTTGGCCGACAGTTTTTTTCCATAGTAGTAACCATCTGTTGGCCAACACAGGTGTGATTTGGTGGCAAGCCCTACAATCAAATCATTCCATACTATCCTTTGCAGGTTCAGGTAACAAATATGCTCCCAAGATCTCTCACAAGAATCTTGTCAACATCACTGTCAGAGTAAATGGCATTGCAACATTTAAGTGTCTGCAGGAACCATTTGACGGAAGTTTAGACCCACCCCAATTTGACTGGATAAAATGGAGCAAAGAAAAAGTCGATTCCATGTACGCTACTCTGGACATTGACCATGGAAACTTCACGTTAATTAACGAAAATTCAAAATACACAATTAAGGCTGACACTGAAGAGACAAAACATCATGTTTCTTTTCTTATAATTCACAATGTGACACTAGCTGACAGAGGTCTGTATTCTTGTGCTGTATGCAACCAGTATGGCAGAGATTACAGAAGTGTTTGCCTAAGCTTGAACACAACACAAGGTAAGAATCTTTCCACATCGATGAATAAAGCAGGGGCGTAGCCAGAACTTTTTCAGAGGTAGGCACAATCACTGTTTTCAACTACTCCCCTTACCTCCTCCCCCCACCCTCAAGTCCCAAATCTTTCTTTTTTTTTCTCAACTTTTTCAGGTACGCACGTTCAGCTACGCCCCTGTAAAGGCTTTATTAATTATCACTATTATTATTATTATTATTATTATTATTATTATTATCATTATCATTATTATTATTATTAGACTCCCGTTGTCTTGAATCTCCCCTTTCTCGCACTAACACCCATTCCCCGTGGTTGTGCTTACTGTTTTTTCATTTGCTACATGCCTCTCTCGAACTCGGTTATCTCGAATCCCCCGCTATCTGGAACAAAGTGCAACTTCCTGTAGTCTATATTAACACCCCTTATCTTGAACTGTAGTAATTATGATGTTAAGTGAATTGCAACAGGAGACACAATTATAATTAATTTTGTCTTGTAATATTAAATTGATCATGTTTGCTGAAAGGAGTATCCCATGGTGTCTAAAACTGACAATACAGTACACAGTTAATCCACTTAACAGTACAGTCATTATGCCACTGTACACTGTATTCACTATTGTATTGCAGAATATTGATTCTTTTTTAAAATCTTCATATTGACTGCAGCATTCATTGTGACATAGTCGCTTGCATCTGCATACTGTACTTTTGTAGTTCAGTTTTATTGAAAATTACGAAATTTGACACCACCCTCAATGTCTTGAACCCCCGCTATCTTGAACAATTTTCTGTTTCCCCTAAGAGTTTGAGATAGCAGAGTCTACTGTATAGTATAATGTGTACATGTATATGAGATACATAATTATTATCATATTATTAATCATTTCATGGGTAAGAACTCACAATCGACCAAGCACCCATCTGGCCTTGTAGCTTGTTGGTGGCAGAGTGTCTGCATTAGAATCACAAAGGTCATGGGTTTGAATCCTGTCAAGGCCTGAATTTTTTTTAAGGCTCTAATTGCAACTCATTCAGTTGCTGCACAACTGCCATGATCACTTTCTCTTTAACTATTATTATTATTATTATTATTACTATTTAACAATGTCTATTTAAATTTGTTCATGCATTTCTTGGAACATTTTATAATATATATTAGTCACTAAACAGTTAATAGTGTTGTTGGTGCGCTCTGATTGGCTTAACTAAAACTCGAGATAATTAACAACTATTCACCGAAGTGGAGGTGGGTAGTGGTGGATATTTACCAAGCCGCGAAGCGGCGAGGTAAATATCCACCACTACCCACCTACACTGAGGTGAATAGTTGTTTTAGTATATACTGAAACAGTGAGATAATATAACGAAAATGATGCTTTTTAACTCATTTATTCCTGCCAACGATTACAATTTTTACGCGCAAATTGCTGGGAGGTGAATAGCACTTGCTATTCCGAGTTTCAGTAGCCAATCAGAGCGCGCCAACAATGCTATCCACTGTTTCAGTATATACTAACAAGTGCTATTCACCTCCAAGCAATTTGTGAATGAAAATTGTAATTGTTGACAGGAAGAAATGAGTTAAAAATCATCATTTTCATGCTACACCTGTACATGTATATTATCTCAGTGTTTTAGTATGTACTAAAACAACTATTCACCGAATTGTTGGCGGCCATGAGTGGTAGATATTTACCAAGACACTTATACACCTCAGCACTACATGTAGCTACCTCCACTTCAGTGCATAGTTGTTAAAATTAAAATTATTCCACTGATGGTATCGGTTTCCTGGAAAACCAGGATCGAGGATCGAGGATCGAGGATCGGGGATCGGGGATAAAAAAATTAAAAAATAAATAAAAAATATAAATAAAAACTAAAAATAAAAAAAGTGATAAATATTGTGACTCGCATACAGGACAATTTCACACGCCTGACTCACAATTCTGGACTACTTGTTCATTAAAGCTCCTGTCATTAACCATTAACGTTAAAAACTGAATTTGGTTTCCACCCAAAATAGTCCAGTGTGCGGCGCTATTTATATGTTGCGTTTGAGTTCTAATAACAAGCTAAAAGGTCTTGTTTCGAGTCGAGATACGCGTGATCTTGGCAACATCGCGCTGAGATTTCGAGCTTCGCACCGCGACAGGCATACTACTCACGTTAGATCACGTTAATGATCTTATCGGCTTAAACAAGTGAAGATACAGCGTAGATCACAGTGAAAAACTATGTGGAGCATACTGTGGATGAATTTCAGGAAAATATCTCCGTTTGCTGTAGCACATACGTGTAAATAAACCACACTAGAGTCTCATTGTTCAATTTGTGTTTGCATTAGATACTCTGACTAGGTTTTTTCCATGTCAAGTTGAATTCTGAGTTTTATTTTATATTTTTTATTTCGGCTATTCAGATTATTTTCAGTTGTGTTTTATGTTGGAAAATGAAGCACTTTATCCCAGTGATACTGATCACAATAGCGAGCGGATCGGACGTGACTATATAAATCTGTTCAGCAAAAACTGTGGGTGTCTCAGTTAATTGCGGTTTTGCAACCGTGACAGCGAGGAAGAAAAAAGAATTCCTGCACAACTTTTGCAGAAGACTGAAATATAAATCCTGCATAGCGGCTGCGGGGATGGCTGTCAGAGAAATTATTTTCACGCGCAGTTCACGTTGTCGCTTATTTATTTTAAGTTCAACGGAACACAAACTTTAAAACAACAATCTTTATATTGTCCAAACGATGCGTATATAAAGGAAAGCAACTTACATATTTTATTTCCTTGCTGTCACGGTTGCAACTTGAAACCACAATTAAAGAATTGAGACACCCGCAGTTTTTGTGTGGTTTATTTACACGTATCTGCTACAGCAAACAGAGATATTTTCCTGAATTCATCCACAATATGCTCCACATAGTTTTTCGCTGTGATCTACGTAATGTGTCTTCACTTGTTTAAGCCGATAAGATCATCCACGTGATCCAACGTATACCAGTAGTATACCTGTCGCGGTGCAAAGCTCGAAATCTCAGCGCGATCTTCCCAAGATCACGCATAACTCGAAACAAGACCTTTTAGCTTGTTATTAGAACTCAAACGCAACATTTAGCGCCGCACACTGGACTATTTTGGGTGGAAATTGAATTCAGTTTTTAACATTAATGGTTAATGAACAAGTAGTCCGGAATTGTGAGTCAGGCATGTGAAATTGTCCTGTATGCGAGTCACAATATGTATCACTTTTTATTTTTTATTTATTTATATATTTCTTTATTTATATTTTTAATTTTTTAAAAAAATTTTTATCCCCGATCCCAGATCCCAGATCCCCGATCCCCAATCCTCGATCCCCGATCCCCGATCCCCGATCCTGGTTTTCCAGGAAACTGATGGTATCCTACCAAACAGCATTTGAGGCTAAGGGAAAGGTTGTTGGGGGGGGGGGGGGGGGGGGGTGCATGCACTGTTATGTCAAAATAACCTCAAACAAATAAAAGTTCTTTCCTACAGTTTTTTCAACACAGATCCCTTTGTCTAGTACCTCAACACATCCTGCAAGTAACACCTTGAAGAGCCAGCAAACCAAAGTTATTGTGGGCTGCATGGGAGCAATCATAGGACTTGCTGTGATAGCTTTTATGTTTGTCATTGTCTGGAAAAAAAGAGGAATGATGCCTCAAGGTTTGCCAGTAATTTTACAACAGTCAAACCTTATTATTGAAACACAGGACAATACACCTTCTCCTGAAAATAAGCTGTTAAATGGACAGTTAATGCAAAGAGACTCACTTGTAGCCCAAGCACGAAAGAGAAACAGTAGTTACAGATCTCAGCTATCATCATCAACATCGGCTGGAACTGTCATAACCTACACAGAGGGTAAGCTGATAACACACTAGTTTATAATAAAATTATATATAAACAGTTGTAGTTATACTTTTAGTATACTTAAAGAAGTGTGACAGTATTGGAGTTCTCCAACTGAAAGTTAATACATAATGCACTTGTTTTGAGGTTTATTAATTTATACTGCTGTATGTTGAAGCCACAAATGACCACAAAATGTAATAACGCCCTCGAGTATAATAAGGGTTTGAACACAAATGTAATAAAGCCGCAAATCTAATGAAGGATAACAATGAACAAGTGTAATGTAATGTAATGTAAACCTTTATTTAAACAGGATAAGTAGTTAAAGCTGTACAGCTTGTCTTGTGGGGTCGTGTGTATAAACTAAACAAATGAAAATATAACAAAAAGATAAATATGTGTTACAATTAATTTATACCTACTAGCTGTAAAACATTAAAAATATTTGCTTAAAATTAAATACAATTTATATCCCTTACCCAAAAAGATAAACTAAAAGTATACTTTAAGTATACCACAAGTATACTGCATCAACAGTAAGTATGATTTAAGTATACTTCAGTAATGCAGTACCATTTTTGAAGTATACTTTAAGTATACTGCTCAAGTGAAAATCATTTTCTTCCTTGTTGAAGTAGGGTGTAAGTATACTTTAAATGTACCACACAAATGTAAATTATGTTTATGTCTGATAAAGTAGGAAATAAGTATACTGAAAAGGTACTAGTGCCTCAGTAGATAAATTATTTTATTTTATTTGCACAAGCAAATTAGTTTACAGTCATTGTACTACAAGCTAGAAAAAGCCATCACATTCATATTTCCCAAATTCTTGCAGGCTTGCACTTACTTCATATCCTGTCATATCAAAATTCAGAAGCATTAAAAAACAGATTTCGATTCCAAAATGTTTATGGAATTTAAAACTACACACATCTGGGCCAAATTTTGAAGCACCAGAGCATTTTGTTCAAGAGTTATAGGCGAACGATTATGAGACATTTTCAGTAAAAATGTATAGAGCGGCCATCTTGGTATACCACTTTGGTACATGGCGGCCAAAACTTCAAAGTCATAATTATGCAAAAAATCTCATCACAAAAAATTGGATTCACTATAAGTTACATTAAATCGCCTTATAAACATCTATAATGCAAAAATAACTTTCAACTGGTTCAATTTTGTTTATTTTCATAGCTTATCTGAAATAGCGTGACGAATTGTGTGACACATTTAAAACCTTTACAAATCAGAAGCAAAACATCGTTAAAACCTGAAACTTTTTGTGAAGGATTGTAACACTGGTATCTACGTGCCATGTTAGAAAAAGCTTTGCAGGATGCAAAGTTTAGATTTTTGAATTTTTATGACATCATGTGCCAAGAATACCCAGCAAAGGAACCCAGTACCTGCTGTTGCTGAAAGGAATTCTATTCTATGAAAGGGATAGTTTCACGGTTCGGCGCATGCGCACAGATTAATCTGCTTTATTCGCTTTCTTACCAATTTTATCGGTTAAAAAAACACTCACATTTACTTCAATAATCACATCTTTGTCCAAACAAAGCGAAGGATGACCAAAATTCACAGAAATTGCAACGGATTACACCGATAAAGTCAACATTGAATAAAACCTTTGACCCGAAGGATTTATTCCACGCTCTGGTGGCTTTCATGGCGCACATGGGTATGTACTAACCATCCATTCAATCAGCTCACTGACCGCAACATTTTCACGGGCAAATTTCCCGCCAGAGTTATCTACTCGCTTCCGATTGGTCTAAACAATGAAATTGAATCGGTTACGTCATAGCTTGCACATGCGCAGAACCGTGAAACCCTCCATTTAAGTTATCAAGTTATGAAATCCATTTTTTACATTTTAGGACAATGAAGAATTTTTTATAGAGTATCCCAACATTGTAAGAGACATTGCTGATTTGCATGAAATTCAGTTACTGTTGTAGGTTATCAAATGATGAAGTCCATTTTTATAGATTTTTTACATTTTAGGACAATGAATAATTTTTGATAGTATATATAATTTATATCCCAACATTGCAAGAGACATTGCTGATTTGCATGAAACTCAATTACTGTTGTAGGTCATAGAGTCCATTTTTACAGATTTTTTACGTTAAAAGACAATAAAGAAGCAGTCTTTCATTATACAAATTCATGGTCAATTGCACTGATAAATTAATTGTCTGCATGCTATTCTGACTGTGCCACTATATATACATGTAGCTGCTGCATCATGCATGCATCCTTGAGCTAGTGGTTGCATGCTATTGGATGAAAACCTGTGAAAAACCTTTAAAAAACATGTGAATTTACCTGTGACTGGAAAATACCCTGTGAAAAAACCTGTGAATTTTGCAAAAGCTAAATTTTATGACTCTGTGAAAAAACCTGTGAAAAAAATTAGCCTGTGAAAAACCCTGTGAAAAAACCTGTGAACAAAATATGATGGAAAATGCCTGAAAAAACCTGTGCAAAACCCTATCAAAAAACCCGTGAAAAAAATTTGTAGGAAATATCTTTTAAAAACCTGTGAAAAACCCAATGAAAAAACCTGTAAGCAAAATTTGCAGGAAATCTCTTTTTGAAACCTGTGAAAAACCCTATGAAAAAACCTGTGAGTAAAATTTGCAGGAAATTCCTTTTTAAAACCTTTTAAAAAACCTGTGAACAAAATTAGGCTGTGACAAAACCTGTGAAAAAATTAACTTAAGGTTTAATTCACTGAAACCAAACATGTGAAAAAACATGTGAATTAGCCTGTGACCACATGATTTTTACATCAAATGATAAACAAATGACCAAAACATACATATTACATGCATTTGGCTGGGAATATTCCACTGTTTATATGTTTGTGAATATACACTTTGTTTTCAATAAAACCTTGATTGCAGTTGTATAATTGCTTTGAACTTATAGATATTTATAGTTATGTATTTCAGAAAATATAGCATATTAAAAAAGTATTGTATTAATTTAATCTTGTTTCTTGCACTTGTTTCTTTAATAAGTATAAGGAGGTAAGCAGATCTAGTAAATAAAGAATATCATAAGGCTTGTGTGAAAATTAACTTTTGCACTTGCTGATCAAATTAAGCCTTAATTAGCCACAAGCTTACAATAGAAAAAATTGATGAGCTAGCTACCTTGTACATGTCAGCCTGTATCATATTGGCCCACAGAATATGGCTGTGGAAACGTATCCAGCTTCATTCTTGACAAAATGTTCTTTTTAAAAGTTAATAAAACTCTTCTCTTCAATGGTTTCTTGAAAATGATGTATGACAATCACTTTTTTAAGTCACAGCAACATTATCCAGAAAAATTCTGACAAGTGAAATTCAAAATGGCAGCCAAGCACTTGAGCCTACAGGTTTGTGGTCAGCTGACTTGTACTTCCAAAAAGCCTGGACCCCAGTAGAAAAAGCGGGAAAATTGACCAATGGTAGAGCAGCATTTGCGTGTCTGACCAATGAAAGAGCAGTATTTGTGCGGCTGGCAAGTTTTCCGGGGCAGATTACACTTCAACTTCAGTTTTTCTCTTCTGATACTACGAAAACCACCGATGCGTGGAATGGGACCGAATTTTCGTATCACTACCCCGCCCACTTTCGTTAACAAATTCCATAAATTCCTGGGGCCCCGTGACTTTGCCGCCATTGAGTGTGGCTGCTTGGCGCCGTTTCTAGAAAAACACGTCGCTGAAAACATGGAAAGATACGTCTTTAAAATTGCGGGTCCAAGTGGAAAATGGATAAAGATTTTTATGAGTACAGAGGAGGTTAAAGCTTTGACTATGGAGGCCTTGTTAGAACGAATTATTGAAAGATTTCCAAGCCTAGGAAAGCGGAGTGTGGTAGGTTTGAAGTACCTCGATGGGAATGACTGGTTCGAACTTCTTGCGGATGATCTCGATTCGTTTATAGATATGATTGAGACAGCCACAGTAGAAAGAGAAAACTTGAAACGAATAACACTAAAGGTGAACGAATTAGCATTAACGCCGCCCAGGTCGGAAATTGCCGGCGGAACGTCTCAGAAGCGTCTTCGAACATCACCATCGCCAGTTGCTAATTCCGAGAAAAGTACAACAGATGTTCACAATGCAAGAAAGAAGCAAAAGCGAGTCGCATCAAGGTGTTTGGACGAACAATTATCCACTACCGAGCCCGTGTTTCAGTACGAAACGCCAACGCAAAGATTCTTCAACAAACTTGAATCAGAGAAGAAACAACAGCAAGAAATAGTGCTGAAGAAAGAAAATGAACTTTCGGAACTTGAAATGAGTTTCAAGCCAGCGGGGGGATAGAAAAAAGGCCTGGGACCGAGAAACTATGTTCTCACAACTTGCAAAGCGCTCTTCCTGGTCAGCGGCGTCTTTTTGAGCGGGGCCTGTGTTCAGGTGTTTTCGAAAGTAAAAAGATATGGCGATCTCTGTTAAATCTGTGTGTTTGTTGGCCTTTTTGTTGGTGCTATTATCGCGAAGTGAAGTTGAGAAAACGTTCAGAGATGACGACTCGTTCCCTAATGGCTCCGAAGCTTCCCGTCGAGGCACAAATCACAACTCGCACAAATTACAGATACGAGTTGAACGCATAGCGAGTTTGCTCGATACGGTAATTCGTTTATTCACGGGAACCCAAATATGTCAAGTTGTTTTCGATGTACCGTAGGATACCCGAGTTTTGGGATTCGGACGATAATCAGTTTTATTTATTCGCCTCAGGACCTCTATCTGTTGCCGATAAAATGCGGGTTCAGTGGCTCTAAAACATTACGACAAACACCGCCTCTTCAACCGACTGCTTTTGCAAACTTTCCTGTATATCAGCGCGATGTTTTGAGTTGGGGAGATCTAAAGAAAAGTAAATTAAAAAAATATGTTATTTCATTCGACCCGCAAAAAGTGCTACTTTCCATTGTTGAATTTGTCCTGTATTTATGTATCCTGTTAAAAAATAAAGGGCACAAATTAACAGCTTTTAAGCTTATAAAAGAAAAGTTTTGTTTTTATTACCTTGTCCTCAAAAGAGGTTTATTTTTCAGATATATGTCAAAAAATAATAATTCATTACTTCTACAATGTATTTTATTTAAAAAAAAAAACCAACTCCTTGTGCATCAATAATTTCTGTATAGGTCTGTGAGCTATCTGTGGTATATTAAAAGTCCCTCATCTGAAAAACAATAAACAAAAATAAACATAGCTATTAAATATTATCAGTTATTTATATAGCACCATTTCCATCATCCCCCTTTCCTATTATACTCCTATTACTAATACACCCCATTTCTATCATACATGTAACACCATTTCTATCATACTCCCATTCCTTTTAATGTCTTAATATCTTTTTGCTAAAATTACAGTTATGGAAATGTACTATTGCATTTAGTATACCCTGAATATATCACACAAACACTCCCCATTTGCATCAAATTCACCTACCAGTTTTCACTTTTAATATCCAGACAGTCATCCCCAAATTTTCACCGTATCACACAAAAACTCCCCATTTCCATCAAATTTCCATTCCCAGACAGTCATCCCAAAGTTTTCACAGGCTTTCTGATGAGCACTCCACTTCACGTTTGTATAGGAATCCCACCCCAGGAGTATCAATTTTTGTGAATGGCAGAGTGAGCATCAATGAACATCCTCAAAGAAAAAATGCATTTGTAGTGAAATTTTAAACTAAACACGACAAAACAAACAAGCAAAAAAACTCTTAATCAAGCGAGTGGCGGGACTGCTAGGCAGCACAGTACAATTTTAAATGCCTCGCAGTAAACACTGACGAAAGCAAGTTTTCACAAAATTGTGTTTTCGCGAAAGTATTTACTTTTATAGGGTTCCAGAATAGAAATGTTGTAATGAAATGGAAAGACCTGAATTTCACTCCAATCAAGCTCATAAAAAGACGGTAATAAAAGCTGGCTGAAAAAAACTACATAAAAGCTGGCTGAAAAAAAAACTACATAAAAGCTGGCTGAAAAAAAACTACATAAAAGCTGGCTGAAAAAAACTACATAGTCAAACGAGGTTTTAGTTGTGAAATAGTACGAATGTCTATCTCCGAGTGAGTGTTTCTACTACAAATACCATAAATCGAACGCCCGATTGACATTTCACACGACAAAAAAAATTAGTAGAACGTGAACAATTGCGAGTTTTACAGGGGGATAATTACTGTATGCTCATCACCCTGTTTTACCACAAAGCTAATTTATTAGCTTTTAGCTTACTAGCCATAGAGGCTTTTTTAATGCGAAGAAATATACAATTAACATAAAAAAATGTTGCCTTACCTTGATCTCGGAGAAACTACTGTGCATTAAAAGCGCCGTCCGTGAAGAAGTAAATTTTCCAAATTGAAGGGGTTCCGTAAAGAAAAAAAATCGTTGAATAAACTAAAGAGAAGCCACCGAAATTACACTCGCATCGGCCGCCATGTTTTTTGTTTTGTTTGCACTTCGGGATTGACAAACTCTGCTCGTGCGCAGAACACGAATCCGCTGACTGATACCTCCATGATTGCTTTGCAAGTTGTGAGAACATCGCTTGGATTTCATTTAAGAGAATGTATGGGAAGTTGCTTACCCCCCCCCCTGTTCAAGCCGTTAGTTGCAAATACCAAGCCGTTGTGTTCCAATTGTCATACCTCGGGGCATAACAAGACAATGTGTTCATTTTCTGCTTGCGTTTCCGCGACAATTTGTAAAGACATAAAGAAACATTCCGACGAGGAAAGATACTATAAATCGTTGCAAGCTGAGCTTAAAACCGCGAAGACCAAATTGAAGAAACTGGATGAAGATTTCGCTTCAAAGAAGGAACGTTTTGCCTCTAGTATGAATACATTTGCCGCTAAAGTCCAATCAGATCTGATTAACAGCAATAAAGCAAAGTATTTGCGGCAAACGGTGACCGGCGAAAGAGTTCCCAACTGGCTCGTAGTAAACACTGATATAAGAAAACTAGAAAGAATTTGTCACAGTAAAATTCCCTCTCAAAGTGAAATGCAGCAACTTTTAAATGAATACAATGAGAGCTTCGCTGTAACTTCGGAACCGTCGAGAAAATCAAAAGATCGCTCCATAAACCCGGTGCGAGACTTGTGGGAGCAAAAAGGAATCAATTTTCCTGGCAAAGGCATGCTGCCCAACAGTGCTACCATTCGACACAGTCACGGCATAATTTACGGAAGACCTACTAGCAGCAGTACTAGCGCAGCTTCTGTCGCCGCATGCGGTCCTCAGTTACTGTTGGACGAGCCTACAACTTTGGAAGAAGAAAATCGCCACCTCCAGTTGGGACTGAAAGAAAGTTTAAAGATGTGCCCTTCAAATGTGGAAAACATTCGTGAGTCCAGTCAGGATTATGGCCTTTCATTGCTATTTGAAGCTGCGAAGCTTGTAAGCGATGACTGAGCTAGCTACTAGCCACGGAAACACTTTGAAGAAAACAAATTCAGTTCTCTGTTGTACTACCTTGTGTTAATTTTGAAATTTTATTGGAATAATCACAGAGATGAAAGATTTTTTCCATACATGTAGTATAGCATTGCGTGACATTCGAGTGCAGTGTTGTGGCAGTGTTAAGTTGTTGTGTTTACAGGTGTTTTATATACAACTAAAAGTAATAGAAGTGCCCTAAAGCCTACTGTAGCGACAAATAAAAACGGTCATAAACTGTACGTTCTTTACTGAGTTCAACTTCAATTAACAATTTCAGAAGTTGAGTTTCAAATAAATCAGTTTGTTTTTTGTTTCTCGATGCGCACGGTCTACGCGCAGTTAATTAACACTTTACATTCGCAGACTGATGTCTCGCTCAGTTATTGCTTCCCATTTCAGACAATAAATCTGCCTTTTGATCATAGAATGATCATAGAATGAAAAGCTGGAAAGAATGAGAGTTTGTTCACGTTAAATGTAGCCACTATAGGCGAAAAATCCTCTCATATCTCCAGGCGTAATTTCCTTTAGTGCTTCGTGAACTGCCACATGCAGACTGTCTCTCAAAAGTTCTCGATACTCGAAGCGTCTCAGGATCGTCTTTAGCTTGTTGAAAACATGTTCGGCTGGGTTGAATTCGGGGGAATATGTTGGCAAATAGACGGCTGTGCAACCAATGTCATCCAACCATTCACCAAGGGCCTGTCCTGCCCGGTGATGATGAATTGGCGCGTTGTCAAAAACTACATGATCACCATAACTGTACGCCGGTGTACCATCGGGAAGATAAACAGAAGCTGCTTCTTCGAAAAAATTTAGAAAGGTTAGCGCATTGCTGTTACCATCAACTGTGTTGGCATAAACAATTCCGTCAAGACCACACATTAAATTTAGTGTGATATTTGGAGAGGTTGCATACCGCACGATCTCAACAGCTGGAGTGCCAATAAGAGAATGACCGTAGTTAGGTCTTCCAACATCTGGAAGCTTGATTCCTGATTCATCAAAGAACTTAAGTTTATACGGGTCAACTGTGGAAATATAGTTAACATAATGCTGACAATAATTAATGTTGTCTGGGGTGAATTTCTCTGCAACGGGCCTTGTTAGCTTTTTCCAGGTCCATTTTCCATCGGTCATGTTGTTTCGGAGTACTCGCCGAATAGCTGTATTCGATGTTCCTGCAGCAATGTTACAATGCTCATTCGTATGCTTATACAACTCACCAGCAGTCATTGAAGCTCTATCAGTCTTTAGAAATCTTATAAAGTCAATATCGTCCTGCTGAATGTGCTTTACGCCAGCTGCACGCGTTTTTGTGATTCCTGTATCGCCTTTTTCTACCACTTCTTTCCAAATTTTCCGCACAGTATCGAATTTGACCCTGTTTCTCTCAGCAATGGCTGAGAAATTTCCGGGGAAAAAGCCAGTTACAAAGTCACCGCCATCTTCAACAATATCGTCTACTATTTTTCTTCTCAAATCAAGTTGAAGAGGTCTCCCGTTGATATAACATCTACCTCGTTTACTGGTAGCTTCCGCCATCGCAACAACGGCTCTCGTGTTTGTTTTTAAAAAACCGCGCAAAGTTGCCGCCCACCGCCAGGATCCAGGAATTTGTGGAATTTGTTAACGAAAGTGGGCGGGGCGGTGATACGAAAATTCGGTCCCATTCCACGCATCGGTGGTTTTCGTAGTACTTAGAAAAGGGACTTTGGAAGAATGTTTTTGCCACAAAAGGTAAGTTTTTCTTGATAAAATTTAGCTGAGAAGATTTTTCCTGCAAATATAATGATCAGTGTGTATGAAGAAACAATTAAGATCTTTTTGTCTTTTTATCTTGTGCAGCTCGGAAAGTAACTAACTACACGAAGAAACTTTTGAACGTAGACTGTAAAATCCTATCACTTTGATATGGAGATGTATTTTTCATGCATGCCACAAAAGGTAAGCTTGAGTTTTACTAAACTTAAAGATAAAATTAATTACTAACAGCTTTTGGAAAAGAATTATCTGCAGTGAGTAATACTTGCTATGTTTATGTTAAAAAAGATGTTGTCTTTGATGTTTTGTCTTTTTTGATCAGCTCATTTAAGCTTAATAAGCTTAATTAAAACTTGAGCTTAATAATGTGAGACTTAAGCTTAATCTTAAATAGCTTACCGAACCTTACAATGGCTTAAGTCTTAATTAATGTTAGTCTGCTAAATTTACTAAAGAAATAAAAAACGCGCCGAGTGCATTATTGAGTTATATAAGCACGCTGGGATTTTTAAGAACACGAGAGAAGTGCAGAAAAGCACGAGCCGAAGGCGAGTGCTTTTCGCACTTCTCGAGTGTTCTTAAAAATTCCCAAGTGCTTATATAACTCAACAATGCACGAGGAACAAGTTTTTTTATTTCTTTTATAAAATGAAAACGGTTTTAATGAATCTTACGTCACGCGCGTGCTTTATCGAGTTATAATGAACTCGGTTTGACCAATCATAGCGCGCGCATTTCCTTGAGCATTTTATAAAAAGCTATAAAACCTACATGTACATCGATCTTATGGTTGAATTTCAAAATTTGTGCAGTTTGATAACAACTGATCGATAAACACTTTAAAAATAGCTAAAAATATATACTAGGTCTTTCTTCAGGTGACAATCTATAAATATATAGGGCAATAGAATTACTTCTGTCTAAAAAGACATAATTATAAGAAATAAATACACATGTATAATCATATAAATGTACACTGTCTTTTGCAGGAAATGTAAAGATGGCCAGATACATGTAATAATGCTATCTACAGCTGCTAAAGAACCAAACCGTGCATGTATTTTATGTGTGAGTAATTAAGCCTTAATTTCTAAAAAGCATCTGTTTCAATTAAGTTAAAAAATACAATTCTGCATGTATTAATTGTATACTTCATGATCAAGAGCTTATATTTACACCTGTAGTCATGTATCCATAGCAATTTATTTATTGTAACAGAAAGGTCCCATGGTTTGAGTCTAGTGAGTATAAAAATGGTATAATTTTGTTATTTGTATGACTTATATACTGTTAACGAAGTTGTATAAATTTCAATTTGTAACTTAATTATTAAAACTGATCAAAATTTCTGAAAGTTATGTTAGTCTTTGTTTTTACAAACCTGTTATTGAATGTACCTGTTATTGTCAAATATATAAGTTAGTCATGCATGATGCAGGGAATCCAGATTAAGATTACCTCAAATATGCATTAATGTACTGATCATGGATATTTTTGTAAGGCCATGGGTAATGAAAGCTTGCCTTTAGCTATGTTGAACCCAAACTTAACGTTATGTCGCACTACAGTACTGGGATAAAGTAATGGATAAATAATAATAGGCGAATATCGTTTATGTGAAACTATGGAAAATGCCTGGTTCAAATGTAGGATTTAAGCTGTGAAAAAACCGCGAAAGTGATTTCACATGTTTTTTCACAGGTTCTGACCCTGTGAAACGTGCCCTGTTCAATTTTGAGATTCTGCACCCTGTGAAAAAACCTGTGAAGAAGCTTTTGAAGAAACTAAATATTTCACAGGTTTTTTCACAGGTTTTGACCCTGCGAAACGTGCCCTGTTCACAGCTTTTAAAAATTTCACACCCTGTGAAAAACCTATGAAAAACCTGTGAAAAAACATGTGAACAATTTCATTTCACAGGTTTTTTTCACAGGTAAATTCACAGGATTTTTCACAGGTTGTAATTCACAGGTTTTTTCATAGGTTTTTTCACAGGTTTCGACCCTGTGAAACGTGCCCTGTTCACAGGTTTTAAAAATTTCACACCCTGTGAAAAACCTTTGAAAAACCTATGAAAAAGCCTGTGAAAAATTAGAGTTCACAGGTTTTTTCACAGGTAAATTAACAGGTTTTTCAAAGGTTTTTCACAGGTTTTCATCCAATATGTATACTGCAAGTATACTTAAAGTATACTGTACCTATCACTAAGCTACTGGTGGTTGTACTTTTTAAGTATACTTTAAGTATACTGCAACATTTTTCAGTACCTCTTAAGTGTACTTGAAGTTTACTTTTGGGTGTTCCAATTTCAGGTGGGAACAAGTATGCTACAAGTATACTTTAAGTAGCTATTCAAACTATACTTAAAGTCTACTTAAAGTATACTTTGTGTATCTTATTTGCAGTATACATGTACTTTGATTACAAAAATAATATACTTAAAGTGTACTTCATTTTGGTAAGGTACACTGTATGTATATATGTAACTACATTGCATTTAATTTATTCAATTAATTGTATATGTATTTAATTTATATATACATGTAAATATATATATTTATAATTATATACATTTGAATATTTCACTGATATTCATATAGCCTATGAGTAATTTTTACAGTATTATAATTAGAAGTACAGTATACATAGTCATCATTGTGCTTGAGGTTTGCACTGGTTTGTGGTAAACAGTATTAAACACATAATGGCCAGTATGAACAGATGAACAGTATACAGTAGTAAACAATGCTTGTTAATTAATCAAATTTGGTGATGTTGATGGTCACGTGACTTGATCGAAAAATCATGAGGTTTGCTACAACAATTGCAACTTGGAAACTGGCACATGTACAGTCCCCTTGTAGAACCAGACATATGTAAAACCTAATTGTTGCTGCTATTTTTTTACTATGTTGGACTATGTTTTAGCTATGAATAGTTCAAGACTACCTATGTATTTACTATATTACATGCTTTATTACATAGTCCAGGGTATGTTAAACATATTTTGAACCTATGCAAAAACTATTTGAAAATCACATAGTCTTTACATACATATGTCAAAACTATGTTAAATCGTAACATAGCTTTAACATCGCTATTTATTTTCTATGTAATGGACAGTTCTTTCTTAACCTTCGACAAACATTCTATGTATTTTCTATGTGACAAAGTGACATAGCTTTTAAATAGCATATTGATGTCCAGTTTCATGAGTAAAGGGTTACATAGCTTTTACATAATGCTATTTGTTTCCTATGTAATGGAAATGTGCAATAAATTCTTCCTATGTATTTGCTATGTGACAATCCAACATAGTTTTTAAATAGCACATTGAAGTTAAATATCACAAGTAAATGGTTACAGAACTTTTACATAATGCTATTTATTTCTTATGTAATGGATTTGTGCAATAAATGCATCCTATGTATTTACTATGTGACAATCCAACATAGCTTTTATATAGCACATTGAAGTTAAATCTCACAAGTAAAACTTTTACATAATGTTATTTATTTTCTTTGTGATTTATAGACAGTAATCATGCTTCTGCAGACAATATAAAGCTACTTTTCTTCTATGAAATAAAGCCTCAAATGACTTAGTGATTATTTCTTTGATCATGCTCGATCATCGCCTATGTAAAAACTCAGGCAGTGGGACAGTAAAAATCCATTTAATCCAAACCTTCACAAGAAGAATATCTCTTCAATTTATCCTTGGACTTGTTTATTATAAGCAATTCCTAGTTCCTATTTTTAACGGGATGTGAAAGATTTGAAAGAGAAATGGCTTCAACGTCCGCCATATTGCTTAAAACGTGAGTTGGCCGAGTGAACCTGGGGAGAGTGAGCCAGCGGTCAGCAGTTTCAGCCTACAGAGCAGGCACATTAGCCCTTAGTGAGTTCGTTTTATGGTGGAAATTCAAATGCTAGAAGGAAAGTGATTCCTACAAGATATGGATAATCTTTTCACTAAAGCTAGGTAAGTGAAAGAATGAATCTTTTCTGAAGTTCTATTGCTTCAAGCATAAACACAGTAAGCTTACATAATGCAAGCTTTGGCTTAGACTGCTTAGATCTTGATCTTGACTGTTTGCGGCTGCTGTTTGAAAGGGTTTGAAATGAACATGAATGCACTTCTAAGCTTAAGTCATTTAAGAACTGTTTTTCCACACAGTCTTCCCAATTTTTTGTGTAACACTAATAACAGTTTCACCAAGATAGACCAAAACAACATGTAACTGAACATAATTATAACAATGATAGATCTCTACAAACCTCCTAATAATGTATGTTCCTATCCTATATACAAATGTAAGCTTAATATGCTTAATAATTGTTTAGCTATATTGAAATTTGTCTTCTGTTTTCATATAATACATGATTGTATGATCGTGATTTAGAAGGTTTATATACTTGACATGTGCTGGATTAATGGGGAGTGAATAAATCCACTGCAGACAAAGAACTACAACTTAAACCAAATGTTTTGTTTTGTTGTAGCCAAACCACATGGACGAAGACAATAAAAGCTTTCAAACAGCTTGTATGGGCACTCACCTCCGCTCAAATGTCCACTTCAGCTAAGTGTGGATCGATACAAAAGCTATAAGACTATTTTTGCAAGTACATATTGTATACATGTAATTGGACTACTTCTGACAGTTTGTTTTCTTCATGACAATATTTTTAGGCAAATTTCCTGTTGAAATGTGACCAAAATTTTATATATAATGTATAATAGAAAATACTAATAAATGTATGGTGAAAGTAGCTCCATGTGCAGCATTTTCTATGTTGATATTGGGATATGTTGTGGGATCCCACATGGGATGTCAAGATCCCTGGTTCCTGAACAGAATCCAGGTGGGATACTGGATCCCGAGATTCCAAAACAGTTATTCATTGCAACCACACAGAGGTTTGAGCTAGATTTACCAATTTGCCTCTGTTTTAGACCTTTCCAACCTTTAAATGGATCAGTCAGCATGTAAATTTTATGCAAAATATGTTCTCTGATATACATGTATGCTATCGCTATTTCAAAGCTATACATGTATATGTATATCATATGTTTTCTCTATTCCAATGCTATATAAAATCTATGTAAACCCTATTTAAAGGCTATTTATATCATATATTTTCTCTATTTCAAAGCTATTTAATCACTATTTGGTGACATTTCAGCTTTGTGAAGCTTTATGTAAAAGCTATGTAAAATATATTTCAAACATATGCAAATACTATTTAAAACCTATGTCATTTCTTTTACATTAATATGCTTTCCACTACATAGTTTTTAGATAGACTATGTAAACGTTCCAAATGACTAGCAAAAACATAGCATTTCATGTCAAAAAACATAGAATGTGCATATAAACAACATAGGGTTTGAATAAGGCTTTTGTATGGCACTCAACATAGATTTTAAATACCTATAACATACCATTTGCATAGTGTCATGACATAGCATTTACATAGGTGATACATAGTGTCTGATTCTACAAGGGTCTGTACATAAGAACAAGTGAAACAACACAATCAAAAAGTGAGCCAATGAAAGATGTCATACCAAAAGGATCACATAATGGATTTACAGTCCGGATTCGGTGGATATGATAAAAAACTAGTTACAAAAAGTATAAAAATTTAGTTAAAAACGTTTCGGTCTCTCGACCTTCATCAGTAGTTGTACTAACAGTTACGCATGAGACTTAAATGCAGCTACAACAATGACTTAAAAGTAAACTATTGAATGATATTATTACATAACAAAATAAAAGCAAAATTACAACAATTACAATTATAATAATAGTGATAACAAAACTAAACCAAAGGAAAACAATAAGTGCCACAAATATACTAATGAGCTACGGTAAACTTAACAATAGAAAGTATAATATTACTAAAGAAAACAATCAGAAATAAATTAAATGGTAGAAGTTATGCAATTGCCCCAGCATAACAAGTTTCCCATTCAAGGCCCTGAAAAATCATATAGGCCTGATCATGAATGTCACAACAAAATCCCTGAGCAGGGTCCTTAAACAATGAGTAATAAATTCTGCACTCAGAGCCTTTAAATGACCAAGGCCAGCACAAAAATGGAATGGGAAATGGCCCACAACTTACAATGCCGCCACTTTTCTGATCCGAAGTGATTCCAGACTTTCTCGCCGGCTCGTCTTGTCCCAATAATGTGTTCATTACTGTGAAGATAATTTAATAATTTGATTTTTATTGTCCTCAATGGGGTAAAAAAAAATAAAAAAAGTATTAACTACAACATGAACATTATTCTCAGTTCATGTAACTACATTTATTTGTATCCTTACACTAGCTATGTCAGTTCTTAATGTCATTTAAATACCTTAGTTATTAATTTTTTACACATTTGTGAAATTGGTTTGGGGTTTAATTTAATAGTTTAGTTTTTACCAATGAACAGTTTTTAGAATCAATCAATAATTTAATTTATTAAACTGATGTTTCAGATTTGTTTGAGTATCCACTGGATGAGAAATGGGAGGTCCCTAGAGGATCAATAGCTATAAAAGAGCTAGCTGGAGAAGGTGCATTTGGTTATGTTGCAAAGGCAGAGGCTTTTGAACTACCCAATATGCCTACGCCTTGTACTGTTGCTGTCAAAATGTTAAAAGGTTAGATGTTAATTTACCATATAAACAGTATGCAGGTATTATGTACATATACAAGGCTATTATACATGACTTGTTGCTCCACTTCTGGCCCCTGAGTTGTTCAAAGAGCAGATAACTCTTATCCAACAGATAATCACTATCGAGTGGATAAAATTTATCCAATTGCATCAACTTGGTTGTTCAAAACTTAGATAGTTCTATCCAGCCAATAATCCAATGCCGATAAATAAGTTATCCAGGTCCAAGGTAAGTCGTATAACTTTTATCCGCCAGATAAACTGTAAAAAACCAAATAATTGTTATTTGAACTAGCTTTTGGGTAATTTGCACAAAACACCAAAGAAGGCAAGCATATTACATGTATTAGCAGTTTTTATTATTGGAGAGAAATAAAACTAATAACTCTTTTACTCCCAGAGTCAATTATAAAGACATGTACATGTAATGTAGTTTTTCCCTTTTAAGTCTGCTGATGAATTCCCGTGGTGTGACCCTTTAAATTAAACCTCGACCTTCAGCTGTGTACTGTACTTTTGTATGGTCAACGATTTGTTTTTCAATATTTTACAAAATGAAATTTGGGGTTTTTCGTGAAATTTTGATAATCTTTGGATGTTGTCCTTCAGTAGCATTTTAACAATATAAAAATTTTTTAAATGAGGCCTAAAACTACCGTGATTAAATGCTTAAATTCAAGCTTTTGCCGATCAACGGCATCATCAGGGATAAAACAAAAAATATTCCGCGTCAGTCTATATACAAATGTAAAGTAAAATGTGTAAAAAGCATAAGAATAACAAGATATAAATAATATTAAGGTACAGATATGAATAAATTAATGGTCTGACAAGCTGCAAGTGTCATAACTCATTTAACAGTCTCTCCAGATGGTAAAATAGTCACTAGAACAAAAGGTCCGCGAATTCACTGCATTCTTCTTGGGAGTTGAGGATGGGTTTATAATTATTTTCTTATAGTTGTATGTAATTTATGCTTCGAATAGGCGTAGATTTACGGGGTCGTTTTCTAGTACAATTGTCTTGATTTCAATGCCATTGTTGTCTTTGTTTTGGCATGTGGAAATGTGTTTCTTTACAGAGGAGTTTTCACTATTGAGTTGTTCTCTTATACAATCGTGGATGAAACGTGTCATGCTCCCGATGTAGTCGGTGTTGATTGCAATATTATTGTTACGTGTGATTTAATAAGTAAGCACAATTTGGTGCCTAAGATGGGGCAGTTGTCCCTGGTGTATGTGCCCTTTGTAGTGTTGTGAGAGAGAGATCTCATCTGAGGGTGTATGATCTGCGCGCAACATGTACTGGTAATTTTTGTCCTTTTCGGAAATTTTTAATTAGTGATCTTGTGGTTTAGTCATTCCGAGAAATATAGAATCTTGAGGTATGACCATTCTGTGTTGGAAGGTTGAGAGTCTCTTTGTGATGGTGGCTCTGAAAGTGTTTTGTTTGGTCTATGCTGTTCTCTGAGTACCCGTTGAAGTGAAGGGTGTCGTCAAACGTGTCTTGGTGCTTTGTGGTTGTCATTTGTGTGGAGCATCAGTCTTCGATACGTTTTCGCTCGTTGCGAATGAAGTTGATCTTTGATTTCTTGGGTATATAGCTGATTGGTGGTGTACGAAATGTGGTTTCTTGGCTGTTGTTTTTTTGTAAAACTCGAAGGAGCTTTTGCTGTCTTTGGAGATGGTGACTTTGAAATCAAGTAGTGACAGCGAGAGGCCATTGGGTGTTGTTTCTGGTTTCTCATAAGTGTGGCTTGTAGTTTGTGGTATCAATCCTCTGTAGCTTGCTTTCGAGTTCGTCTTTGGATTCAGGCCTGTAGATGACTTGCGTGTATGTGTCTTGTTGAATTACGCAGAACTCTGTGCATTTATCACTGGGGAGGCATACATAGTTTTCACTTTGAGTTCTTTGATTGTTTTTTTTTTGTCTGTGTAGCTAATGTTCAACCACTTCTGTTGTGGTTGTAGTTTGTGGTGAATTCTCTGTAGCTTGCTTTCGAGTTCATCTTTGGATTCAGGTCTGTAGATGTGTTGGGTTTGTGGATAGGTGAGAAAGTCTGAAGGTTGAGAGTTTGATTCCCGGAAGTGTTTCCATTGATCGATCTTGATCATCTTTGTCGCATTTATACTTTCAGTCACTATGCTTCAAATTTGAAAGAGTTTGAATTCTTTTACCGCCAGCAGAGCTTTTTTAACATTGGAGGCTTTCCTTTTACATGAAGAAAGCTTTTAGTAAAAACAGTGTGCAGACCACCGCGAAAACAGCTCTTCTCTTGGTGCATTCAGCACAGAAACCCCCTCAACCCCTCCTCTGGATCCAACCCTGGGCTTGCTTCTTTTTCTTTTCATTTCAGCTTCACTTTACTTACCACACATTTGCCAAACTTTTTATGGCACCCCAGCATTGATGGGCTGTTTTCAAAGAAAAGAAAGAAAAAAAGATGTTTATCCACATTTCAAGACCATCATGGACCGTGCTACTAGACTAACACTATTTAGACCTTTTAAATTATGAATTTCAATGCAAACAGTGCTGGTGCAAAAAATTTAAAAACTTTAATTTATAACTATGCCAAATATGAAATATATAATGACACTGCAGTTCTACATTGTATGGCAGTACAACAAGTGGTTACATTAACCCATTCACACCTAAGGATTTTTACGTTTTTGAGTGATTTTCTGCATACACACGCCCCATAGGATTTCGTGACTTCATATTTGGAGTTACCATTGAAAGTGCTGCTGTTCTAAAACACTGAAGGCTCGAGTTTACTGGAAACGTCATTGTGACGATCTCATTTTTCTTGGTTGATTTGCAATAAAGGGTCCAATATGAATTATCTACGATTTTTGGTAAGTTCACAGCCATTTTTCATCTTTAGTAGCTGCCTGGTGAGCATCATTAAGCTTGGAGGTAGTTCTGAGTCCACTTCTCAATGAAGCGAGTTAGGTGTTGTACTTCGTTTACGAATTTGGCTCGTTGCTCGTTGAACTGGAAAAATGGCCGCCTGGAAACGAAGTGGCTTTGGGACTCGACTCTGGATGAATTTCTCGACCTACCGCGGCATATTTTGGAAGTTGCGACCACAGGAGAATACAACAAGCGCGAAATTTCGGCGGTGGGTCGGAGTGGCTGTGGACTTAGTATAAATATGAAATGTGTGGGGAAAGAATGGAACGCTGTCAAAATGTTTGGCTTTTTCCCAGCATGCAGTGCGATGGTGATGTTGAAAATCGAGGCAAGGTGAGTATGCACTAGTATAAGAAGCTGTAGCTAGGCCCGAGCAACGAATAAGAGCAAAAAAATTCACTGCTAAGCTAGGACTAGGACTGAATTTTGCTGTAAATGTTGACTTTTGGGTTTGCCACGATGATTTGAATAAAAAAAACTAAAGGCAAAAACGTGATTTTTGTTGTTTTTCTATGACGTTAAAAACGGTAATTTTTGTTATTGTCCAAATTCAAACGCTGATATTCTGCAAAAATCGCTGACTTTTTTGTGTTTATTGGGTATCTCAATTTGAAAGACTTTCTAGTCAATGCTCACAACTGCTAGTTAAGGCAATGTTCGCACGATTGAGAAAGTTACAATTTTTTAAAGCAGTGGAGTCTTGTACGGGCGGTTACGGGCGGTTCAGGTGTCAATGGGTTAAAAAAGAAACAGCTTACAGTTTGAGTGTTTTTGGTACAGGTCACAAGCTCATTTACAAATTTATATTGTGGCTAGCTGTTGCTTATTATAATGATCTGATTGGCAAGTCGGCCCGTTTAGGCTATTTAAGCTTATTTAACTGAAGTGAAAATGGCTTTTATAACTCAATAATAACAGGTCTGAGTGTTTTTAGCAGCCTTAAAATAATGTTGCACTCAATAATACCAGCAGTTAAATTAATGCTGGCCGAGGCTTGTCCTCTTGCTGGGCTCTTCATTTGAGATCTTACCACCGCCATTTAAACAAGTTATCATGCAATCTCATGGGTTATTTGCATGAGACATGATACATTTTCACCATGGCAACAGACTGAATAGTGACCTACCCTGTGGATAGCAACCTATGTAGTGGGTAGTTATCCACCATGCTGTCCAGCCTTTGTGAATCCACTTTTTATCCGGTGGATAACTATCCAGTGGAAAGCGGTTTTATCTGCTGGATAGGCTTATCAGGTGGGATAAAGGTATCCACTCTTTGACCAACTGTGGCCTGAATATTACATTTACATGTATTTACTTAATAAATTAACATCTTGATCAATTTCAGTTCTTATATCTATATATATTTATGGGTTTACAGTGTGGCAAAAAAACCTCCAAATTGAGTGACGGAGGGGTAGGGGGAGGGGGGAGGGGGGCACTTCTAAGTTAGGTCTTGCTGAGTTAGGTCTTGTTGAAGAAAAGCCTGGTTTTAAAAAAGCCACAATTACAAATAATTTGCCACTTCATTAAACATTAAACTTTTATCTGTTTAATGTAGAAAATGCTTCTGATATTGAATTAGCTGATCTTATATCTGAGATGGAAACAATGAAAGAAATAGGAACTCACAAAAACATAGTGAACTTTCTTGGGGCCTGCACAATACAAGGTAAGCTGAAAAGGTTGGTTGATATTATTATTGTACAGTACAATATATACCAGTACTTTGTTATTTAATAAGCTGTTGGTTCATATTTTTGCTCTAGTAATGAGTTTGTACTGAAGTCTGTCACAAATTACTGAAGCCACTCACCCCACCCCAACTACTGAAGCTGACCAGACTGATTGTTACCTCTTTTCATAAATTTAAAATTATATTTTATGTGACTGATGAAAGGGATCACTAGCTCAAAGCTAGTGTTTTGTGTGTTCTGGCAGACTGGAAAAATTGAATTATTATTCTTAATAATGTATGTAAAACGTATTAAGTGTCGGCATGCAGACCTAAGGTTTTTAAGAAGCTAGAGATATGGATTTTGGAACCTCTTAATTTTCAGGCCAGTTTTGGTTGGCTTGTCCATTTGGAAACAAGATTTCTTTATTCACTTAAAAACACAAACATTTTCACTGTAGGGTGAGCAAAACATGATGAGCAAATACTGTAACATCCATTTTGTCTCACAGTTAGGTTAGGTTTCTGGTTATCAATTATGTTTAATTATAGTATTATTTAATTCATCACCTTCCACAAAAAATAATTTTAAAGAACTTAAAGGCCATGCCTCAAAAAAAATTAATATTGATCTGGAGAATCTATATATTTTCAGGTCCATTATTTCTCATAGTGGAATACTGTCCACATGGAAATTTGAGGGACTTTCTTCGCAATAATCGACCTTCTCTGATAGAACTTACAGAAGACATGGGAGCTCAATTAACTTTTAGGGACCTTTTATCAATTGCATATCAAATAGCTAGAGGGATGAGTTACTTATCATCTAAAAAGGTAATTTATTTTTAATTAAAATCTTCTGCTTCCAATGCAAGTACAATTTATGCCAGCTGCATGCTAAATCAGTCTTTTTCAAATTAATTGTATTTGGGATTGTTGTTGATATTATTAATTCACTTGGTTTTGGTCAGTACTCTTGGGAGTGATATCTCAAAACAGTGTAAACATGAAAATGGACATAAAAATGTTTTATGTCCATAATGATACTGTACATGCATGTCGAGAGAGAAGAGAAGACTGCCCTCTTGTAAAAATTTTAGCGCGATCGCGCCGCAATTGCGGAGAATTTCGCGCCGCGATCGCTGTGACATCGCGCCGCGATCGCGCCATGCTGCCGTATTTACAAATGACAGTGACATCGCGCGGTGATCCTAAAATCGCCTTGTGATCGCAGTGAGTTTGCGGCTCGAATAGGTGGTTTTCATGGCGTCCATGTTGGTGGTCACAAGCAATATAACCTTTTTGCATATTGTAACAGTGTATTAATTCGTTTAAAAACGAGATGGAAATTTCATTGTTTTGACCACCAACATGGCCACCACAGTCAGATTCGAATTCGGCGACCAAAACTACAATCGTCGACAAAAGTCTTTGGGACACTTCAATAAAAGTGCACTCTTGACTATTTCTTCAAGAATTATTAAACCTTTCAGCCACCGGGTTAGTAGAAATGATCCCCTCCGCCCTCCCCCCTCGGACAATGTTGTTTAAACTAGTCAAAGCGCCGAAATCAACTTTGTGATGGGGGGGAGGGGGTATTTAGCAAGAATTTCTCTTGACAGTTAAGAAAAGGTAAGAGCGTCCCAAAAATATTGTCGAAGATTGTAGATTTGCTTCAAAAAAAGCAAGAAAACAGTTATATACTAAACAAAGAAAGTAAAAAGTTAATTGAAAGTATATTTCCACTGAGGACCTGTTCAGCATTCAAGCTCTTCGCCAAAGAAAAGAAAAAAAAAAAGGAAAAAAAAGTCCTCGCCGGGGTTTAAACCCACACTTTAACTCGCTGGAAAATTTAATGACTAATGTTCTAGGCTTCCGGCCAAGGCCGTTTTTCGAGATAGAAGAAAACTTTTTTGTTAATCAAATAAATGTTTCGTTTATTTTAGTTTTAGATGTAAAGCATCATTTGAATGGTTAGCTTGAATATTAATTTCTAATCATAAAAACTGCTTACAACAATTTTGTTGGCTGCTTCGGAAAAGACTAACTAAGACAGCCTTGCCGAGTAACTCATTACCACAATTCGATATTCTTTCAACCCGAAAGGTTAAGTGAAAATAAATACAGGCTCAACTGTTTTAACAGAGATACGGGGCAAAAATAACAAAAGCCACTAACCTTTTCATCTCAAGGCTTGTCGTGGGTGACCCTAAAAAACTGACTCCCGGTCCGTGGACCCCCTGTACGGACCGGTCCACGAACCACCCCTACGGACCCCCTCTACTGACCACCCCCCAAAGAGATATAACCATTATAAATAAGCTGACTTACCGGTTGTTAGGATAGTTCACTCGTGTCAACAACCGTTATGCTTCGTAGATTTAACCAGATTTAACAGACTCGAGGTCAAACTTGGGCGCAAATTCATTACACTGATTGCCATTTCTTTCGCCGGAAAGAAGGAGGAAGACCGGAGTGCCTTGAAAATGACCGATATTAACTATTTTCTATTTGTTCTTTTTTACCCTCCGCCATTTTTTTCGGCCCAACGCTCTCGCGTGTCTCGTGCATGGCAGCCAAGTTGGCAGTCATGAACAACCGGTAAGAATTGTTGAATATTAATCACTTTTATTCTTTTGTTGTTTGGGCCATCTGCATTTGTTGCCACTTTAAACAGATTGCAAATTGAAATTCAGGTCAACCTAATTTTTTTTTCAAAGCTAACAAAAATATCAGTCACAAAAATATCATTGAAAAGAATGACCGCTTTATATCAAATTAGAAGTTGTGTTTTACATACAGCACAGGCACCCCAAGCTCAGTGTGAGAGTCAGTTACGTGTGGTACCGTATTTCTTAACACATCAACATGGCTGCAAATATAAGGATTTGTATGGGAATCGTGGTAATAGATTCTAGAAGATAATAATTTGCAAAATTTCTCGGCAAAAAAGCCTTACCTTATTGTCATGGTGTGTTGCTTGCTTGCTTCCTGTGTGGTTATTTTCCTGATTTAATGCGATTTAAGCGAGTGGAAACACGGGGAACAAAGAAATCACTTAAATTGCATTAAATCAGGAAAATAACCACACAGGAAGCAAGCAACACACCATGAAAATAAGTATAATGGTAAATAATGGTCTGAGTTTTCCGCACACCCACAAGATGCTGATAGAAGATGGCGAAGCTTGAAGGTAACGAAACGCGACCTCGTGGTTGCAAGTACCCGACACCACCGTGCGCGCTTGCTAAAATATTACCCGAGACCACCGTGCGCGCCTAGTTTCGTCAAATCGAGAATGCTTCGCCCACTACAAACACATTTTTTACTTTTTCAACAAATATTCTTTGTCCTTGTATGTATACACCCGGGGAATGCTAGGGTGCCTCCTCGGGTTTTGTTATGTCTCTGGGGGGTGGTCCGTAGAGGGGGTCCGTAGGGGTGGTCCGTGGACCGGTCCGTGGACCCCCTGTACGGACCGGGGGTCAGTTTTTTCGGGTCACCCGGCTTGCCGGCCACGCTTCAGATTTTCCTACACGGTAAAAATCTATCTAAAGTCCTCACTGGTGTCCATCTCCAAGATATCCAAAACAATTAATTACTGTTCAAAGTTTTTTTTGAGGTAGCTTGTTTGTCCATTCAGATTCTGTTGTCTGTCTGGCGATTTACAACTTTTGATTTACGATGATTTCAATCCATTTCCAGATTTGAAATATGCCGGCACGATTCATCATTTGTTTCTGCATTCAGCTATCACTTACACGGGCATTGATTAAAATAAAATAATATAGTCATATAGACCACTTTCATAATGGCGGCCGATTTATTTATTAGTGACCTTAAGATATGACGACGCGGCCGGTCTGCGCCGCGGACCGGAAGTAAATTGAACCTAATTAGCATATGGGTCACGCCACATGGCCGCGTCCACCTAGAGTCGAGGCGGTCAAATTGTTCAGTTTGACGGCCTCTCAGAGTCGTCAGGTAAACACGAGTGTTTTTTCGTTTTCTTTGCCTTAATTTGTCTCCTTTGCTCAACGAAAAACCAAAGGGTTATTCTTTTTTACATTTGGTTTGAATTGTTTTCGAAATTTATAGCAAAATCAGCAGTTATCCAGTAGTTTTCAAGGATGAACGAGACAGGCGCAAAAAGCAGGTGAGATTTTTCTAGTTCAAGTGTCAACTTCTCAACCGCTTGGATGTTTATCTTATTTGCCTCGTTTTTTCTTTATTTTCTCACTTTCCAGCTGCAGTTCTTTTTTGTAGTTTGTGTCTAAACCGAATATCACTTCGAAGTAAACAAATCTTTGAGTTTCTCGCATGTGAAACCAAACCTGTTCTTCGTGAGTTTCGCCATTCAATCCAAAACATGGAGACTTGAGTTCTAAAATATCTTTTCATTTTCTTGCCCAGGTCTGTCATGGAATGGACAGAACGTCACGACGTTGAACTGGCAAGGGAAGTACTCTTACTAGAGCCGTACAGGCAGAGGCCCAGAACAACAGAAAGAGGAAAAGTTTGGCAGGAAATTGCAGACAACTTGAACAGCCACAAAACCCTCAAATTTAAAGTCACCCAGAAGTCAGTGAGGGAGCATATGAAGTTGCTGTTAGACAAACATCGAGCCAAAACGAACTGCTAACGCAGAGCTAGTGGGATTGAAGTGGAAGATTCAGAGTTGGATAAGGCTTTAGAAGAAATAAGCGAGAAATGGAAAGCGGCAGAGGAGCAGGATATCACGTTCTTGAACGACAAGAAAAAAGCCGAACAAGATCGTGCAATGGGAGAAGAGATGAGAAAGCAAGCATGCGAAAAGTTGGGACAGACGAGCAAGAGAAAAGCTGAGGAAAATGACGACGTATCAGTAGAGCCCAAAAAGAAAAAATCCAGAAAAGGTGGAAGTGAAACCATTGATTTTCTGAGGGAGAAAGCAAAGATGGAGATGGAGTTTAAGCAGGGAGAACAAAAAGCCAGGAGGAAGAACAAGAGAGACAGACAAGATTGTATGAGATGACATTAGCCAATCAACAACAACAGCAGCAGCAGCACAACCAACTTATGAGTTTGATGTTTGGACTAATTAAGAAAATGTCAGAAAAATAGACATGTTGACTTTATTGTTGACTTTATTCAAATCCCATGCATGCCCAGAGACATAAAAGTGAATATTGCATGTTATTTTCCATTGCTCTTGTTTGTAACAATGTTCTTGGGTTCATGTTCATGTTCAGGTTCAATGTTCTTGGGTTCATGTTCTTTGGGTTTTCTTGGAAAACCACTCTAATAGATGTAATAAAACATTTGATATGTCATAGCTGAATGGCTTGACAAGGCTTGACATCATGTTAGTTATTTATATTTATATTCTAACCTGCTTTAAAAATATAGCCTTTGTTTTATGCAAAGTACTCTTGAAGTGTAGGGGGGTTCAAACTAAAAAATTCTGAAGTAGTATTGCCATACAAACAAGTAAGTGCATTCCTCAAAATGGTACAGACAATATAAACTTTCCCAACACTGCTTAGACCTATTTTTAGGTTTTTCTTAAAATCAATGAATTTGAAATAATTAACAATATCCCCAAACAACCATTCTACACAGCTCCTAACTGAACTCATGGAAGTGTTAAACTCCTGCATTTGTGGGGTTAGAGGTGCATTCCTGAATGGTGCCTGTAGGTGAGCACGCAATGGATAAGCTGGGTCACCATAAATGCAAAGTGGATGACCAGTAGGAGAGTAGGCATTTCTCTGCAAATCCAGTAAAAGTCCAGACTCTGCTAACATACTTGCATCATGTTTTTTGCCCTCCATAATATAAAACATAAGTTATGTTTACCAAACTCCCTCTAAGAAAAACATATGATCATTTTTGAAACTTTTTGTCATTTCTTTCCTTCTTTCTTTCCACACATGCTTTTCTGTTTTTTTGTTTTGTTTTGTTTAACTATCTACCTTTTCATGTGTTAGGGAGGGGTCACTATTTATGGGAAGGGGGTAGTTGGTAAATGTACAGGTGTCAAAAAACATTTTGCCACTCATTGGAGGGAGGGATGGTGGAGCTTGCTTTTGTATCACATAGAAGGGGAGTCAAAAAGCTCCTTTTAACTTTTAAGGGGGTAAGAAGGTTTTTCATGTTGAATTCTCCATCTCTTACCCCCTTTCCCGTGAATAATTACAACTCCCATAGTCAATTCATATTATGTAAATAAATGGGCAACCATCACTTACCAACCGGTCCAAACATGTTGGCTATGATTCCGTTTGGTAGGGCTAGAGACTGGTATTTGAGTGCATGCACCCTTTTGTGGCCATTATATAATACTCTTTGGTTCTGTTCTGGTCTGGAAATAGGCCTAACAGTTCCATCCACAAATCCAAAACAGTTATGCAAAGCTGCTCCTTTGTCACGTACAGCATTTGCATAGACCTGAAGCTTATTTGGACTCAGAAGATCATGATTCCACTGAAGGATTCTATGGCTATGATGTTCATAGATGAAGTCCAGGACTTTGTTTGTTATCATGCTTAGCACTGGAACAGGTCGTCGAAATCGGGCTATCATGTCAGAGTAGCGACAAGGGTAAGAAAAACGGCGAAGCAGCATGCACATCCCTTCCATGCCGTCGCTGATAGAACCTTGATCACACTTGAAGGTATCCGGTATTTGAAGTTGTTCCGCCAAGCTCTGCAAGTCTCGCTTTTTCACTCTGAATTCGGCCAAACATTAATTCAGAATCCGCCATGTCTTCCAATTCGAATTGTCCTTCATAATCTTCATACGGAAATTCTGGGTTTTTCGAAAAACTGCTATCGTAAAGCAATACGAATTCATCATCAGCAATAATGTTGTTCATGTAGCAGTCAACCAAAATATCTCTCGTCTTCCTAAATGACGCCATTTTGCTGTAAAAGAAGGAGCTTTCGGAGTTTCCGTCGAATAGTTTTCGCACCGCCGCTTCGCGACCAACTTAACTTTATTTTTTCCCGCCACGCGTCGCCTCCTCGCCCCAAGCCATCTCGTCCAAACGTCACGCAGGCCGCCGCCTCGTCGAGTCGTATCTTAAGGTCGCTATTCTTTTATATGTATGTTAATTAGCCTTACTGGCCTCATTTTAGAGTAAAAATTCTTTTGAATTTTGCGCATGTTACCAAGGCCAGTGAGGCTAATTAACATAACATATAAAAGAATAAATAAATCGGCCGCCATTATGAAAGTGGTCTATTGCATGAACAAAATAACTCTTGATCTCTTAATACATTTATATCTAATTCAAATCAACAATGTAACCCTAACAAATATCATTAGAAAAAAAATAATTTTTATACTGAATAATCCTAAACTCTGGCCCGAACAAGTTCTAATTATTTTTAAATAATTACTAACACTGTCTAGTAATCAAATAGAATATTCCACGT
>JAJLRJ010000001.1:24307052-24742052 GCA_024195265.1 Dendrophyllia cribrosa | reverse complement strand
TCGATCATCACCCATGTAAAACGTCAGGCAGTGGGACAGTAAAAATCCATTTAAACCAAACCTTTACAAGAAGAATATCTCTTTAAGTAATGATCCTCATAAGAAGGATAGCGCTGAACGGCAATGGAATGTCAAACACGATGGAATGTCAAGATTTTTCATTGTTACAACAAGTGATCTCATTGGCCTAGACTCAAAAACCGCTAAAAAGTTAAGGTTCAAGGTGCATTTTGTCTAATTTTTTTAAGGTTTCAAGTAATTTGAGACCCAATCGCACAACATACAATTTTTAAAAGAAATTGTATTTGGGGAACATCATCATTTCCTAAACTTTATTTGACGCAAATGGATTTTCTTTATTTTTATAATGAAATATAATTATTAACCATCAGCTCCTCCTCTATTCTTGAAATCAAAGATATTCTATGTGGGAAAGAGCCAATGCCGCAGAACAATGAAGTTTGCTATCGTTCTTATGTGGAACAATACTTAATTTACCCTTGGACTTGTTTAAGCAATTCCTAGTTCCTATTTTTAACGGGATCGGATGTGATTTAAAAGAGAATGGCTTCAACATCCGCCATATTGCTTTTGAAACGTGAGTTGGCCGAGTGAACCTGAGAAGAGTGAGCCAGTGGTCAGCAGTTTTAGCCTATAGAGCAGGCACATTAGCACTTCGTGAGTTCGTTTTTTGGCGGAAATTCAAATGCTGGAAGGAAAGTGATGCCTAAAAGATATGGATAATCTATTCTCTAAAGCTTGGTAAGTGAAAGAATGACTCTTTTCTGAAGTTCTATTGCTTCAAACATAAACACAGTGACAGCTTACATAACGCAAGCTTTGGCTAGACCTTAGATCTCTTGACTGTTTGAAAGGATTTGAGATGAACATGATTGAATGCATTTCTAAGCTTTAGTCTTTTAAGAACTGTTTTTCCACACAGTCCTTCCCAATTTTTCATTTAACAAAAATAACAGTTTCACCAAGATAGACCAAAACAACATGTAACTGAACATAATTATAACAATATGATAGATCTCTACAAACTTCCTATAAGTAAAGTATGTTCCTACATGTATTAATAACTTAAGCTTAATATATGCTAATAATTGTCTAGATACATTGAAATTTGTGTTCTGTTTTCATAATACATGTATGATCTTGATTTATAAGCTTTATATACATGTGCTGGATTAATGGGGAGTGAATAAATCCAAACAAACAACTTAAACCAAATGTTTTGTTTTGTTGTAGCCAAACCACATGGATGAATGACAATAAAAGCTTTCAAACAGCTTGCATTGGCACTCTGAAGTTAACAAACCTCCACTCAAATGTCCACTTCAGCTAATTAGTGTGGATCGAACAAATAATTTAATACAATCTATATGACTATTTTGCAAGTATATATTGTATACATGTAATTGGCTCCTTCTGAGAGTTTGTTTTCTTCACGACAAATGATATTTTTAGGCAAATTTCCTGTTGAAATGTGACCAAAATTTTATATATGTTATTGTATAATAAAAAATACTAATAAATCAGTGTATGGTGAAAGTAGCTGTGCAGCATTTTCTATGTTGATGTTGCAATATGTTGTGGGATCCCACATGGGATGTCAAGATCCCTGGTTCCTGACCAGAATCCTGGTGGGATACCAGGTAGGATTGGTGTGATGCCAGATCATGAGATGCCAAAAAACAGTTATTCATTGCAACCACACAGAGGTTTGAGCTAGATTTACCAATTTTCCTCTGTTTTTGGACCATTCCTCTGACGTTTTGCCATTTGCAACCTTTGGATGGATCATTCAGCATGTAAATTATGTGCAAAATAATTATGTTCACTGTGCTTTTGCTATTTCAAAGCTAATGTATATCATATGTTTTCTTTATTCCAATGCTATATAAAATCTATGTAAACCTATACCTGCCAAGCCTCATGCCTTAGGCGTGAGTCTCACGCCTGTGAGTCCAAAACTCCGATCTCACGCCTACTCGCGCCTGTGGAGCAATTTCTCACGCCTGACTTACAGATTTGAGGTATCAGCCTTTATAACTGACTGCATGATCCAATTAAAAATATAGTTACGCTCATGGAAATATAGCACTTTTTTGTAGGTTTTTATCGTTCTGAACATTACAATTACAGCTGAATGATATTAAACGGAGGTCTGAGGTCCTTGGAAACTTCCGAATTCTTCGAAACATCTTCGGACAACTTCGGACATCTTCGGAATAGATCGGATTCTCTTAGGATTCGAAAAATGTTGGCAGGTATATAAACCCTATTTAAATACTATGTTTGTTATTCTTGTAACGCGGGATTTGCTTTATCTGTACGTGGTCCGTGATTCGTGATTTCCACTGACAAAATTCCGTGAAATTCAAATATTTTATCAATTCACACACATTTTTGTCATGTATTATATATAGCGACCTGTCAAAAACTTTTTAACTCAACAACATGTCACAACGAGCGGTTTAAGCCTCTCACATGTGATCATGACCTGTGTCATCTTATTTTACGTGGTTAAAAAAACCATTTACAGGAAGGCCACGGGTGGAAGCTACTGTACTTGGACCTGATCACACGTGCTCGCAGTGAATACGCCATCGCGACATCCTGTTTTCGACTTGCCGTTTGTTTATTCGCAATATTAACTGTTTATCTCTATGCTATGGCGAGTAGCTATATAGTGAGACCAGTTTCACAGTTAGGGTTCTGGTCTCATATTTTCTGACTCCAGAATCTGGTACAGTGAGTAGCCAGCCCATCCATAAAGAAAAGTTCAATGTTCCAATCAGTGCAGAAAAGGCCCTATTTTACAAAATTTTCAGCTATTAATGAAATCGCCCGAGGCAAAGTCCTTAAAAAAAATCCTGTAGTGAATTTCTCTCAAGGAAATAAAAGACGGTACAGGCCAGAAATAGGATATATGCAGAAAACATTTTCACAGACTATGTGATTCGGGAAATGAAAAAAAAACAAGCTACGTAATTCGGAAATTTACGAAAAAATAGCCCGAGATTCGGGATCCCAAACCCCCCCCCCCCCCCCCCCACCACCACCCCCCACCCATTCCAGACCCTGATATAAGGCATAAAAGCATGTTCATTCAACTTCTAAAGCTGGACTTTCAGCGATAAAATCTTAGAGCTTGCGAATTTCGCTTCGCTATGCCGGCACTTCAATTTCAATCGCCAAAACTGTTCGTAAATTCGTGATAGAATCATACGTTTTTGGGCGGCAAGTTTGAAAAAAAATTACATTGTCATTGACTTAAAAGGATATAAGGTCCATTGAAAAACTTTAAACACTGAGAAATCTGTAAGAAAAGGATCAACAGAAGCGAAATAAACCCGAGGTAGTAGCGACTACGGTCAAACCATCCCGCTCACGTAGTCAAATTTCAAACTACGGCTGAACATCAGCGATGGACGTGAGAAATTGACTTCCAGTAGCCGTAGTATAGTTGAGCCCTCCGTCGTCATTGCTAAAAATCCCTTTTGTACAGTAGATGAAATATAATTTTATACTTTTCAATAAGTATGTGACAAATCTGCTTTAATTTAGGGACGGCTTCCAGTAAAGTGGCTTGCAATAGAAGCATTGTTTGACCAGCAATACACAGTGAAGTCTGATGTGTAAGTTACCGGACAGGGCTAGCATTGAAGTACAATTAATTTATTGGAGTATTGTCGCCTTTTTAAATCGTAGTTTGCAAAACTGCCAGCCCCTGTGGGTACCTGAGCCAATCATTCAAACAATACAAACTTTTGAGGTCCCAGTTTTGGTCAGTAGCAATGCAATTAATTAGCTTACATCATCGCACAGATTGCCAGAATAGACCATTTTACAGTAAGTTGTCTTAGTGGCCTTTAAGTGGAAGCGAGGCTGAAGTTGACCTTGTTATGATACAGACCTTGGAGCTTTTCAGATGTAAGTTTACCTAGTTAGCATGAGAAAATGTTCTAATACCAGAATGCGCAGATGTAAACTTGTATAAATTATATCTTCCATTGTTTGTAATTAGCATAAGCGTTCTAATTAGTATTCATAACTATGCGTGAACATGTTACATGTGCATCTTGAGAAAGTGGAGCAACAATGCAAGCCTAGGGGAACCAAATTCGTCGCGGCTACTCAGTACAAGGTGCTTATGCAAGGAGACATGGAGTTACCGGAATACATCGAAAAGTGCAGACAAATTACCGACACATGTGGATGGCCAGAGGATGCCAAAGGCATGGCTCTCATGCGATTCTCCTTGCGATTATATGGAAACTAAGTTCCGAGATTAATTTAATTTCGGTTGTGGCCGTTGTTACTTCGAGTTGTAGTGCGTTCCGTGAAATAAAGAATCAAGTCTTCGAACATTTCAACTGACTATCGTGAGGAAACAGAAACGCATTATTAACATTACAGCAAGGTCGCCTCCAGCCTCGCTTCCACTCAAAGGCAAGGTCACCAAGCACACGACTGTAAAATGGATTATTGGTCAGAAGAAATGTGTTTAATTTATAACACAAAGAAATATTTCAATATAATGGGAGTATTTCCAAACAAATTAATTTATAATCAAGAAACAAAATTCAAAATCATTTTAAACGGTAACTTCATCCACAACATCCAATATTTCCAAAACGGTCTTCCTAGCATTGAACATTAGATATTGTATTCGGAGACAGATATGCAAATGAGCACTTGTCATCATTGAATCATCATTAGGATGTAAACTCGGACTATTCCCCAGTGTATTGTCATTGTCATTCTTGTATTGCAAAATCGGTTTCAAAAGGCCCAAGATATAAAGCTTTTAAAAGTGACACCTCTGCCAAAATTTTGCCTTATGAATTTATTCGTGACAGGTATCCCCCGCGACCTTAAGCGTATTAGACTTGTTAGGGATACTCATTCCCAGGGTCTCTCATCTTCCTGCCCCCTGGAGCAAGAGAAGAGAGACCCTGGTCTGGTCTGGTTAACTGACCACTCTGGGAACCAATCAGAATGCTCCTTTTCACTGCAGACCAGTTCAGCCACAGTTCGGCGTTTTAGGTCAACACATGAGTTTTCTTCACCATTTAACTTTTTCTATGTGTTAATTTCAGGTGGTCATTTGGAATTCTTTTGTGGGAAATATTCACCCTTGGTAGGTGGAAATGACTCTCAGCTTGTTTAGTGTTACCTGAAAAATATGTAATTTTCACATTTTAGCTTTCTTATAAAAGTTGTCATGGTTTTAAATTTAAGAGCTCCATGTAAAGTGCCCTTTGGCTGTTTAATGTATTACTCAAAATCTAGAAAGATTATCTGTTATATTCTTGGGTGTTTCATTTTTATGTACTTTTAAGTTTATTAAATAATTATTAAATCACTCATTACAGTGCAATGCGCCTTACCGTGAACACCCAACAAACTTTTTTTACAAGTTAGCCAATCAGAGAGCGTGAATTTAATTGATATGTGCACGCCTCCTCGCAAAGTTGAGCACAATGGAATGTAATCTTGTCCGCGCTTCACAATCACAGCAATGTACAAAATGTTATTTACTTTATTGCTTCGCACGTATCCGCAGTTACGAAAATAATTATCAGAATAAGATTTAGCCGAATTGGCTAACTTGTAAAAAACGTTTCTTGTGTGCTCACGGTAAGGTGCAATGCACTGTACATAATAAATATATTATTACAATGAGGGCAGTTTCTTGATGTTGTGTGTATATGTTGTGAACATCAAATGACGTAAAACATACTGAACAATACTCCCACCTCCACACACTCAGTCTAAAAAGGGTTATTCCACAACACCAGAAGAAATACTCACAAAATAACACAACCTTAAGAAGATCAAGTTAATTTTTACTCTGAGTTTTTACATTTTTTCCTCTTCTCTTAAAAGGTGGTTCACCCTATCCTGGAATTCCTGTGGAAAGACTGTTTACTTTACTAAAAAATGGGTACCGAATGGAATGTCCTATAAACTGTCCTCCAAATATGTGAGTAGGATATGTACATGTTAAAAGGACTGTAAAATCCTACGTATTAATTAATTACTGCATAAATGCTTTACATACGATGTACTTTGTGTATTTTTTACTACTTTCTGAGAATTCTACTGAGAAATGTTTCAAACTAGATTTTGTAAAAGATGGTCATACTGAAGGGAGAGGGTGGTCACTCAGTCTGGGACCATTATTATTTTTATAATATAGTTTATGTGTATAGTATATGTATAAGGATTTATTTGTATATACTGACAAAATAATAAGCACAGCAGGGGGTTGTCATAACAGAAGACAGTGTAACAATAAAAAAATCTTTAACTGATCATTGATTTTTCATTTTATATAATTTTGTTTCAGCTATGAGATAATGTTGCATTGTTGGAGTGAAAATGCCAAAAATCGCCCCTCATTTTCTGAACTGTATGAAAAGCTAGATGAACTGCTCTCAACAGAAACAGCTCTGGTATTATATTTTTACTTATTTCTTAATTAAAGCATAGAAATTTGATTGTTCTCAAAAGAATCAAATGTATTTCCAATAAATAAATATGATTTTGATGCTGTCTAAATAACTTGTCTGCCCATGACATTTAATTGCTTGGTATCTTTTTAAACAAAAATTGAAAACTAGACATTTAATAAGACAGCTTTTACACATTTTTAGTAACATTTTTATTCATATTTTTACCTTTTCGTTATAAATATGGTTGGTGCTTTTATAGATCGTTTTTACTCACGTGACAAAAAAATTGACAACCGTTGCTACGCCGCCATATTGGTGTACCAAAGTGTAAACAAACCCGAGTCGCGTCCTCTTAATTATACGGGTGCTGTGATCAATTGTTCGATGTGGAAGCAAAAGCGGTCGAGATAGGGGTATTTATTTCGCTTGAGTACGTTCTGCAGTTATGAATCAAAGTAAAGAAACCGACAAATTGCCGCAAGAAAGGCGATCGCGATGGATTTCTGCTATTAGTCGATTAGTCGACCGGACGAGTTTTGAACAATAGCGTGTTAGCCATGCCAGATATTTTGTTTCTGGTCAAGCGGCTATAACAGGGGTAGATAATGTTGAGTGGGCGGGAACGACAAAAAAAGAACAAGATGAAAGAAACGTCGAACAAGAGTCACAGCGAGAACAGAGGGAGGAATCAAAACGAACAAAAAAGCCAAAGCGATTGTAGCCGAAACAATCGCAGCAAACTGAGAAATGCGAACTAAATGAACCCGGAGGGCAAATGTCTGATATTGTGTTAAACAACGAATCTCCAAAAGCTAAAACCGAAGCCCCCAAAAATATATCATGCCTTGCCCTACTGAAATATTTCATAGTTTCGCCTTTTCTTTTACGCAAGTTCGACCAAAACATTCTCGTCGGTTGTTTGCGCTGCCATGGTGCGATTTCCGTTTTTATGGCTTCGATACAGACCTAAAACTCTCTGATGAAGTCTACGATAGTTAAACGAAGTATGTAGGAGAAATAAAAAACTTTTGCAGAGCTTTTGCTAGTTCTCAAGTGCTGCCCAGTCAGTCTATCTTTCAAACTAATCTTTAAAAATTCTCCACTTGCATGTGCACAACTTGTGTACATGACTGAGTTTATCATTTAGCCGATGCTTCTTGGTCAGTTCCAAACGAACACTAGCCATATAATTTTAACAGGATTCTGCTTGCCCAGCCTTACAGCCTAGGCAGACGAAACTGTTCCTTCTCTTTCTGTGTTGATTAATAAAATCGAGGTTTTGAGTCACATTCATACGCTGGGAATGTCTCACCTTCGCTAAACAAACGTGTTTGCAGCAATGATTTGGCTTTGTAGTACGCTTACTATAAATACGGACGCTATTTTATTATAAGCTCCTAATTTAGGCTTCGGAAAGCTGCTGGTGGGTGTAAAGGCTGTTGATTCAACTGTTTGAATAGGACTACAAGCAGTCCGGCTCAAAGAAATTTCAACATGGGATGGATTCTTATTGCCGAGATTTTCTTCAAATAACGCTGCTTAACTCGCGATTGCAACTTCTTAGCATGTTCCGAAATGGGACAAGAAAAAGTCAAATAAAGACTTTGCTTCACATCCCGAAGTATTTATTTCTAAAATGCGACAACTCTAGATATGACTTGCATTTGCACGCTATTACTGCTATTACGCAATCGAAAGTGGTACACCAATATGGCGGCGGATCTGTCGTGACGTCACGTGAAAACGATCTTTAGATCTTTAGGTACTTATTTTTTAAGTAATGATCCGCATCAGAAGGTAAGCGCCAACGGCCATGCACGATGGAATGTCAACTTTTTTCATTGTTACAACTAGTGATCTCATTGGCCTGGTCAAAAACCGCTAAAAGGTTAGGGTTCAAGGTGCATTTTGTCTAATTTTTTTTTCAAAGTGCCACTGCGACGAAATTTTTTGTATTTCTTTTGTTTAGGTTTAGACAAATGCGAATTGCTATAAATTAGATTGATATATTCTTACACAGCCCATAAAAAGCTGGCCGAAAACCCACGAAAATCACTTAAAATCCGTCCGCCATTACTCCGTTCATAAATCCGAGCCCACGTTCTACTGGTTTGCGATCTGGTACGCGTGACTTGATTTGTGATGTCAATGACTCAACGCGGTTCCCTCCGGGTCACAGACAACAAAGCCAAAAGGCACGTGTTGAGTCATTGACGTCACAAAATCTTTAGGCCAACTCGATCCAACTCTCAGGGTTCGGTCCCGGTCATTTTTGAATTGAGTAATGGCGGCAAGCCGAATTCGAAATGTAAAGTTAAAATAATGGCACTTCCCGTACGAGTGTTGACTTGAAACTTCTCAAGGTAAGTAACGAGTACTTATATTTTCAAAATATGAAGAGAACAGAAAATGTATATTTTTGATCATAGTGGCACTTCAAAAAATGCGAAGTAACATAATTCATGATTGTTTCCTACACTGTACAATTAGGAGGCTGTCTTTGTAAAAACCAACCACTCAATTTCGCGCAACAAATAATTTTGCCTGAAACTTTAGCAACTGAAAGACTTTATCGCGGCTAGAACTAAAACAGGTTTGGTTTGGTGCAAAAGAATTTTCTGCCGGCGCATGGAGCCGTTAAATATTTTGCCCCGCCAGGGCTCGTCGCAACGTCTCAAAAATTGAAAATTAGGCAATTTTCGTGGCGCTATAAAATATTTAATTCGCGTCAAGTAGCAGTGAATTTTATACCATTTTGCTCATAAACCTTTCTAGTTTTCTATAAGAGGAACAGTTTTTCTCTCAATTAAGCTGGAAATGCGAAATGAAGCATATCATACCGAATACCCAAGTACTGCCGAATACCCAAGTACTGCCGAATACCCAAGTACTGCCGGTCGTACTTATAGCCTCTGCACATTTGGTGTAGAATCTTTCATTTAGAGCGTTTCATATTCACAAGTTGGCTCACGGAGTAGCCTTTGATTGTAAGGAAGGGTCGCTCAAATATTCATGGGTTGGCTCACAGGAGCCTTTGATTAAAAATTGGAACCTTGTTCATTAGGTGGTGGGTAGCATGCTCACGTCACGCAACTTGTTTTGCCGGCAATTTTGATATGTTGTCTCTGTGATATGTAATAAAAGAAATGGTAAACGTTGCAGCTCTGCGTACATTATAGAATTGATCGAGTGTTTGTCTGATTGAAATGTCTGAATTGTGTCCAAGCCAAAGAGTTTTTATTTTCAGAAGTTTATTGTTCAATGATGGTGGAGATCCAGTTGGTTTTTATATTCTTTGTTTTACAATTTAAGCATTCAGATGAGACAGATAAGTGGATGCGTATTCTAAAATCATCTTTGTAATGTATATTCCCATTACATTGTCATACATGTAAGAAATTTAATTGCCAAAAAAATATGAAGACATGCCGACATGTTTGGTTTCTTTTCATAACTTGATGAACTCCAATACCTGCACATCACTTGTGGGATGGTGTGCAGGCTCACCTGGACCTGTGACCTTTAGAATTCTATAGCTTGTTTCTTTATACGTATGGTAACGTGCCCACTTCGTAAAATGCAGCTGCTTTTTTCTGTGTTACAGTACTTGCAAGCTTTTAGTGTAGTTAGGTGTCCCCTATTAGTGGAGGTTTTTTTTTCTCTGCTACATGAATTTTTTGATACTCGCCCGCTTTTCGTGCAGCCAGCTTAACGTATTGGATGTGCAGTTTTTGCACAGCCTGCACTATAGACACTGAATATCAAGCACAACTTAAATATTGGCTTATTAAAAAGCAAAATATCATAATGGAAATATCACACCACCATCTTCAACACTTACATCACTGGTCACGAAGGATATATCTATTTGTGAAGGACAAATTTATTTAGTGGTTTCCTTTTGGTGGCCTTCGATACAGAACAATAAAAAGTACAAACGTGGTTTACACGAATGCGGATTAAGTGCAAGGCATAATATTGTTGACTACATCAGGCTTCTTTAATATCATCATTTTTGCTTTGACATCCTTTTCCCGATGTATTGGTCTAATTTGTTGAGATTGTTTAGAAATAAGGGATATTCTTTTGCAGAGTTCTTGCAAAATAAAGCAGATAATTGATCGTGTTGTAAGCATATTGTCAGTTCTCTCAATTCTTGGTTTGCACGTGACGTCATCAAATTCGAACATCATGAATCGCAATGTCTTCTGAGTTTATATGTCCACCAGGTTAAAGATAACTTAAAAATATATCTTTTTACAAGTTTCCAGCGCGGTAGCATCTTTCGCTTTGAAAATACAGCATTTTGAATTTCTGATCTTTCACCCTACGTGAGAGCAACATAGCGTCCGTGACAAAGCTTTATCCTACGAAAGTAAGGCCTTTCCTCGTGATTTTTAGCACTTTGGGTAGGTAAAGTATTAGGAGACCAGTGTATGTGAACGTATAGTAATTCACGAGAAAAAAGTAATCGCTTTCAGAGCGAAAGTGAAGACCAGATGTTTTTATTGATTTCCGGCGGCCATCTTGGTGTCCCTCGGAGGGACACCAAGATGGCGTTTCCATACAAAGCTCTGTAAATTTGAGTCGAATGCTTCGGCGAATAATTCAACAACGGGATGCTGCACAGATCTGAGATTTAGCGAAGTTGTTTATTTGTTACTCTTTTATAATATTACAAATTATTGGCTTCTTTCACTAAATCGTTTCGATTTAATTTTTTTTTTCTTGGTGTCCCTCGGAGGGACGGCAGGATGGCGTTTCCATACAAAGCTCTGTAATTTGAGTCGAATGCTTCGGCGAATAATTCAACAACGGGATACTGCACGGATCTGAGACTTGGGAAAGTTGTTTATTTGTTAGTCTTTTATAACATTACAAATTATTGGCTTCTTTCACTAAATGGTTTCGATTTTAAAAATTTATTTCGCCCGATTGCGTGACGGTGCAAACCAAGAATACCAGTGTTTTTAATAGCAGTCCTCGCTGCTTGTTTTAAATTGTACAATGCAAAGATAGTTGTTCCATCGAAAGGCTTTGAACTTGGTGGACCACATGCATTTGAATTTGTTCTGAGTTTGACAAAACATTGGTCAATTCATGACACGCAATGCATGGGACTTTTTCCAAATCATGAAGGTCACAACAAAAATTTAATGTAAATATTACGTCATCCAGTTCTCTCGCATTTCGCACGATATGCAAATTATGCCACGCAAAGACAAAACAAAACAAAATTTGCTTTATTTGAGCTTTTACAAATGAACTGAGTCCAAACGGCCCACTATTGAAGCCTAATGGCCCACTTGTGAAGCCTAATGGGCCACTTATTTTTATGTGTGATTACTTTTCTTGTTCCTCAGAACATTAAAGGGGCTATGTCGCGAAGTGTCACGCAACCCTACAAACTTGAAAAACGTCTGGCAGCCGTTTTTCAAGTTTACGCCATTGCCGTGGAAATCAGGCACAATCCATTCAATCCTGGGGAACTGAGTGCTCCGAAATGTCTCAAATTGTTCACACATGTAAATAATCTATTTGTCTTGGTTTAGTTTTGGACATTTTCCCGATTTTGGAATCGTACGGCTCAATATCTCAATATCTAAAAGTACGCAGTGGAAATGGACGAAGATTCTTCTCCGGACCAAGTTAGTTGTTGGGTCTCTTTGGAATCAAGCAAGAGGTTATCGGATTTTCCTCGCTTCTAGCACCGTTCTGGTATGTTTTGAATGTCCTAACTTGATTTTGCTGTGGTTCTCTGCCTGATTTGGGAAGCTTTCATCTAAATACCGACGTCGCTTCTTCGCGATGTTCTACGTCGCTATTCGCTGTGATTGTCCTGTAGCAATAATTCACTGACCGACCGCGCCAAGAGAACGCAGATTAATTTAGCCTGCCTATCTAAGGGGTATATATATAAATAAAAATTTTGCAGTTAAATACCTCTATAGAGAAAATTGAAAATTTCGCAATTAACTTTCTCAGTGAAAAATAAAAAAGCGTTAACATTTAATTTTTTCTTTATATTACAGAGCGAAAATTTCGCCGTTAATTAACTGCGAAATATTGCGTCTGTATATATACAGAGCGAAAATTTCGCAGTTAATTAACTGCGAAATATTGCCTCTGCATATATATATATATATATATATATATATACAGAGCGAAAACTTCGCAGTTAATTAAATGCGAAATATTGCCTCCGTATATGTATATGGATGGCGAAAAATTCGCCGTTAATTAACTGCGAAATATTGTTTCTGTATATATATATGAAGGGTGAAAAATTCGCCGTTAATTAACTGCGAAATATTGTTTCTGTATATATATGAAGGTTGAAAAATTCGCCGTTAATTAATTGCGAAATATTGCCTGCGTATATATATGGAGAGCGAAAAATTCGCCGTTAATTAACTGCGAAACGTTGCTTCTGTATATATATGAAGGGCGAAAAATTCGCCGTTAATTAACTGCGAAACATTGCCCCTGTATATATATGAAGGGCGAAAACTTCGCAGTTAATTAAATGCGAAATATTGCCTCTGCATATATATATATATATATATATATATATATATATATATATATATATATGGATGGCGAAAAATTCGCCGTTAATTAACTGCGAAATATTGCTTCTGTATATATACGAAGGGTGAAAAATTCGCCGTTAATTAACTGCGAAATATTGTCTCCGTATATATATATGGAGAGCGAAAACTTCGCAGTTAATTTACTGCGAAATATTGTCTCTGTATATATATGCGGACACGAAAAATTCGCCGTTAATTAACTGCGAAACATTGCCTCTGTATATATATAAAGGGCGAAAAATTCGCCGTTAATTAATTGCGAAATATTGGCTCCGTACATATATGGATGGCGAAAAATTCGCCGTTAATTAACTGCGAAATATTGCCTCTATATATATATATATATGAAGGGCGAAAACATCGCAGTTAATTAATTGCGAAATATTGCCTCCGTATATATATATATGGATGGCGAAAAATTCGCCGTTAATTAACTGCGAAATATTGCTTCTGTATATATATGAAGGGTGAAAAATTCGCCGTTAATTAATTGCGAAATATTGCCTCCGTATATATATATGGAGAGCGCAAAAATTCGCCGTTAATTAACTGCGAAACATTGCCTCTGTATATATATGAGGGGCGAAAAATTCGCCGTTAATTAACTGCGAAATGTTGCCTCTGTATAATATACAGAACGAAGAATTCGCCCTTAATTAACTGCGAAATATTGCCTCTGTGACAGTGTATGCCCTGGGAATGAACTTGTTCTTAGCCAATCACCGAGCAATTTTGAGGTACACAGTTCTTCACCAGATTACATGAAGGGGTTTCTAAAATATGTGAAAGTTATGGCGAAATAAAGATCCTATCGTGTCCATCCACGATATATTTATGCGCCGCGTGAAAGAGTAACGATGGAGGAACGCCAAACGACGAATTAAGGTGTTATAGCTGGGCGCATGGTCGAGTATAAGAGTACGTTAGCGGTTCGAAGAATGATGAGTGGAAGCCTTCGAAAGCCGAAAAAGTGTCCGTACCTGGCCGCTTAATACGGGATGACTCTCGTAAGAGGTGAATTCAAACATGATTTCGTCAAGGCAACCGTAATGAGGGCTGACCGCTTACACGAGTGTCCCCTCGGAGAGCTTTGACTGTTTAAATGTCATTAAGATAAGCGATTGACATTATCAATTTCGGTTTGATTGCCCTTTTAAGTAAACCTGATTGACGCGCGCGCAACGTAGGTGTCTAATTACAGCTATCCAATTACAAAAAGTAATTGGACACCCACGCCAATTACGTAAGAAATAGGCACGTGGACGACCAATCATAATCGAGAATTTTGTTATTGATACGATTAATGCTCTAATCGGGCCTGCTGATAACCAATCAGATTCGAGAATTTTGTTGTAGTTTTGATTATAAGGAATATCACTAGTAGTGATGTAAAATCTTCAGCCTCAAATATACACAAATGATACTAATGATCCCTTGTTAGTGATAAGTTTCATAGCTTTAACAACCAACTACCGGTACTTTATTTTCGCAGTTAATTAACGGCGAATTTTCGGTCCCCATATTTATGCACAGGCAACTCTCTCCTCTGCAAACGCTCCTATCAGTAAAGGGTAGTAAAAGAGAAAATGGGAGCGCAGGGAACGATGGGAAGAGCTTTACTTTTTTACCTTTTTTTTAGCCTCTGCGCGTTTTTTGCCAAGTGTGGATCGTGACTAGGAGGTCTCTGCGGAGGAGAGAGCATAGGCAATATTTCGCACCTAACGGCGAATTTTCAGTAAACGTTCACACTACAAGTAAGCGAGCTACACTTAGGCGATTCCGCATAAATCAACAACCCGTGCCATTCAAAAAGACGTTTTTAATAAATAAGAAGGGAGATATGGAGCTTTTGGAAAACGAACTACTGCAAATTATTTAACTTTTTAATAACATCCAGGTAATATTAATTTTTACCTCCAATACATTTTACAATAAGATTTAAACGCGTAAATAAATCAGATGAGTAAGTCAGACTTCGCATTTAATTAACTGCGAAGTTTTCTCTCTCCATATATAACCAGAGGCAATATCTCGCAGTAAATTAACTGCGAAGTTTTCGCTCTGTGTATATCAGAGGCAATATTTCGCAGTTAATCAACGGCGAATTTTTCGGTCTCCATATATATAAAGAGGCAATATTTCGCAGTAAATTAACGGCGAATTTTTCGGTCTCCATAAATATGCAGAGGCAACATCTAGCAGTAAATTAACTACAAAGTTTTCGCTCTGTATATAAATATGCAGAGCCAATATTTCGCAGTTAATTAACGGCGAATTTTTCGCCATCCATATATATACAGAGGCAATATCTCGCAGTAAATTAACTGCGAAGTTTTCGCTCTGTGTATATCAGAGGCAATATTTCGCAGTTAATCAACGGCGAATTTTTCGGTCTCCATATATATACAGAGGCAATATTTCGCATTTAATTAACTGCGAATTTTTCGGTCTCCATATATATACAGAGGCAATATTTCGCATTTAATTAACTGCGAAGTTTTCGCTCTGTATATATATACAGAGAAACTTATTTGCGAAATTTTAAGTTGCCTCTATAGAGGTATTTAAATGCGAAATTCGCATTTGTCTCAAGCCCGCTCTCATTGCAAGGATTAAAATTGAATTTTTGTGACAATTGTGATCTTTGTATCTTTTAAAATAGCTCTAAGTCCAGCTCTAATTCTCATCGTGTTACTATCTGATAGTTGAGCGTCAGTTATAAATATAAAATTTGTTTGTCGATAAAAATAGCACGCTCACGCTTCAGTATTAAAACCTATTATTACCACAGCAAACCCAATATTTTATAGTTTTTTTATTCGCTTGAGAGGGAGCAATGAAAATGTCTGGACTTCATTCAAAACAGATCAAAACAACTGCGCCGGGCAGCTAAAACTGTTCGCGTACGTGACCTAGTAGCTTGACCTTGAGATCGCTTGCGCGTGTTATTATATAAAATTCCGTTAGAGTATTGAAAGCACACTACTTTAGTAGAGGAGAGAAAAATATGACAGCTTTTGGGTTGATTCCACAGCAATCAGCACCGAAGAAGAACCTTTGTACATGCTCAACTGATTAATATACGCTGTGGCTGAATGCAACTTCTTGACATTGAGATACTGACATGTACTGATGCGTTTGATTTCAGAATCGGGGAAATAACCGAAATGAAAGCAAGACAAATACACTGTTTATATGTGGGAAAAATCAGAGACCTTTCGGAGTACACAGCACAGCAGAATTCAAGGATTTTGCCCGATTCCACGGCGATAGCGTGAATTTGTTTGATATCGCCCCGACGTTTTTGTCTGCGTGACATATCTAGCGACAAAGCCCCTTTAACATTGTACTGGAGTAAAATTTTGGATGTAAATGTCACTATTTGCCCACATACATTGTATAAAGCAGCGTTATTGTACATTAGGATTGTCAAATATTGTTTTTGGAAACTTATTCAATCGAAATCTTGTCGAATTCAGCACCCAAAACATGTTATAATACAAAACCACCACTTACCTGCCACTCGGTGCAGTTGGCTAATTTATACCAGCGCAGAAAGCGCAAAAGTATTTTTTCACTTTATAATTTCCCATTGTACCGAGTGGCACAAGACATGCACTAAGCATACAATGCTTAAATCACCCACCTTTTTGTCATCTCCTCTCAAGACAGCAACCGCAATCAAACGAACCCAAGCTAGATGCTAGACTTTCGGGAGAACACAGATCACCTAAAAATTCTACCAAAAGAACCTTCGATCTCTCACAGTGGACTTATAAAACTACAAGTCCACCACTACAAAAAACGACAGCCGTTGTTCTTTCCATATGAACAATATCACGCATTACTGTCAGTGATTATTCCAAATGATCCTGTTGCATGTGTGTACATACATGTGCTAGCAATAAATCTGACAGCTGACAACTTGATAAGAAATGCCTTACTGATCATGATAAAATATACACTTAAATTTTCAGGAGTATGTTGCAGTATTGGCACAGTCAGTTGATTGCTTGGCAGAAATTGATACAAGTGAACCTGATCAGCCACCTGACAGAAGCAACCCACAAGGTGCGACCTGCACAACCAATACAACAGTCTAACACTTGAATTACAGTGACACAAAGAAACAGAAAAGGAAAATTTTAAAATCGGGATGAGCAGTAACCGCTGATGTCTGCTATAGAGTGTTTTCACTTAAGTCATATCAAAATTCAGAAGCATTAAACAACAGCTCAAGTAGTTTAAGGCCTGGGTCAAGGGCTCGTATCGGGAAAAACAGTTTATTCGTGATAACTATAACAAAGAGAATGGAACTGAATCGAAATTTGGCACATGGATAGGTCTTATCGTTCTTATCATTATTAAGTATAATAAGCTTTCCTATAAGTCACGTGGTCATTTTTCTTAAAATAGCAAATATTTGACGAATTGACAATGGGTTTAAGAAAAAACATAAAATAAAAACGCTTTTCTGATGCAGATTTATTATTTCCAGCCCTTTACGTTTGGAATGATCGTCCATTGTTCTTTAAAAAAATTTTGTGAGGACAAAGGCCATTTTTAAGTCCAAAATTTAACCTTTGATTATCTATAACTGTAATTTTAAAACTCGAGGTCAATCATTCCAAACGTAGAAGGTTAAATATGTTCAACCTCCATTGGAAAAGCTAATATATTTAACTATACGAAAAAAATTCGTTGGCATATCGCCGATTTGCTCAATTTTAAAATTTTGATCACATGACATGTCACGTCACGTGACCAAACTTGTGCGTTAAGACAGAAGAAGACGTCGAGATTAACATTCAGGAAAAATTTCAATCTGGTCCAGTCAATCTAGCCGAAAATATTAAGTGTCAACCATATTTTACGAATAGACTTTAAACCCAGGCCTTAAACTGCTTGAGAGTTTTCGATTCCAAAATGTTTATCGAATTGTAGAGATTATGCCTCAGAGTTAAGTGTAATTACAGTGATGGCTTAAATAACTGCAGCCTTAATTTGTAATTAATTATTATTGAAATCATTGGGCATAACAGTTTTTGTCGTTGATGGTGAACATGCACAGTTATACAACAACCAAATATGAATTAATTATGTGATTTCAGCATCTTAACACAGGAAAAATTCTTACTCGATTTACAATATTGTTGAAACTTCTATGGCTATTTTATCATCTGTTTTTGTTGATGGTGAACATTATTTAAATAATTATTGCATACAAACACCAAACATAAATTAATAATGATATGAATTCAACATCTTAACACAGTTAGCTTCTTACTTGATTTACAATATTGTTATTGTAAATTATTCTATTTATAAACATTTGTAAATACACAGAAAATAAATTAAAATATCCTAGTTATTGTTTTTAAAAAAAACCTGTCGTAATAAATTTATACAGATTTGCCTGTAGACTTTGAAAAACTTTATAGAACAAAACTGTGCTTGTGCAACAAGAACTCTTGATTGATAAACCGTTACATATTGTTTCATTTATTAAGTAGTTATATGAAAGTTTTACTGCCCACATGCTATCTAATCCTACATATTGTCTCAATAATTAATTAGAGCAGGACAGAAAGAAAACATTCATCAAAAGAAATATACAAATAATAATAATAATCACAATAGAGACTCATATAGCGCACATATCACATGTCTCATGGCGCTTTACATACACTTATGAGAATGAGATTGGACGTCAGCTTATGAAGGCGCCTCGGAGCCGCTATCGGTCCATTGTTGATCTCATCTCCCCCACCCCACCCATGTGTTACGATGTATGGCACTGAGGGTGGTCACAGACAGGGTTTTGTTACGTCCTCAGTGGTTCTTTTACGTCCCCATCGGAGACGGGGCCGCCATTTCTACGTAGTCATCCGAGCCACGTGAAGGTCTAACCATTTTGCAGATGTTGAGTGTTGGTCCGGCCGGGATTCCCGCTCTGCAGACTGGCGCAAAGTGTTTACTTGAGGGAGTCTCTACCTGTAGCCTGCATTAACACTGATTGACAAGTACATATTACCATGCAATATACATGATTTTATTTCCCAGTAGTATTTTGTTTGTGTTATCTAAGTGTACTTTAGTGTACAGTGGAACCCCGCCTAACGGACACCCCGGTATAACGGACAGTTTTATAAGTCCCGGCGGAAAGGTGATACATTTTCTGTTAAAAAGACCCCGTTATAATGGACACCTTTATAACGGACAACGGACACTTTTTTACAGCCCGAACAGAAAAATTTAATACAAAATCAACCCCGTTATAACGGACAGTCTGAGTACAATCTTTCGTCACATCATTGCGCTAATGGCTGCATTAATACTGTACGATTAAAAATATCCGTCTGGATATCGTATGTGACAACAGTGGCGAGACAGAAACGTAAGCTAAGAATGTTTAGTGTGCAGTCTACTTTTTATTTTTCTCTACATTGTAATTTTTCCGTTTGGCTGAAAAAAAAATTCAACGAGTCAAAGCAAACAACCGTCACGGACTTTTTCGCTAGGAAATAACAGTTTTGTTTGCAAAAGAACAACTGTATCGCTATGAAATTGTTCGCGAAGATTTAATCCTGATTAGAGACGAATGGAAATGAATACATTTGCAAGAGGAAAAACATTTCGTTAGAAAAAAAAACAAAGTTTCACTTGATTATCAAGGTTTTATGTTTTGCTTTCATTTGAGACGTTTCAAATGTTGCGTTATTGATGTGTATGCTATAATAGAGGTTTATATTAATAAATTCAATAAAGTGACGTAATCTGTAAGAAACCCCATTATAACGGACACTTTCTCTTGTCCCTTCGGTGTCCGTTACAACGGGGTTCCACTGTACTTTATCTTAGTGTACTATGCAACTCATAGTTTTCAGTCACTAACACATTATAGATCATTAAAGATTCAGTTTGATACAGATCTGTTGAAATGCTTGTAAATATTTGCGGAAGTATGTGGAATAACTTGGCAACGGATACACTGGTCCGGGGGGTGGGGGGGGGGGGGTTGACAGAGGCGCTTATCGGAAATTTTCAAAAAACACCCTAAAAGGTACCACGGTAACTCTAACGGTGGTGATTTTAGATTTTGGCACCCTAAGAGGGACCAATCTACACATTTTGCCCCCTAAAAGGTAGGACGAGCACCCCCGTCATTTTACATGTGGGAGTCCCCCCAGATACTGGTATCTTGCTTAGTGCATAAAGGCGCCATGTCAAAGTTTAAAGTTTAATATTTCCACTCACAAAATGCCGCTGAATGTCCAGCATTAAAAAAGTGTTGCCAGGTTACGTTTTAATCGTTATCGCTTTCGTCGTGGAACCACAAGTTCTCAATCGAATAGTTGTCTAGCCCTCTCACAGTGCTAATTTCGTTATTCTGTTCTCAATACGTTGAGAGGGCGATGCCACAATAGTCCTTTTTACAGTTGTGTGCTTGGTGACCTTGCCTTTGAGTGGAAGCGAGGCTGGAGGTGACCTTGCTTTGATACAGACCTTGGAGCTTTTCGGATGTAAATTTAGCTAGTTAGCATGAGAGAAGCATTATTAACATATGAAAGGCAGAAAGGTTTGTATCAAAGCAAGGTCACCTCCAGCCTCGCTTCCACTCAAAGGCAAGGTCACCAAGCACACAACTGTAAAAAGGACTATTGACAAACATTTTTATCTTCAATTACTCGCGTGTTTTAGCTGCCCGAAAGTAACGCCTACCCGAAAGTAACGCCTACCCGAAAGTAACGTCTACCTGAAAGTAACGCCCACCTGAAAGTAACGCCTACCTGAAAGTAACGCCTACCCGAAAGTAACGCCTACCTGAAAGTAACGCCCACCTGAAAGTAACGCCTACCTGAAAGTAACGCCTACCCGAAAGTAACGCCTACCTGAAAGTAACGCCTACCTGAAAGTAACGCCTACCTGAAAGTAACGCCTACCTGAAAGTAACGCCCACCTGAAAGTAACGCCTACCTGAAAGTAACGCCTACCTGAAAGTAACGCCCACCTGAAAGTAACGCCTACCTGAAAGTAACGCCCACCTGAAAGTTGCTGCCCCCTTAGGCCTACTAATTCTGAAAGAAACGGGGGCCAAGCGGTAGCCGTTCTTGTGGAATTTTTTAGCCGTTATCTTGTCAATTAAGTTCATATTTCTTTGGTTTTATCACTTCAGGCGATTTTCTCTTCCATAATAAAGCACGCTCCTGGCCATAATCAGTTGGACAGTCGGATAAAAGAGGCTGGGACCAACTGGCGTGGTCCAAGTATGTTCCCCACTGGGGTTCACGCGGGGGTGTCTGGTGTGATCTTAGTCAAACCTCTGTTGTAATCTTATAGAGGTGTCCGTTAAGAGAGAGTTGAATGTATATTTCTCAGTACGCGCGTTAATTTTCTGGTCCGTACGGCCCACAAAATATAAGAGAGTCCCAGCATTGGCATTGCATACGTTTACAAAAGTTGTTTTCTACATTAAAAATTATCCAGAGGAAACGTTTGGAGCTAAATTGGTTAACATGTCAGGTTAGAAAACTCTCTTCAATGAAATTAAGCTTTAACTTAAGCAAAAAATTGATTAGCCGCGAATCGAAAAGCATTTAGTGACAATTTTCTTGAGTATATGCTTATTGTTTTTGTATTAAGGTGATGTTACACGCGACTATTTGCAACGACGATTTTTAACGCAACAATGTTACGCTAAAAGTTGATGCCGTGTAACATGGGTGCGCGGACGATTTTCTTCGCGATTTTTGCGTTGCGAGCTTTTGAATCAGCTTCAAAAACTTGCAACATGTTGCAGCAACAAAATATTGCGTTAAAAATCGTCCGCGCGCTGTTACACGGTGTCAACTTTTAACGCAACAATGTTGCGTTAAAAATCGCCTCGTGTAACATCACCTTTTTACTCGTGGCGCAGCACACCAGTTGTAAATCCGGCTCTGAGTTTTCTTTTTTTTTCGTGTCACATTAGCTAATTAATGCGCGCATATTTTAGTTTATGTCGACGACTATATGGCTTTCAGCCATGAAATCTCTCCGTGGGGTGGTTGAATAATGGTAAGAGCCCAACCGAAACAGCCGAAAGAGATGTCGCTTACCATTTACAATTGTAATTGTAATGCGTGAGTCAATTCCAGCAGTGTCCGTCCCTCCCCCCCCCCCCCCGGGGGGGGCATGCCTCCGGGCATTTGAGGCACGGTGGGGACATCATCATCATCTTTATTTAAAAACACAGTAAATTTATCAGGCATTAACAATTTAATATAAAACTACAACTTGATATGAAACTATGTATATAAATTAATCTTCTATAATTTAAAAAAAAATAGCTAACTATAAAGCTAACTAACTCAAGCATGTTAAGGCATGGTTCAGAGCCTAATTTGCATAAAATCTGAAAACTATCGTAACTTTGAGATGATTTAACTAAACAGGCTCAAACTTAGGAGCAGCATAAAACTTGATAATCTTAAACCACTGGTTACTTTAAATGTCGAATATTTGCATCACGTGACCTGTTATCACTGTATTATTATACAAAAAGAAAATTGAAAATGGGGTGCCGAGATGGCATATGATGGATATAAATTGAACCGTTAATGTATTTGTATGGTTCTCCCTTATATGAATCTGGCCGGAATGGTTGACTATGATTTACGGTTAAAGGGTTATTTCGTAAAAGAGATCACGTGACATATTTTGACTCTTGATATCTTGTTAATAAAATAAAAAAGTCGTCCATTCCGGGCACGGATAGTCTTTATGCATAAGGGCAAAAAATTGCTTATGATTTTCTCTTAGCCAAAGTTAACCATCCTTACCCCATTTAAAGTTTCCTTCTTGTCCAAATTATGACGTCATCAGACACGTGACCACAATAATTAAACCTTAAGGAATTTAAGGACGCTAAATCCAGTTTGATGTATACTTTTTGTGATTGTTAGGGCTAAAAAAAACATTACTTGCAAAGGGAAAATGAATTTACTTCACGGGGGGTCTACACCAAGGGACGAACCATGCCTTAACATGCTTGAGTAAAGCTAACTATAAAGCTAACTATAAACCGATAAAGCTAACTATAAGTAAGCCGTTCAAATTCCCCGCGGTCGGGTCAAAAAAGAACGGTAAATGCCCCACCCCCGGGTTCATACAGCTCAAGTTAAAATAATATTTGTCTTGTGGCTAAAGCCAGAGAACAGACCAGAGTACTGTAGGTTGAGAAAAAATGAGGTGCAGTACAAGTTTTAATGTTGTTTATAAAACCATAGTATTTGCATATCAAGCGTCCGAATGTTCGAAGGTTGAGCGAAGTGAAATGTCCGAGTGAAGCAAATCCAAGGGAAACGGCTTTTGGTTTCAGTTATCGGGAAGTTCGAGAAATCGAAGTTCCACTGTATTTCGAACGGCTATCAATTCAAGAAGCGGCTACAAACGTATGCATCTTCTTGTTTCTTTTGCCTTTGAAATGAAAACATTTACGATATATTAAAAAGAAACAAAACGGTCAAACATATCTTTAAAAATGTCTACAAGCTTTTCTAGCCCTTGCTGGACCAGCCATTCTCCGACAAACTCCTCGTTCTTTCCAATGAAGTCCTTGAAGGATGCCATATTTGAAGAGTTATCAAACTGCGAGGCTGAAGCCACGTGGCTGTTAAATTCCCTGGGGTAAATGACGGGTTTGCTAATGCCCGCCTCCCGGGCCAAGCTAAATTTACTCATGCCCCACCCCCGGGGTAGCAACATGTGTAAATGGCCCGGGGGATCGGCACTGCTGGAATTGACTCACGCATAACAACTGGGAAAAAGCGTCAGTTTAATGAGCACAATGAGCCATTTTCCGCGTGTACAAGTGATATAAATATGAAATCAGATAATTAACTCTGTGGTAACTTTAAGTGCTTTGAATAACCCATAAATTTTCTACTGAGCATCAGCGCTAGTAAGGAAAAATTGTGCTTGTGCTGCGTGGCTCAACATTCAATGCACTCGTGACATTCTCATTGCCACGAATAACCACCTTTAATATATCACCCACGATCTGCTCCCGCGCGGCCTCGTTGCTCAAACGATAGAGCAACGGAAGATTTAATTCGGAGGTAGTGGGTTCGAATCCCAGAGATTCGAGGTAGCGAATATAGCACGCTTCACCAAAAAGCTAAAGCCCTGTCCACACGTGTCCGTTTAAAAACGCAAGTCTTTTGTCCGTTTTCCTTCTCGTCTACACGTTTCCTACCGAAAAGAGATACGTGTGTGCGGGCAAAAACGACTAAAAAACGATACGTGTTGACCGAAAAAATTTACTAACGTTTACACCAGAGGATAAGTAGCCGTATTCGTGGCGAATAAATTTGGTAGGTAATTCTTATTTGTTTATTTTTTCATTATTTTAACGTAATTTTTAAGCTCTTGTGAAATTTTACTTCATTCAATTTTAAAACCCCATATGATTTCCAAAATTTAAATTAGTTAACATTTTGTGTAACTAATTAATTATTTGAAATTTGTTTTAACGATATTTGAACAACATTAATTACGATGGTTTGCTGGATTTTATGATCAGCATGCATGCCCCCATAATTTGCCATTGACAATACCTAAGTACAAAGAAGTAGTCTGGCAGCTTTCTAATATTATGATGTTCAAAACTGGAACCAGAGTAATATATGGATTAAATTAAATCCACCGGGACCGAGCTTACTGTTTGTAATAAAAATACATCCATATTAAGATTATAAGGCCCCGTTTACACGGGTCCGGACAAATTTTTGCACGGACGAATTTTGTTCCTAGACCACGTGTTTACATGGATCCGTGCAAATTCTGTTACAGATTGCAGTGGTGTTTACACGGAAACTTGCACACTCAGCCGTTCGTCCAGTTCCGCCGGTCCCGTGTAAACGCAAGGTGGAACCGTGCAAGTTTTTGTCCGTGCAAAAATTTGTCCGGACCCGTGTAAACGGGGCCTAAGTGTCCATAAAGAGGTGTTCAACTGTAAGTACGATTTTAATTTGTACAAAGGAATGAACAAAGCGAAAAAACATAAATAAATTCTCAACATAGGCAGGAGGAAACTTACACCTTTTAAACATGATATTACGAAATACCATTATAACATATTTAGAAATGATTATCACAATAAATGGCCCTGTGAGCTTTGGAAATCTTCCTTTGGTTTGAGGGGAAAATGTTATCACTTATTTTTGTGTCATCTGGTTTTACAGTGAACACCCGCATTGCAGACACCTCACTATAACCACACCCAATAATACAGACAGGAGATAAGATGGATAAGGTTTACTGAAAATAACTCCAGCTAATACTGGCTCTCTATTACAGACACCAAATCGCGGATCCGGAGGTTTCTGTTATTCGACTCTCCTGGTTTTGATATAACAACTTGATCAAACCTGCCACTGTTAACATCTCAAAACAACTTGGGTCATAATGCGTTTGGTTTTAGCATTTTTTTTTTTACCATAATCTTTGCATCAAGGAGTGTAGTTATAATTCATGTACCTTATATAATTATGTATGAGCAAAATTACTATTATAAAAGTTGTGCAAAGTATACCTTACATCAGAATTTTTAACAGAATTTCTAATGTTTGTCCAGACTATTTATTTTAAAGTTTACTCGGAATTATTTTTTTGAAGTTTGGAGAAAGTCCATTGAAATATTTTTTGGCTCTTTCTGGGAGTTGCCATCTCGGGGCATTGCTCTCAGAATTTGTGCCATCCTTGTAGAAAATATTGGAAGGAAAGTGCAATTTAAAAAAGTTAAATATTGTTTCTTTTAAATGGCATACAGTGAAAACCTGCCTTGCAACCACCCTGTTAATATGACTAACTTTTTTTAGACCATTGGAGGTCATATAAATGAGGATCCACTACACTAATTACATAACATGCAGCTAAATTAATATTTGTATGAAGATGCAAGCATTGTAAAAAATTGTGAGAAACACAATAACTATAAATGTGCGTGAAATAAATGCAATGTGCATGACAATGTTAAATATTTAGCTGGTAGTTTACTATTCTTACAATATATATATGTTTTTTTAAATTGTATCACAATATTCCCATCACATTTTAACCATACCTCTGAAGATCTTAAAACAACAGTAACTTGGATAAAAATCTTTTAACTATGAAAAATTTATCCCCCAGAGACTTTGGGCAGACTGAGGATCAGCTTTTGGCGCTGAGATAGTTGGATTGTTTGGGTATTCAATATGATTGGTGATTGTTAAATGGTTGCCTTTGGAAACGGTCAACATATCGTATCTAGTGCTGGATACCCAAATGATACTAGAAAGCCTAGTGCCAAAAGCTGATGTGCAGTCTCCCTGAAGTTTCTGGAGTGGCAAATCATGTTCTATTTTTAAGTCTGACTATAACATAATGTCACTATCTTATGACATGTTTATTGTATGGAATGAACATTTTAACTTGGGGATGTTCAACTTGACCTGTTTCTTATAATCTTGTTGTCATTGAGATCAAACACTTGTCTTTTCTTCATGAACTGTTTCAAGAGAATTTTCCACTTCATGACAATCATCATCATCACCATCTTCATCATCATCATCACACCTACATGGTGTTCGTGTAAAAACTGAACCAGAAGAGTTGCTTCCAGTGGAACCGGACCGGTGTAGAGTATTGGGTGTGTCATCACTAAAGGAGAAGCCTCGTGGGGCAAAAGCACTGCTCTCTGTAGGCTCAAACAGTTCACCTGTATGCTCCACTGTTGACTCATGAGGCATCTGGAGAAAAAAAAATTTTCTGAATACATCAGGGACATTTAATGCTGCATACATATTGGATATATAAATATATTTTACACCATACATATATATCCAAATTGTGTATGCAGGATTAGCATCTTAGGGTGCAAATATGACCAACAAAACAGGTGCAAATATTAACAATAATATTATTATTGGATGACTGGTTTTTTGATATCTGGAACGATCAAGGTCATTAGGTAAGGGTTAAACAGCTAAAGCCAAACTAATAATTGTTTTTAATATTAATCATTGTTTTAAAGAAAATAACGACAAATGCACTGTTGCACAGGACACAGTTTAATATTATTTTCCAACAAGAATAGAATTCACCACCTGTGCACACTACAGATTATTCACCCTCTGCTAGCAGATTAGTGCTAACTGTAGGGTGAGCTGATTTCCAGAATTAACTGTAGGCTCTAGCCAATGAGAAGACAGATATTGACTACAATGTATAATAATACACATTATAATCCATCACTTATTTTTGCTTGCATTAAAATCGTCAAAATGTGTCATGTAATGCAATATGCTCACTGCGCATGTACACGTATATAGACACTATGCTATCGACATTAATGTCACACGAAGTTTGTTAACCAGAAGTTTTTTAACCTGAAGTTGTTCACAAAAGAACTGCCAACACCAGAATGACAGCTGTACCAATGATGCAATCACCAGGCATCTGGAAAGAGATTGCATATCACACTTTCTACAAACTAAATTCTGCAAAATCAAACACTTCGAACATTAAAACCCCTGAACCTTTAAATATTTTGTTCTTTTAAGAGGTGAAATTGATGAAAAATTGGCTGCAGAAGATCAGACAAGACAACGATGAAGGCCATCGGGCATGACAGTCAATTGGGTTAAGAATATCATTGCTACCTACCAGGTGACCTGGCAGAGTGGTATATACTTCATGCTAACACACCATATAGGGATCCTATCATGTAGGGATCCTAAAAACTCATTTTAAAATGGTTAGCTTTTATTCACTGTTATGGGTAGTGATATCCATAACAGTAAATAAAAGCTAACCATTTTAAAATGAGTTTTTAGCCCTAAATAAGTGCTGGATTCTTTGATGTGCATAAATTAAAACCCACCATGAAGTATATCCCGGCAGAGTTGGCCTACAACAGTAGATGCCAAAATTTCAAAAGAAGAAAGGCTGGCTTAATTGAAGGGCCGAGAGCATAACAGACCTATGTGACAGATTGGTCCATTTTTGGCATGTAAACTAGAAATTAGTTGCAAAACATTGTTCAGAATTTTTTTGTTGTTTTTTCCGTTGTTTTCGAGAAATACCGAATGCAAAAAAATAAATCAATCAAAGCCTCCTATTATAACGCAATATATTGCGGTAAGCTTCTGTTTTCACACTGACACAGTTCGATATTTTTTTAAATTAAACATAAGGATTTTTGACAAACGCAAAAAAAAGTAAATCACTTTCATGATTTGAAAAAAAAAAAAGGATGTTGAGCGTGAATCAAACCCGGAGCTGTCCGAGCGCAAATCCCGGACCCAAACCACTAGACCACCGAGGAACACATGCTCAGTTCAGACTAAGTTTTATTATTTAAAGGTAGATACACATCAAAACGTATCCTTTGGATCGATTTTAATGTTGCATTAAAGACTCCAAATGCGAAACATCTTTCGACCGGCCAGCAAGAACTCACTTCGTGCTGCCCAAAGCTGTATTTCAAGTGCCGACCATGCACAGCGGACCCATCTACCACTGTCACAAAGCATGTCGGGAGATCCTACAAAAAACTGAAATGGAGTTCCCGCCCGAAAATTATTGCAAAATACTTGAAGTCTGAACTTAGCACTTCGGATATCAGGCATTTCCGCCACGGCACGGGATGGGAAATGGCCCACAACTCTCAACGCTGCCCCTTTTCTGATCCAAAGTGATTCCAGACTTTCCCGCCGGCTCGTCTTGCCCACCAAGGTCCGTTTTTCACCTTGAGCGCTAAATGGCGCTTCAGACACAAGAAACTGAAGGAAGGACAAGAAACACGACTCGTTTCTTTGAGAGGTGTTAGAGACTTAAGGATTTCCGGACTTAATGATGTCTTTCAATCACCGGATGGGCCTCATACACGTTGGCCTACACAACGCTACAGAGGCGATGTGTTGCCGTAGTGAGCTCCAATAGATAAGCGAGCCAGGCGTGCGTAAATAACGGTATTTTGTTCAGGTTGTTGGCACTGGTCAGAAGTATTGCAGTCGCGTATTCTCACGGCCAAACTGCTTTGAAATGACTTCGAAAATTGCGCTCTGAATGTACAGTCAAAGCACTGGAGGACCAGAACTCTGCTTTTTTGGGGTGAAATTGGTCAAATTCCTTAGGGTTAGTGCAAATTCGACAAGGGTTTATGATATTATTTGTTGTACGATAAAATGAAGCAAATCTGAGCGAGAAAAATGAAAAAAGGCCTAAAATGTCACATTGGTCTGTTATGCTCTGAGCCCTTCAATTGTACATCCAAACATTTGGCAGTGTACAGTAGACACATGCTTGCCAAAGGGAGCCTATTTTTAAAGTGATGTTTTAATGGGATTAAGACATAATGTCAAGAATAAAAAACATTCAAAACGAGCAATCCGTTTTATGTACTTAATTGCTAAATGTACAGTGGAACCCCGCCTTACGGGGGGGACCTCGTTATTACGGTCACTTTTTTTTGTCCCGGCGAAACACCCATACATTTTATTTATAATAAAATCCCGTTAATGCGGCCACCCTGTTAATACGGCCAACGGCCACATTCTGAAATCCCAACATGTATAATCCTTTATAATATTCCCTGGTAAATACGGCCGCTCGAACCAAATACGCATTAGATGTTGACCAAACAAAACAAATACTGTACAGTACTTGAAAAACAATACTGTGTTTATTCACAATGCCTGTAACTTGTCATGTCATTAACTTTTATCGTTAACGTAATCAAACAGCAATTTACTTTCCTGTCATGAAAAAGAAACATAGACCAGTCACGAAATTTGACCCTTTCCCGTTATAACGGGGGTTTCACTGTACTACGAATCTTTATCTAGCTTAATGCATGACGTTAGAAATGGTTCAGCACCACTAAATATCTTAAATTTATTTACAAATACTTCCACTGTCCACTCTTATAATACACGGTCCTCCACTTCTAATAACTTCAAAATAAAAAACTTGAGACTTGAAATACAAAGAAAAATTATGGAGCAAAATTAAAAATATACTTTTGACTATACTTAAAAGATTCAGACTCCTATATTAATATTGACAAGATTACCTCTAAAGTTATTATTAGTTAGTCTTATCTTTTCTGTTGTTTGATCCTATCTTATTTTAACAAATATAGTGTTTGTAGGATTTTTATATAAAAATCACTTATAAACCTGTCTTGTAAATTATATAATAGTTAACTAATAAATACTTTTGTTGTAGTTGACATTTTGCTGTTGTAAAAGGTGGGTACAACAATAAAGGGGCACTCAAAAACACCAACAATGCCTACAGATTATGTCATTCATGGAAACTTGCTTGATATGGACAGTTTCTGTGGTCCCTACAGTGTCCGTAATAACAAGGTTTGACTTACTTTTTTCAGTAATCTATAAACAAAAGCTTACTTGAACTGGATATCATCGTCAACTTAGGGTGTATGTGTAGACATTTTTTGAGAGTGATGTGTTGATCAGTTCAGGCAGTTTTTTTGATAACTTTTCTTAAAGTTTCTTTTAATTTAGAATAAATTGTAAGTATAGCATAGACTGCTAGCTGCTGTTTTCAGTAGCTCTGTCGATCAGCGATGAGCTGGCATGAGATCGAAGTTCTCAACCCACAGGTGTGAGACTCACGCCTAAGTTGGCAGGTATAGATAACACTTCAAGTGTCAAAGACCTGTTAGAATGTGACTTCGAAGTATGCAGTTACACTGTGTGCAATTGTTTAAATTGAAATTGTTTGTGTGTAATACATGACAAGTCAAGATGCAAATTGTTTGCTAACCTGGATTCAAGATACGATGAAACATTCTGACGTGCAATCAAGGAGAAAATGTTTACATCTTTACATCCTCAAAATACCAATTATTTGCTGTGTAAGTTCATGTTACATTGTATATAATAGCAATTTCTTCCTTGACCTTGCTGGAATTGAAGACAAAGATTTTATCCGTTCACCCTGTATATTCTCTACATTTTGAGTTGTTTTTTGAAAAATTCAATCGCTTACAGTAAAGAAACAAAATGTTTGTTGATAAATTTTTACACAGAAAATAAAAATGTTAGGCCATTTACTTTCCAGACTGCGTGTCCCAAATCTGACAAAGCACAGACTAGCAATCAGTAAAGATGATTTTGAAAGTAAAATGAAGTTTGTGTATGTTTATTACCGTGGTTTCTAAAATGGAATTCAACAGATTTTTTTAAGATTGAGTTCATAACTAAATATCTCATTTTCAAATGTTAATTATATTTTTCCTTGCCATAATGATTCGATTTATTACCTGGGGCGCTTATTTACTATTGGTACCTCAAAGGAGGGCGCTTATTCGAGACAGGACACTTAACTATTCGGGACAGGGCGCTTATTTCTTTTTTGAAAAACAACCAAATGTTCAAAACAAAACTTTATTATTTATTAAAAAAGGAACAATAACAGAAACTGTAACTTACAGTAACAAATAATTACACGGTGAATATCACTTGCATCAATAAATAAATTAAGCTTTCTGGTGTGGCATCTTCGACGTCCGATTCGGTGATCCCGTCAAAAGGATCCTTGTCGCTTGTTGAACAACTTTGAGCCGTTCTAGCCCTGCATGGCAAGGCTACTTTTCCTTGAAGCAGTGAATGTGTCCGTCCTTTGATCCATCCACAGCAACTGTCAGCCCACAGCTCTTGAATGAATTTATTATCATTGTTTTGTCCAAGCCATCCCATGCTACAAGGATCCACCCGGGTGGAGCACGCTCGTTTCCCGCGGGAGTAAAAGAGTGGGCTTCACCTGCAGCCATCCATTCGTCACATTTCTTTGTAACATTTGCTTTAAAAGGCTTATTCCAAGCCACATCGGGTGCTTGAATGTATTTTGTACACCCCGCTGGGATGATTAAAGGATCTATCTTTGACACGAGGAGTTCTTGTTTGACTGTTTCTATCACGTGGCACTTGAACGAATCCCACGCCAACATTCATCGGGTGAATGAAAACCTCCCTCCGTTCTTCGTTCATCCAAGCATTAGTAGATGACGCTACAACACATTTAGCCTTGAATTCTTCATTGAGTAATTTAGTTTCTCTTTTAGAATAGGGGTGCTTATTAGAATAGGGGCGTGTATTGCAATGGGGCGCTTACTGGAATAGGGGAGCGGCGCTTATTAACAAAAACACATTGGAAGGGGGGCGCTTATTCTAAAGGGGACACTTATTGGAAGGCGCTAAATCGAATCATTACTGACAGTAACTTTGAGTTTCAGCTATATTTGTGTGTTCGATTTCCTTGTTAAAATATAAGTATAATTTTATTCATACCAGATGTTTAAAAATTACCCTAGAATGTTTCTTTTCAAAAGTATCAGTTATTCCTCTGTATTTAATGGTTCTGAGAAGGCTTTTAAAGGAAAATTCTGAGATTACCACCGTTCCCAATAAAATATGCCTTTAGTGTTTTCCAAAACCCAGAGTTCCTTTAGCACTAATTTCCAGGTTCTTCCCAAAGCAGGCATGGTTTCTCAAAACCCCTGAAGACATTTTGCGCCTGAAAACTATTTTTAAAACCAGCTCAACTTGGGTCATTTGTAAACATAAGATTTCACATGGTTTTCATTCCCAGATCAAGCTTCATGAGGAGGTGTCATGTCAGGTGACCTGGCCTTTATACATACCAGTTGTGGTGGAGCTCTAAAGAGGTAACTGAACGGATAGTGCAGCAAGTTGACACATGAAGCAGCATACAAGTCAGCATAGCGTGTAGCTTGGCTTGCAAAGAAAGTCTGCCTGTTGCCTGCAGAAAAGAAATTTAAAAACAGCTGTTTATTACACAATACTGGCTCATTGTACAATTTAAATCAAAACAATCTTGTGCGTACATAAGCTTCTTTAGAATTTTGAGAATGATTCCATCTTTTGAAAAGTATAATATACAGTTGAACCCCCCATAAGCTACCAACCAAAATGTAAAGCCAAGGTGGTCGCTTACGAGAGGACAGGAGGTGGTCGCTTACGAGAGGACAGGAGATGGTCGCTTACAGGAGGTGGTCGCTTACGAGAGGACAGGAGGTGGTCGCTTATGAGAGGACAGGAGGTGGTCTCTTACGAGAGGACAAGAGGTGGTCTCTTATGAGAGGAAAGGAGGTGGTCACTTACGAGAGGACAGGAGGTGGTCGCTTATGAGAGGACAGGAGGTGGTCTCTTATGAGAGGACAGGAGGTGGTCTCTGATGAGAGGACAGGAGGTGGTCGCTTACGAGAGGACAGGAGGTGGTCGCTTACCAGAGAACAGGAGGTAGTCACTTACGAGAGGACAGGAGGTGGTCTCTTATGAGAGGACAGGAGGTGGTTGATTACGAGAGGACAGGAGGTGGTCTCTTACGAGAGGACAAGAGGTGGTTGCTTACGAGAGGACAGGAGGTGGTCACTTACGAGAGGACAGGAGGTGGTTTCTTATGAGAGGAAAGGAGGTGGTCGCTTACGAGAGGACAGAAGGTGGTCGCTTATGAGAGGACAGGAGGTGGTTGCTTACGAGGACAGGGGATGGTCACTTACGAGAGGACAGGAGGTGGTCGCTTACCAGAGGACAGGAGGTGGTCTCTTACGAGAGGACAACAGGCGGTCCCTTACGAGAGGACAGGAGGTGGTCGCTTACAAGAGGACAGGAGGTGGTCGCTTACGAGAGGACAGGAGGTGGTCACTTACAAGAGGACAGGAGGTGGTCTCTTACGAGAGGACAGGAGGTGGTCGCTTATGAGAGGACAGGAGGTGGTCACTTACGAGAGGACAGGAGGTAGTTGCTTACGAGAGGACAGGAGGTGGTTGCTTACGAGACAGGGGATGGTCACTTATGAGAGGACAGGAGGTGGTCTCTTACGAGAGGACAGGAGGTGGTCACTTACGAGAGGACAGGAGGTGGTCGCTTACAAGAGGACAGGAGGTTGTTGCTTACGAGAGGACAGGAGGTGGTTACTTACAAGAGGACAGGAGGTGGTCGCTTACAAGAGGTCAGACCACAGGGTCTTTACTTTAGATCACACGAACCTGTCTTTGAATCATATGAACCTATGTTTCAATGTACAAAGCACACATCAGTGCAAAATATTGTATCATATTGAAGTTTTGATGCAAAGGACCAAATTTTTGTTTGATTGAACTTTTACTGTAACACATAATTCAACTTGCATCTGCAGTGACATTGGAAATGGGGGAGTATTTTGCTGCAGTGACATTGGAATATGGGTGAGTATTTCACTGCAGTCACAGTGGAATATGGGCGAGTATACGCTTACCAGAAGAGGTTAAAAACAATTATAGAAAAATTCAAATCACCAGCATTGAGAGTGGTCGCAGCCTCTTATAAAAGGTTTTGACTCTAGTGATTTGACTGGAAGAAATTTGGTATCTTGGAAAAGTGGTCGCTTAGGAGAGGTGGTCGCTTACAAGGTGGTCATACATGGAGGTTCAATTGTAATTGAATGGTCGGGGAAAAAAAGTTGCACACTGCACACTCAAACACACAAAAGTGCTTATTTTAAAGAGGTTAGTTTTTAATAAAAATAACTCGGTGGTGCTGCATCAGTGGGGAAGCTAGCTACTCCTTCTTTAGAGCTCAGACATAGGAGAGGGGAGGGAGGTCCAATGGTTGTTAAATGTAATCTGTGTTGGTTTGAAGGAGCCTTTGATTGAACAATAATTCCAGGCCTCCTCTGAAATCTAACACACCTTCTAAACATAATCTTTTTAACCTTGTCCCGAGGGTCTTCTCTACTTTCAAATTGGCAGGCCAAGCAAAGATACCCCAGGTCAAGGCTGTCAAAATACTCCAAAAACTCGTCCAGCATTTTGTCACGTAAAGCACAATAAAATATTTTTCTTTAATTTTAACAATGGTTTCACATAATTTGCCAATAAACAAAACAAACCTCCGAAAATGCCATTTCATCATGTGTCGTGATTCTTAGGCCCGGTTCAGATGCCGAACTCTTCATGAGCCAAACTTAATTTGAATTTGGACAGACCCAAATTAACAAAAGTACGCCTGTTGATTCAGACGCCGAACTTAAGTCAGTTTGAGGAGAAACAAATCGAAAGGAAAAACTGCATGTAAAATAAGTTATAATAATTTATGCATTAGGTTCGGCTCAAGAAAAGTTCGGCGTCTGAATCAAAGCCGTTCCAAAACCGAAATTCCCAGCGGAGCCAGGCGGGAAGAACGGCTGAGACGTTCCAAATTAAAATATCCGTTCTTAACTGATTCAGCTACGAACTTTTCATTTACTTAATTCAAGGTATTAGGTTCGGCTCATGAAAAGTTCAGTGTCTGAACCTGGCCTTAGTGTATTTTGACAGCCTTGTCTAGGGGTTTATACACCTGGCATGCCATTTCATCGTGTCATGTGATTCTTAGTGTATTTTGACAACCTTGTCTAGGGGTTTATACAACTGGCATGCCATTTCATCATGTGTCATGTGATTCTTGGTGTATTTTGACAACCTTGTCTAGAGGTTTATACACCTGGCATGCCATTTCATCATGTGTCATGTGATTCTTGGTGTATTTTGACAACCTTGTCTAGGGGTTTATACACCTGGCATGCCATTTCATCATGTGTCATGCGATTCTTGGTGTATTTTGACAACCTTGTCTAGGGGTTTATACACCTGGCATGCCATTTCATCATGTGTCATGTGATTCTTGGTGTATTTTGACAACCTTCTCTAGGGGTTTATACACCTGGCATGCCATTTCATCATGTGTCATGTGATTCTTGGTGTATTTTGACAGTCTTGTCTAGGCGTTTATACACCTGGCATGCCATTTCATCATGTGTCATGTGATTCTTGGTGTATTTTGACAGTCTTGTCTAGGGGTTTATACACCTGGCATGCCATTTCATCATGTGTCATGTGATTCTTAGTGTATTTTGACAGCTTTGTCTAGGGGTTTATACACCTGGCATGCCATTTCACTCATGTGTCATGTGATTCTTGGTGTATTTTGACAGCCTTGTCTAGAGGTTTATACACCTGGCATGCCATTTCATCATGTGTCATGTGATTCTTGGTGTATTTTGACAGCCTTGTCTAGAGGTTTATACACCTGGCATACCATTTCATCATGTGTCATGTGATTCTTGGTGTATTTTGACAGCCTTGTCTAGGGGTTTATACACCTGGCATGCCATTTCACTCATGTGTCATGTGATTCTTGGTGTATTTTGACAGCCTTGTCTAGAGGTTTATACACCTGGCATGCCATTTCATCATGTGTCATGTGTCATGTGATTCTTGGTGTATTTTGACAGCTTTGTCTAGAGGTTTATACACCTGGCATACCATTTCATCATGTGTCATGTGATTCTTAGTGTATTTTGACAGCTTTGTCTAGAGGTTTATACACCTGGCATGCCATTTCATCATGTGTCATGTGATTCTTGGTGTATTTTGACAGCCTTGTCTAGGGGTTTATACACCTGGCATACCATTTCATCATGTGTTATGTGATTCTTTGTGTATTTTGACAGCCTTGTCTAGGGGTTTATACACCTGGCATACCATTTCATCATGTGTCATGTGATTCTTAGTGTATTTTGACAGCTTTGTCTAGGGGTTTATACACCTGGCATGCCATTTCACTCATGTGTCATGTGATTCTTGGTGTATTTTGACAGCCTTGTCTAGAGGTTTATACACCTGGCATGCCATTTCATCATGTGTCATGTGATTCTTGGTGTATTTTGACAGCTTTGTCTAGGGGTTTATACACCTGGCATGCCATTTCATCATGTGTCATGTGATTCTTAGTGTATTTTGACAGCTTTGTCTAGGGGTTTATACACCTGGCATGCCATTTTACTCATGTGTCATGTGATTCTTGGTGTATTTTGACAGCCTTGTCTAGAGGTTTATACACCTGGCATGCCATTTCATCATGTGTCATGTGATTCTTAGTGTATTTTGACAGCTTTGTCTAGGGGTTTATACACCTGGCATGCCATTTCATCATGTGTCATGTGATTCTTGGTGTATTTTGACAGCTTTGTCTAGGGGTTTATACACCTGGCATGCCATTTCATCATGTGTCATGTGATTCTTGGTGTATTTTGACAGCTTTGTCTAGGGGTTTATACACCTGGCATACCATTTTCATCATGAGTTATGTGATTCTTTGTGTATTTTGACAGCCTTGTCTAGGGGTTTATACACCTGTATAACCTATATGTATACCTATACCTATATGTATTAATCATGTGTCGTGTGATTCTTGGTGTATTTTGACAGCCTTGTCTAGAGGTTTCTACACCAAGCATGCCATTTTGAAAGCAGAGAAGACGCTGGGGACAAAAGTCACATCTTTCTCGGTGGCTGAAAGTAGGATATTAGATGATCACCATAGTTTTAGAATGTTTTTTTTTTAACGAGAACAACTGTGGTGAGAACTATTTCTAGTGTCCTCCTTTCAAGTAAACTTAAATATGGGTGTCATTGACCATCCAACTGAGGTAAATCCAAGTAAGGTATGTACCAGCCTAGCATGTGTTTAGATTTTCTTCTTTGGCATAAGCTCGATACATGACCAGTATTGTGACATTTAATTGCATGCAAAGAAAGGATCCATATAAACAATTGGTGTGAACATCCTTTAATGTACATTTTTTGTACAGTATCACTCTTCATCAGCAGTAAACTCCTGTGATCTCAACCATTCAAGGGAGAATTAATTTACTTGTTTGCTTTTTGTCATTGATTGTAGTCTTTGAAAAGCTATTGGCTGGAGTGCGTGCTTAGCTTATTTAGTTGACGTGTTTGTTATTTAACATACTACATTTATTTTGTGTTGTTTTCCTTACTAATGTGTCTTGTCAGTAACTGTGCTCACACTGTGGGTGGCTCCTCCTAAAATGTTCTGCAATGGTATAGGATTTAATGGAGCCGAAACCAATTGTGAAATGGCACACATTTTAGGCATCCTACTGATGAACAGTTACGAAATTCAGATATGTTCAGAAGCCACATTTATTTAAAGTCTGTCCCCTTTGAATTAGTATCACAGCCACCATTTTGTCAACAAGAGCATAACATCAGTATTGTGTAAAAATGGTGTATAACTGTATGTGTAAATGCTGCCTCAATATCTTATTCTAGGATTTATTAATATTAGAAGTCTGTTGTACATTATATTCTTTTGAACTCAGTATTATTTTGAATTCTCTTGTTTGCTAAACAACTTAGACAAAGACAAGGATAAAGACATTGAACCAGCTAACACATATCAGTTACTTATTTTGTAAGAATATTAACAGAACTTTTACAACAACACACCAGTTGATCACCTTTAGTGTTTCTCTCTTAAATTATAACTGCTTTAAAATTACTTAGGCATGATCATTGTCATGTCATTGTCAGTTCATCTTTAATTCACAATCACCTTATGTAGACAAAACTTAACATGTTATCTCAAACATACCTGCTTTAAAGTGACTCGACTGTATGACAATGTACTTCACAAGTGTTTGTATTGTTTTTACAAGATTTTGTTGTACTTTTCTTTGAGTTCTTTCTTTTCTGCATTAATTAAAAACTTAGTCAGGTCCTCTGGTTGTCCTTCTCCATGATGCTTTAGAAAAGAGTAATCCAACAAATCAGCAAGCATCAATGTTGGAAAACTTTGGGCCAGTTTCTCATCAGAATCTCGTCTGAATAGTCTAGGATTGATTTCAAGCTTATTTGAAAAAACAGGAGGATACACCTTAGCAGTATGTTGATCTAAGCTGTAGCCATTAGGGAGATCATACTTGTGTAGCACAACATACTTATCTGGGAGAGTATGAAGCAAAAAGCAGGGCAATTCCAGAAGCATTTTTAACACTGATCGCTGGGCCATTCGAAGCTCTTCTCTAATGAAATTTACACGGTTCTCAAGATCGAATGTCCGCATTACCAGTAGCTTAGGACATGGATGCAATAAATGAACCCTCTTCTCCTGCTCCTCCATACCGTGTTTCCACACACGAATCACTCCTCGGAAATAATTTAGCGTTCCTTTCTTTTGAGAGTCTTCAGTGAATAAAAGAACTGGGGGAGACCTTTCAATAATCTTTCTTTTCTGTCGCGCTGATAACCCTGATGGTTTAAGGTACTCCAGCCTTTGAAGAACAAGTTCACTTCTGAGAAATAACACGTGTGGTTGACGCTTGCGTACATGGATGGCGTCCAGTTCTTCGTAAATGGTTTTTAGCGGTTCCAGATCGGACAGCGGTTCTACGGATTTTGCCAAGTATCTGTATCTTTGCAACTTCGTCTTTTTCAAGATGACATCTAGGTCAGATTTGGAAAAATATTGCCTTGAGCAGTGATTGTTGGAAACAGTTGGCCGGGTGAACCACCTAGCCAGGCTGGGGACTTTGGCGAAGGTTTTCCACATGCTCTACGGAATGAGAATCTCGATTCTTTTACACAGGTGACAGCTGACTAATGACTGCTTCGGGTTTAATCGGAGCGAACTGATCTTAACGCTGGAAAATAAGGACCGAAAATAAGCGCCTTTTTAGTAGATTCTCATCGCTTCCAACAAAGATGGCCGCCAAATAAACTATTTCCCAGGTCAACACGGCCAACTTATAAGTTTTCCATTTATGTAATATTCACTCAAATGTCCACATTACAACAGTACACCGCGCGTGCAGCATTAAATTTTTGCGGGAGTTTTATTATCGTGTTTTGCGGGAACAATTTTTTGCCGTTGGAGATGACTGAAATTCTGCTGGGAACTAATTTTTGCGATTTCCTGTTTATTGCTCTTTTCAATAACACGTGGAATCTGAAATTCAAATCACCAGCAACGGTTGCGTTTTATACTGCCGTCAATCATCTTAGCTTACCTCTCAGGAAACAGATCTTCACTTCAATGAGTTCAAAAGGTCACGTCCGTGCATTATGATTGGTAGATTTCGATCCATTTTGTTTGTTTCTTTTTTACATAGTCCGTTGGCTTTCATATTAATTATGATTGACGGCAGGGAATAACGCAACCGTTTGTGGAGATTTGAATTTCAAATGAAAGGCGCAGTAAGCAGCAGAACATTAACAAGGAAGAAAACGTAACATTCAACTTTTATTTCTTGTTGAGTTACGGTACGCTCCACTTGGAGGCATTTCACTGAATTCTATTAAATCTTCAAAGGTGATACAGTACTGCCCTAAAGGACTGACGCAACAACAAAACCGAACAAAAAGCCTACTCCTTCCCTCTACCATGCTCAAGAAAACACTGTTATTACCACTGAAAAAAAACTATTGTTTTCTATTAAAAAATTAATGTTAATAGTTCTTATTTACGTCCGATATCGTCCCAGTAACGCAAGTTTACATTAAAAAGCTGAGTTCTTCATTTGACTGAAGGGAGTATATTTTTGCGGAGTATTATTCTGCGAGAGTTTTTCCTGCCTGCGGGAACTTATTTTTGCGGATGGAGGGCAATCCGCAAAATCCACAATTTCATGCTATATAGCGGTAATTAAGAAATAAATGTTACACAATATGGAACTCGGGGTATAGGGATGATATCTGTTTACAAACATTCTTTTTGCTATTTAAATGTGCCAGCCACTGGAACAAAACAACCCTTTGTTTTGGCAGCCAATAAGGCTCTGGTTGGCACATTAATAACAATTGGTGACGTCATTGATATCTTCCCTATGAGGAAGTAGCTGGTTTTGGAAATGGAAAAGTTTCGTATTTAATGTTATGATCATAAACGTTTTGTCTCTAACAGAGAAATACTGCCAAGTTTCAAATTCATTGAAACGTTCTAAGGATGTCAATTTTCAGCCTAAACGTAGAAAAATATTGCGCTGATTTTCATGCAAGTGGTTTGTTGCTCTCATTATGCGTCTCTATTGTCTCAAATCGCCAGGCAATTGTAAATTTCAGTACATAATGAATCCATAAACACTTCATTGCTTTGTTTTTTTTGCTTTGTTTTTTTTTTAAAGTGCTACATGAATTCATGATGAACTAAAAGTTACAATTCCACGGCGATTTGGAATGGAGATGAATAATGAAGCAACAAGCTACAAGCGCGAAAATTAGCTCAATATTTTCCCCAGTTGGCGCTAAAAATTGACAGCCTTGTGGGCCGATTACATGGCGAGCCTGGGCTGACAGCCATAGTCGCCATCTTGTTTCATTGAAAACAAATTATTGCGCATGCCCAAGAGCACTTTTCCACCCAGGTGACCTCGCTTTTCAGCCCGGGCTAAAATTTCATTCTGATTACATGAGGTTTTTCAGCCCGGTTTAAAATTTCAACCCAGGCTTAATTCAGCCCGGGCTGAAACTTTCTTCATGTAATCGCAAACGTCGTTTTAAGAAGATTTGATCAAGAAAATTCGCAATGTAATCGGCCCCTTAGAATGTTTCAATGAATTTGAAACTTGGAGATTGTATTAAACATTAATTAATCTTCATGAGGACTAAGTTTAAAAAAAAATCATGGATCGCTTTTTAATTCGTGACTATTTTAATAAGTGTGGGGCCAATTTTTGACACAAAAGCTAAATAACACTCACGTTTCTGAAATTTAAATGGAGCGATTTCCTTGAGATTTTCACTCAAGGTATTTGAATGGAATAAAATTCATTTAAGACTGAAACTTTAATCTTTCTCTAGTACAGCTGTGGCTATTGATTTTCCGTTGGATCGTTTATGGTGGTACACAAGTTTCTCAAAGTTAAAAGGTATCGTCACTCAAAAACCCAGTCGAGCCACCTTAACAGCGCTTATGTCCAGTGAAAACGGGCCCGGCATAAGCATAAGCATAAACGACAGCATAAGGATCAATCTTTCGCTTATGTCAAGGTTCTTTTTCACTTGACGCAAATTCTTATGCTTCCGCTTATGATTATACTTATGTCGCTAGTGAGAACCAGGCTTTACCATTCCACCCTTTAACATGAAATCACTTCTTCTAATATCAATGCTTAGAGGTCATGAGAATTTCAGGGTATTATAACCCAAGATGAATTCTCTTGATATGTTAATAATTTCTCCCCCCTAAATACTTCGCCCCTAAGTAATCGGCACCGATGAGCATATCAACTTCCAACTTTTCTTGTCAAGGGCAAACGTCAGAAAATCAATATATGCTATAACAAACGTATGGCGACAAGAAAGAAGAAATGATATTTTGATATTAGGGTTTAAAGGGTTAATGAACACACGGTTTGGGGATGCCACCCAGCTCTATCTAAGTTGATAATATTACCACTCAAAATGAAGCTGTGTAGGCGATAGAGAAGTGTATTGCTGATATTCGCAGCTGGATGATACGTGACAGGTTGATGATCGATGATGACAAGACCAAGTTGATTTTGATGGGCGCACGGAAACAACTAAGCAAACTAGATTCATGCCATATCACAGATGGCGATAATAAGTGTTAGGAAGTGTTAGGAACCTCGAGGCATATTTTGACTCCATGTTGTGCATGGATAAACAAATTACCAAAGCATGTAATTCAACTTTTTTCACATTCATAATATTAGGTGGATCCGAAAATATCGATCTCGTGATTGTCTACTCACGAGCACGTTGGTTCATGGATTTGTCACTAATCGCCTGGACTACTGTAATATTCAACCATATGCAATACCAAAGTCACAAATTGGAAAACTACGGAGCTCAAAACGCAGCAGCAAGACTAGTTATGTAGCTAGTTAGTAACTAGTAGCTAGTTATGTACGAGCAGCTCGTTTTGTTAGTGGGGACTACCGCAGAGAGTCAAGCGTAACGAACATGATTAGTAACATCCGTTGGCAAACGCTTGAGGAGCGTAGGGCGTTAGCTCGCCTGACGCTTATGTACAAAATTGTCCACGGTGTTGTTGATATCTCCACTTCACCCCTCCTGTCAAGTGGTCGCCAATCACGTCATACTTCTCAACTGTCATATCTTCGACTACAATCAAATACCAACTGTTACAGATCTTCCTTTTTTCCACGCACAATCCCTGAATGGAACTCATTACCACTAACTTTGCGCTGTGCAACCTCAACCCAGTCATTTAAAGATGGTCTATCTAATTTAAACATTTCAAGGATTATTAACACTAGCCACTATTATGACTAAGACCGCTGATCATACTCCTGTATCATATATATCCCGCATGGGAGATTGATACAGTTATCAATTTAGATTGAGATTTAGATTTAGATTTAGATTTAGATTTAGATTTTAGGTAGGGAAGTACTCGAACATTACTTCATTATTTTATGATCTGCATTGGCAAAGTTTAAAATTTTATTATTGACCTTGAAAGCGATACATAATCTATCGCCTTCTTATATAATTTTGATCAAGTCCAGGTCATCTTATATTCTTAAATTAAGGTGAAATGGTAGTACGTTGTTAACGCGCCCCAAGGAAAGAATGCTGGCGAAATTCCAACTCCGCAGCAATCTTCCTGCTCATATAAGCGACATCTAGTCGCTAAGTATTTTTAAACACATCCTAAAACATATTTTTCGGACAGCTTTAGATATTTTAAGTAATGATCCGCATAAGAAGGAAAGTGCTGAAACGCAATGCACGATGGAATGTCAACTTTTTTCATTGTTACAACTAGCGATCTGATTGGCCTAGACTCGAAAACCGCTAAAAAGTTAAGGTTCAAGGTGCATTTTGTCTAATTATTTTAAGGTTTCAAGTAATTTGAGACCCAATCGCACAACATGCAATTTTTAAAAGATATTGTATTTGGGGAACTTCATCAAATAAGCAAAATTATTAGCTATTGTCTTCTGCTATTCTGATTGGTTAAGCACAAACATTTCCCAAAATTTATTTGACGCAAATGGATTTTCTTTATTTTTATACTGAAATATAATTATGAACCATCAGCCCCTCCTCTATTCTTAAAATCAAAGATATTCTATGTGGGAAAGAGCCAATGCGGCAGAACAATGAAGTTTACGGTAGTTCTTATGTGGAGCATTACTTAATTATTTTGCGTATTTGCTAATTGTTTATTTTTATTGATACTTAAATGTTTTACTTCTAGATATATATTATTCGAGTAATTTTTAATATTATTAAGCGCTTTAATCAGCAGATGTAAATGACCATATAAATATTTAAATTCTGATGATGATCATTATTACTAAAAGACGGAGTAAATAACCGTGGACATTTTTCATAAGCATCTCATGTATATCAAGAATCATTCAGTTGTTATTCAGTTGTTATTGTTTATAAACTGAGTAAATAACCGTGGAAATATTTCATACACATCTCATGAATGTCAAGAATCATTCATTTGTCTCTTGGTGCCATGTATCAATGTTGAGACAACGCTTACATCCAAGCTAGGAACATAGACAAGACATGATTTTAGGTCACAAGTAATCTTACCGCTGCGGAAAAGACTTCCCATCTGCCCGTAACACGTCTCCATCATGTTAGTCACATCCTGATGGAATAAAACAACAAATTGTATCTGTTATACTTCAAAACACCACTACATCGAAAAAGTCACACTCCAGGATCTCAGACTCACAAGATAGATCTCACACTAGAAGGTGAAAAGAAGAGAACGATGCGAAAGAGAAGCACTCCTTGTGAAAACAGAATCTGTCAAATGGTTCCTTTGGAGTGGTCTCTAATTGCATATACCCTTGATCAACATACAACTTCTCCTTATCAGTGTTCATACTTTTTGTATACTGTTGACTGGGAGAATTTTATGGAATGTTTGAGATAAATTCACCTTTGAGGTCAGGGCCATAAGATATAGAGGTTATCAAAACAAGCCTTACTTACCAAAGGTTTCGCCCACCCGCGTGCTTTTTTGTGAAGTTCTTGGCCGAAGGTCGATAAACGGGTATAAAAAGCACAGCGAGTGCAAGAAAATGATGTGGCATGCAGGGATAAGTTGCAGTTAACCTCTATTTGTTTATGGGCCCAGGTCCTGTATCGATATTTGTAAAATAAAGTATTATAAGTTCTACAGATAAGACATTACTATCATCTTACTTACCCTTATAGAGGTTTTTATTTCAGTGATGTCTGGTTTGTCAGTGGCAGCCGAATCCAAATGTCTATGAATAAAAAAAGTGTTGTTACGACAACATTTTATGGCCCGACGGTGGAGGTATTGACCGGATTCCAGTGCATTTGGATACTCACGTGATCGCGCCTCATGTACGTATCAAATAGGCGCACGGACACAAAATCAGAATACGATTAGTCTATAAAATGCGTGATTCGAATCTATCAAGGCTTTAAGCCTTTGTTTGAATACTTACTTGTAAGTGTCAGCTAACGCGACGTCAAGGTCTCGAAGCTTTTCAAATACATCTGAAAAAGAATAGCAAAAACTTAAAGGACTACTAATGTGCTACTAATGTGCAAATTAACCATGTCATAGAACGGCCGAAATGGCTGCTCGATGTCAGACCTAATGTAAAAAAACAACTCGCTCGCTATTAATTTGTTTTGGGAGCGAGGGAACATTGGATACTAAGGTGAAATGAAGCGTGCAGGGTGTCACGGGAAGGGTGGCGGCTGCTGTTCACTTGTATTGTAAAAAGTGTCGTGAAAGAGCGTAAAATGGACCGTGTGAATAAATATTACAGCGGTATGGCAATATTCTTTAAATATAACTCATTTTGAGTCATTACTAGAGGCTCAGGCTCCGTCGCTGAATCAAGCTGGAATCGCCGAAAATCTGAAATCCATTTAGGCCTTCTGAACCGATGAGGAACACGGAGAAACGACTTATGGCTTAACAGGCGACACAGGCTTGAAAGTTTCAGGATTAATTAATTTCGCAGGACATATGATACACGGCACATGGTGTAGAAAATCTGAAGCTGTAATAAAGCCAGATTAAAATTACTATTTTTACAACTTTACGAACGTCAAATCTAACGCAAAGGGACTAAATATGATCGAATGTTCGACACTTACATCTGTCCAAGCTTGTCCGCTTATTGGCCTTAAAACTTAAACGATAAAGACAAAAAACCGTAGAGCACTCGCAATAAACCTCTGACTAAAACATTGTCCTTTTGTAAAACTGAAACCTGAGCTAGGCGTAAAAGCTTTCACGTACTCTTGCGTAACTTTGGGTCATATTAGAACCCAGATTTCTGTCAGTCATCGAAACACCTTCTATGAGACGAGTTCGTCCAGTCGCTATTTTCCTTCAACCCTTGCCATGACACCCCGCGCGCGTCAAACTTATCTTATCCCAAACAAATTAATAGGGACTGGGTACGAGTCAGATAAAGAAACGTTTTTTGTTGAAGCCATCTATCACGTATCTATTAAGCAAAACGAAACCATTTTATCATTCAGAACAGTACTCGGATATGAGAACACACGTCTTAGCAAAGTCTGTCCGTTCAAATAATTGATCAGGAATAAGCATTTTATGGGAATAAAAGGGAAAAATGGACAATAGACACTTTCATTAGTTTTTTTATCTTGATATGCAGCTTACTGACCTTGTCTGGATTGCCACACCTCCAGTTCCTGAGTTAGCTCTGGGATCACAAGATATGTTCTGCAAAATATGGACAAAAATTACAATAGTCCTCACGAAAACCAACGGGGTTGAAACTAAGGTTTGACTTGTTACCTTTTCATGATCGAAGTCCATATAAGATATTAATGGACTAATGGACTTCGACTATGAGGTTGGGTAACTTAATGTAAAACATATGCATTTCCCGGTGGGTCATTTGAAATCTGGCTAAAACAGAGAAATCCATACCTATGATTTAATATTCACGGGTTCATGAAAAATATCGCAAAACTCACTCATTCTTTTCCTGATACCCTTCAATGAGTTAGTAAAAATCGTTCAAAGCCCTTTTCATGATCTAATTTGCTTAGTTCATTGCTAGCGTGATTTGTCGGTGACCATTTTACGGAATAAAAGTTATGATTTGATTTGAGCTGTTGAGGCACAAGGCCAAAGTTAAGATTATACCAGTGACCAATTAACGATAAGATTACACCAGCGACCAATTAACGATAAGATTACACCAGCGACCAATTAACGATAAGATTACACCAGCGACCAATTAACGATAAGATTACACCAGTGACCAATTAACGATAAGATTACACCAGTGACCAATTAACGATAAGATTACACCAGTGACCAATTAACGATAAGATTACACCAGTGACCAATTAGCGATAAGATTACACCAGTGACCAATTAACGATAAGATTACACCAGTGACCAATTAACGATAAAATTACACCAGTGACCAATTAACGATAAGATTACACCAGTGACCAATTAACAATAAGATTACACCAGTGACCAATTAATGTTAAGATTACACCTGTCCAGTGACCAATTAACGATAAGATTACACCAGTGACCAATTAACAATAAGATTACCCCAGTGACCAATTAATGTTAAGATTACACCTGTCCAGTGACCAATTAACGATAAGATTACACCAGTGACCAATTAACGATAAGATTACACCAGTGACCAATTAACAATAAGATTACACCAGTGACCAATTAACAATAAGATTACACCAGTGACCAATTAACGATAAGATTACACCAGTGACCAATTAACAATAAGATTACACCAGTGACCAATTAACCATAAGATTACACCAGTGACCAATTAACAATAAGATTACACCAGTGACCAATTAACAATAAGATTACACCAGTGACCAATTAACGTTAAGATTACATCAGTGACCAATTAACAATAAGATTACACCAGTGACCAATTAATGATAAGATTACACCAGTGACCAATTAACGATAAGATTACACCAGTGACCAATTAACGATAAGATTACACCAGTGTCAATTAACGATAAGATTACACCAGTGACCAATTAACCATAAGATTACACCAGTGACCAATTAACAATAAGATTACACCAGTGACCAATTAACAATAAGATTACACCAGTGTCAATTAACGATAAGATTACACCAGTGACCAATTAACCATAAGATTACACCAGTGACCAATTAACAATAAGATTACACCAGTGACCAATTAACGATAAGATTACACCAGTGTCAATTAACGATAAGATTACACCAGTGACCAATTAACCATAAGATTACACCAGTGACCAATTAACGATAAGATTACACCAGTGACCAATTAACAATAAGATTACACCAGTGACCAATTAACAATAAGATAACACCAGTGACCAATTAACAATAAGATTACACCAGTGACCAATTAACAATAAGATTACACCAGTGACCAATTAACGATAAGATTACACCAGTGACCAATTAACCATAAGATTACACCAGTGACCAATTAACAATAAGATAACACCAGTGACCAATTAACGATAAGATTACACCAGTGACCAATTAACCATAAGATTACACCAGTGACCAATTAACAATAAGATTACACCAGTGACCAATTAACAATAAGATTACACCAGTGACCAATTAACAATAAGATAACACCAGTGACCAATTAACGATAAGATTACACCAGTGACCAATTAACCATAAGATTACACCAGTGACCAATTAACAATAAGATTACACCAGTGACCAATTAACGTTAAGATTACACCAGTGACCAATTAACGATAAGATTACACCAGTGACCAATTAACGATAAGATTACACCAGTGACCAATTAACAATAAGATTACACCAGTGACCAATTAATGTTAAGATTACACCAGTGACCAATTAACGATAAGATTACACCAGTGACCAATTAACAATAAGATTACACCAGTGACCAATTAACAATAAGATTACTCCAGCGACCAATTAACGATAAGATTACACCAGTGACCAATTAACGATAAGATTACACCAGTGACCAATTAACAATAAGATTACACCAGTGACCAATTAACGATAAGATTACACCAGTGACCAATTAACGATAAGATTACACCAGTGACCAATTAACGATAAGATTACACCAGTGACCAATTAATGATAAGATTACACCAGTGACCAATTAACAATAAGATTACACCAGTGACCAATTAACAATAAGATTACACCAGTGACCAATTAACGTTAAGATTACACCAGTGACCAATTAACGATAAGATTACACCAGTGACCAATAATATTAACGATAAGATTACACCAGTGACCAATTAACGATAAGATTACACCAGTGACCAATTAACAATAAGATTACACCAGTGACCAATTTAACGTTAAGATTACACCAGTGACCAATTAACGATAAGATTACACCAGTGACCAATTAACAATAAGATTACACCAGTGACCAATTAATGATAAGATTACACCAGTGACCAATTAACGATAAGATTACACCAGTGACCAATTAACGATAAGATTACACCAGTAACCAATTAACGATAAGATTACACCAGTGACCAATTAACAATTAGATTACACCAGTGACCAATTAACGTTAAGATTACACCAGTGACCAATTAACGTGCAACTTTTATTCACTGTGATTTCCGTGTTTATCTTTGAAACTAAAAATAAGGATACTTCACACCAACTTCCCCAGGGTCGCTAACCGCTTTGAATCCCGACAGACTTGCAGTATTGTATTTTAATCTCTATGAAGCGAAGTTTTCCTTTTATTTTAGCACATGCCAAAAGCTTTAGGTTTGTGACAGATCTTACCTCCATCCTTGTTTTTTCTTCGACTTAAGGATATCGCCAAAAATGTGGTCCCCGATGTATAAGATATCCTGAGATGAAAACAACATCAGTCATCATGCAATAGTTTTGATAAACATAGATGGAAAAATAAATACAGTCGAACCTGAACCTGTAAACTACAACCATGTATTGAGCGTCCACCCTCTATTAAGCAGCATGTTTTCATAAACCCGAATTTTCGCCCATACAAACTTTGTATTTGTTACCTGTGTTGAACGGTCACCTCTATTAAACGGTCGCGGCCACCCTATAGCAGTCACATGTTTGTCTGCCTTTTCTGTTCTCTTGCGCTTCGCTTAGCCGCACAGAAATCATTTCCAATGTAACACTCACACGAGTTGGAGGAGGGCCCGCCAGTAATCTCTGTTGCTACAGAATGTGTACATATACCAAAGATACAATATAAATATGACTAAGATGAAATACATGCTACGATTGCAGTATACCGTAAACACAATTTGTACATAACTGGTGCGTATAATGATAATAACCTGGGGCAGAAAAATATGCAGGTATGAAAAGTAGCCCCGGGGAACGACCTCGTCGTAAGAATACTGGTAGGCTTCAATAACGAATGTGAATCAAGGAAGTGGTATAAATACCACTCCTGTGCATATGACACGCATACCATTATGCATGCCCCAAGGGAAATACATTTTTATTTTTATCTGTATTAGGCGGCCACACTTCACGGTCAGTCTTAAGCGGCCAGTCTGTATTAAGCGGCCAGTCTGTATTAAGCGGCCAGTCTGTATTAAGCGGCCAGTCTGTATTAAGCGGCCAGTCTGTATTAAGCGGTCAGTCTTTATTAAGCGGCCAGTCTGTATTAAGCGGCCAGTCTGTATTAAGTGGCCAGTCTGCATTAAGCGGTCAGTTTGTATTAAGCGGCCAGTCTGTATTAAGCGGTCAGTCTGTATTAAGCGGCCAGTCTGTATTAAGCGGCCAGTCTGTACTAAGCGGCCAGTCTGTATTAAGCGGCAAGTCTGTATTAAGCGGTCAGTCTGTATTAAGCGGTCAGTCTGTATTAAGCGGCCAGTCTGTATTCGGTCAGTCTGTATTAAGCTGCCAGTCTGTATTAAGCGGCCAGTCTGTATTAAGCGGCCAGTCTGTATTAAGCGGCCAATTGCCAAAGTCTCGTCCCAATTCAAGGCTGGCCGCTAAATACAAGTTCTACTGTAAAAAAAATTATCATCTACAAAAATCTGTTTACGTACTTTTCCTTCAGCACCAAGCAGGTTGTAGAACACATCAGATGAACCTTGGTGATACAAACAAATTAATTCATTAAACTTTCTACACCATAACACGTATGAACATAATGATGCGCAAGAAAAAGGAGCGGCTTTATAATTAGTACTTTGTTTTACACCGCTTAATGTTTTTAACGTTTGTTGCTCGCTTTTAACCCGTGAATACGCGAAGCGGGTTATCGCAGACGGTGGCAAATATGCAAATCTTTACCGCCTCCACACTCGGCTGTAAAATGTTCTTGGTAATTCCGCTGACCAGTGTATAGCGCTTCAAGCCCTGGGAAATTGAAATCGATCTGCGGATTTCAAAGGGTTTTTTCAAGACTGAGGAAAACACTACAGCACGGTAAATGTTGGTTTTCAATGTGTGAAGTTTCGCTGCCATGTGTAAAAGTTCAAATAAACTAATTTTTGTCTCGAATAAAAAACAAGTCTAAGCGTAACACAAATACGCATTGTTTAAAATAACAGAAGCTGGATGATGCAATGTTTTAAATTTGTTTACTCATCAATTCTTTGACTGCTCTGTGAAACAACAAAAAGCTTAAACCAAGTTTTGCAAACGTTAACCATGGGCTTTTTAGGCTTCTCTCGCATGACGCATTTGAAGCGTTTATTTTTTCTCAGTCTACTTATATAAGGTTTTAAAATAAACCAATTTTGAAGCGATGACTGAAAAGACATCATAGCGTGACACTCGGGATACCCGCTGTTTGTAGTAAGAGTAATCGGTGGATAACGTAATGTGCGGGGATTTCTTTGCTTTGTGATAGCTTTGGCGTGACATGTATCAGAAAACTCCTCAAAGAAACAACAAAAGGCTTGTTCATCTAAATGCAGTGAGGACTGGTAAAACACAGAAAACAAAGCTCCGACAGGAGTCAAATAAACCGACCTTTGATTGAGGGGAAATTCCCGTACATTTAATTTTGTATGTTATGTATTTGCATAAATAATGTAAGCTTTATGTAGGATTTAATGGAGCCGAAACCAATTAGGCATCCTACTGATGAACAATACGAAATTCAGATAAGTTTAGTAGCCACATTTATTTGAAGTTTGTCCCCTTTGAATTATGTTAAATGTCCTGCTGCTATGAATTTTTGGGTGAAGAATCTTCTAAAGGAGCTTTTGATTTTTCCTGATGACAACCACTTACCTCCAGAGAAAACTTGACCCTCCTTTAGTTCACCAGAGTATCTACCGATGCTTAGAGATCCGGTCTCCTAAGTAATGCAAATATTATCCAGAATATCAAGGAATGCATTAATAAAATTCTAACTTGCAAGCTATTTTTTAAAAAGACATGAGCATCTTTAAACTACAATAACGAATATCAATCACATAGAATTAATAACCTAATAACATTTATTAATAACCTAAGTAATGCTGCCCTATTTTTTTAGCCCTCAATGGTTATTATGGGCAGCCTGTACTCTCTCTATATTTAACAGTTGTTTTTATATAATGTAAATCAATGCGGAGTACAAATAAAGTTGTTGTTGTTATAGAAAATGTAGTCTGAAATTATCTTCTCAGTGATGAGTGCAATGAATGCAATAACGAAAGTCAGAAAAGAATTGCAACAGGATTTGAATTCATGACCGTCGTGTTGCCAGTGCGATTCTCTACCAACTGAGCTTTGAAAGTTTCATGTTGGGGGAGTAGGTATGTGCAGCGCCAAAGGGTACGGTGTTTGAGCCATTTAGGCCTGAAATAGGGTAAATTTTGTGAATTCTGGCCTGGAATTGGTATGGCTTTTTAGAAGAAGCTACACTTTTTTTATTACTGTTTGTCTCTTGAGAAGTGCGTTTGATTAAGGTCTGGAATTTAAGCCCCCCTCAAATGTTTCTACAAACCGAAGCAGTTCCTGGGTCGGTCTGAAATAGGGTAAGGGTTTCAAGAAGCGCACTGCAGACACCCACACACCTGAAGGGAGTGCCCACACACATGAAGGGAGTGCCCACACACCTGAAGGGAGTGCCCCCTCCCCCCCCCCCTCCTCCCCCTCCCCCTCCCTCCTCCCCCTCCACGATGTTCATAGGCCATAGATGGTTTTCCACTTGTTAAAAAAACTCATAAACCAGGTGACAAAGTTTTTTTAACAAAACATAACTCAATGAAAAAAACCATCTTACCGTGTCCACCCTCCTCAGCGCTGTTCCTGAAGATTATAAAAAGCACCTCATATAAGCTTACGCTAAAACAAACTAAAATTGTGTAATAATTGCACTAAATAATCTTAGCTGGCAGTTGCTTTGTTTCTTGAAAAGAAGGTATAATATTTCTAATAAAACTGTTATGTTAATTCAAGTATTCACTACAGTCAGAAACCCATCAGTGGGTCGAAACGTGTGACGCGCATTCACAGCTTCCGAATATTCATTTTTTGCCTAGTACCATATTTGGAAACCCCTCGGTCCCCCGAGATTGGAAGCAAGTTGTTCTAGCGAATTGATTGGTTAATATATTTATCGTGATTTTCCAAATTGATTTTCCAAGAGACAGTTGCACGTTTCAACCCACTTATGGGTTTCTGCTACTGTCAAACCTGTATTCTTGGTTCGCACCGTCACGCAATCCGAAACCAATTTGGTGAAAGAAGCCAATAATTTGTAATGTTATAAAAGACTAACAAATAAACAACTTCCCCAAGTCTGAGATCTGTACACTATGCCGTTGTTGAATTATTCGCCGAAGCATTCGACTCAAATTTACAGAGCTTTGTATGGAAACGCCATCTTGGTGTCCCTCCAAGGGACACCAAGATGGCCGCCGGAAATCAATAAAAACATCTGGACTTCACTTTCGCTCTGAAAGCGATTACTTTTTTCTCGTGAACTACTATACATTCACATACACTGGTCTCCTAATACTTTACCTACCCAAAGTGCTAAAAATCACGAGTAAAGGCCTTGCTTTCGTAGGATAAAGCTTTGTCACGGACGCAATGTTGCTCTCACGTAGGGTGAAAGGTCAGAAATTCAAAATGCTGTATTTTCAAAGCGAAAGACGCTACCGGGTTGGAAACTTGTAAAAAGATATATTTTTAAGTCATCTTTAACCTGATGGACATATAAACTCAGAAGACATTGCGATTCATGATTTTCGAATTTGATGACATCACGTGCAAACCAAGAATATAACGGCCCTGTAAAGTTTGCGTGCACATAGTGGTCACCTGTATGTAACGGACGCGGTCGCCACAATTTCATTATTTTTTACCTGTATACAGCTATTTCAATTTTAAACGTTGTCGGATGAAAGCTCAAAGCCAAGACCGCAAGGTAGTATGGGTAGTTGTAACTTAAGCCATTGCACAAAGGTCCCATACTACCTTACGGTCTTGGCTTTTCCGCCTTTTTCATCCGACAACGTTAATTGAAATAGCTGTATAACAGTCGCCAATTCGGATTATGATCAAACCATAGTTAATAGAATAGACTGGTTATGAAACTCAGTCAGTCCTTTGTTATATGTTTTTGTTTTCCATTTCTTTTGTTCGTTTGCCCTGACCGTGCACAAAACACAAAAGGTATTGAAATGCATATGAGCAACTGACCAGTAGAAAAATTTGGGCTCACACGTTAAACAAAACAATGTGCACGGTCACGGTTCGTTCAACATAAAACAAAGCATCTTTGTACACTCTTTTTGAAATTTGTTGAGCTTCATAACCAGTTTGTTCTATTAACGATGATCAAACCATTAGCAAATCATGACGAGCTTTATTCGACAGCTCATTAAATTGAAGCTACCAGGAAAGGGGTCGCATAAAAATACAAATATTATACCAAATACAACTACAAATACACGTCAAATACACATCATCATTTTTACAGTAAAAGCGTTTATGGTCAGCCTTTCCTACAAGGAAACTTAGGAGAAACTCAAGTATACTGCACCTCCCTCAAAGTACACCACGGACATTTTAGGGGTCTTTTTCTTGCATTTACAGTCAACTTAGACTACGAGCAGTCTCTCTTTCCCAGCTTAGTCCGTCGAGAGAGAAACGAAAAAACATTAGCGAACGGATAATGGCCGCGCGAAACTGCAGCCTCGCCCCTAGTTTCGCGCGGCCATTATCCTTTTTTTCGCTTCTCGCTTGACGAACTAAACTGGGAAAGAGAGACTGCTCGTAGTCTACCACGGACATTTTAGGGGCCTTTTTCTTGCATTTACAGTCAACTCTCCCTTAATGGACACCTCCCATAAGACGGACACCTCTATAGGACGGACACATGGTGTTGGTCCCTGCCGTTTTTCGGTCATTTTACTGTAACTAAACTTTCTATAAGACGGACACCTCTCGAAGATGGACAACCGACACTTTGAAACCGTCAACGGACACTTGAGAAGTACTTTTTTTTAGTGAAAAGATACTTGAAAACGGAAATGTAGGTGCTGAATATGACAGAAAATTACGATTTGCCCCCGATACAGTCAAACCTCTATTAAGCAGTCACCCTCGGGGAATAACCAACTGACCGCTTAATAGAGGTGTTCCAAAATTTAGAAGTTAACATGACGCATATTTTATTGCTAACAGCAACAGTAACACAAAATGTGATACGTAGAAATTTAGCAATTGCATGTTCAAGGAAGCCCGGGGGGTACTCAACAAAATTTTGTACAGGGATGCTCCGCCCCGAGGTCCAAACCCTTACCCTTTTATATACCGTTTTTGACAGAAAAGGTACCCCTTTCATATACCTTTCATTGAAAATGGTACCCCTTTCGTACACCTTTCATTGAAAATGGTACCCCTTTCATATAGCCTTTACGTGCGTCTGTGCGATATATTTTGAAAGGCGCTTTTTATAATACTTAAATCACAGTTTTCCCTACGTTTTTTTATACTTCAACTCGTGTTTTCGCTACCCTTTCCTGTTCTTCGTGAAATCCCTACCCTTTCATATACCTCCAGCCTCAAAAAGGTACCCCTTTCGGGCGGAGCATCCCCGTATAGCCCATTATAGGGAGTACCCCTCCCCCCCCCCCCCCCCCCCCGGCAAGGAAGTCCATGCCCGGCTGCCGGATTTTATAATATTGTTCGTTTGGAAAGTCTTTGTTGTAAACCAACTTATTTAATAAAAGTTTTGCCATCACATTCATCATGAAACGAAAAAAACAGTGATGGTCGTCTATGATTTGGGCCGCGTAGCTTAATTTTGTGAAGTAAGTCACTTTGTTTAGTGCAAATGAGAGTTCTTCCTGACTATTAAACAAGGTGACCGTTTAATAGAGGTGAAATTCAAAAATAAAAAATAAATAAAATAAAATTCGCCAATTGAGAAAACTAAACGGTGACCGCGTCCACTTAATAGAGGTGACCGCTTAAAAGAGGTCAAATTTAAAGTAAAAATGGGGGGGGGGGCGATTTCCGGGGATTTCATAAGTGACTGCTTAACAGAGGGCAGCTTAATAGTGGTTTGACGGTAGTTCTTAGTTGCTATAGCAACTACAAACTAAAAACGTTCTCTGGTTAAAAAATTAAAAAAACTGTGAGCTTTCGGCTTCCAGTCTTCCAGTCTGTTTATACCTTCTCCAAAAAACAGTGGTTTTCTTGCATCTACACCAACATAGTCAAAATAAGATGTCCACTTCTTAACCGGCTTGCCTGTCTGAAATAGAACACACATAACCACCAACGGTTTAAGTTCGATTTAGCGTAAGTGGTGTAATGAAAATGTGGTGCTCATTGCACAAGACACTTGCACTGTCTTGTGTAAAACTTATCTCGGACAAATCCCAAACAAGAGCTGGGTCTGCTCGCATTTTAGGGATATACTGGTTACGTTATATGAATATTGGAAGCATAATTTTTAGTAAATGCAGGTAACATTTTACAATCACTACTAATTTTTTATCACGGACTAACTGGATCTCTCATAGACTCTATTTGAGAATTTTGATACTCTAACATGCACATTCACACATACACAACTAAAAAGACATACATGTACCTCATCTTTTTCATCTAACAAGAAAGACATGATTTTCTAGAGAAGAAAAAATGGGAAAGAAAAGTGAATCAGCATAGTACAATACTCGAGTAGGAAATTTTGCTAAAATATCAATGCAACCGAAATTATTTTATTTTGTTCAATACTTCAAGGCAATGATCAATTTAATAAATGAAATAATAACTATACCAGTTGTATTTGTTGTTTTGACAGTACTACTGACAGTATATGTACAAATTTTAAAAACACATGGTATGATAATTTAATTTTAATGGAAACCTGATTGTTTGAACTTTGAAAAGCTTATAACCTTACACCTGTAAAGGCCCGGCCAAACGCTGCGCGCATCAATGTTGCAAGACGTTACATTGAAATGTTGCGTTTGTTTGGCTGGGCCTTAAGTGTTAAACAGACTTCAACATGCATTGATTTTCTACCATTTTGTCACCAAAAATACCACAAAATGATGGGAAATTCAAAATTCAAAACATTCTAGACTGTCTCTTGACTGGATAAAAGTATGTAATTTTTTTTTCAATTTTGAGACCCTTGTGGCATGTTCATTCAGAAACTATCACTAGATATACCATAAGACTAAAACAAAGAAAATTTGATGCCAACTTTAAGATTTTTTCCGAACAAAAATCGCAACAGTTTAAAAAATAACAACATACCACTTTTGAAAATGACAATCGGGTGCTCTAATTCAAATTAAAAAATTAATTTATTAATAAATTAATACTTACATCTGTATAGGAGTAGCCACTGTTGGTTAGAATAAATGTCTTACGTCCATTCCTCTGCATTCTAAAACACAATATAAAACATAATATCAGCTTCTTTAACACCATTAGCTAAGATCAAATAATAACAGTACAGGGTTTTCCCCGGAATTTCAGGAAGGCCAGGGGGTATTCTGACTTGCATCAAATGGTCATGTTGGCATGGTCTTTCAATGCAGCTGTCCAATGGCAACTACATGTATTTTACAAGCATTCATTTAAAAATTCATTTTTTTTGTGTTTTTTGTTTTCTTTTTGAATTATTAATGAGAATAAAATAAACATTATATTGAAAATTTGATCACTGTGAGTATTAAGATGATAAGTAAACAAGGATTTAGAAAAAAATCCGAACTATCTTCAAGCATGGTGGCATCTTCTACAAACCACTTCTGTCGGTGCCTTTCTATTTTTCCAATATCAAGGCCTTTATGCATGGATAAAAGAGGGATTTTTAAATCAAAGGCTCCTAACAGCCAACTCGTGAATTTGAAAATTCCTAGTGGAAGGACATTTTAACTTAAAGCTTGTTTTTTTTTTACAACAGAAAGGACTGTTTTCACTCATTTTATCACTTTAGGCAGCAACTCACCTTATCTTAAATCTATCAAAAAAGGCATGCATGCAAAAACATTTTTCCCATCTAAACGATTTGAATTATTTTGGTAAATAAAATATGCTTGAATTAGTTCTGGGTTTGACAAATTAAACAACGTGTCACTGCTACAATACTGATATAGGACTGTTTGTTATTTATGGGAGAGGGTGGGTGAGATATTAACAAATTTTTCATGTCCCCCCTTCTGGATTTTTTCGGGTCCCCCCTGTTCTGTTGGGGAAGAATTTCCCCCCCCCCCCCCCCCTATTAATCTGATTTCTATAAAATAAAAGTTGTATTGTATGTATCCATGCCATATTTTTGTGGGGGCGCAATGATGTAGTGGCTAGCATGTTGGTTTTCAGATCTAAAGTAGGAGAAATTTGGGGGTGACTGTATTGCTGTCTTGATATTAAATTTGGGGGTGACTGTATTGCTGTCTTGATATTAAATTTGGGGGTGACTGTATTGCTGTCTTGATATTAAATTTGGGGGTGACTGTATTGCTGTCTTGATATTAAAAACTTGATATTAAATTTTCCCAGGATCCCCCTTTTTGCAGTGGCTAAAATTTCAGGTCCACCATTTTCTCACCCATTTCCCCCTCCCATGAATAATGGACGGTCCCTAATAAACACACAAAAATTAATGCATGGTACTTTCCCCTCAATCAAAGGGCAGTTTATTTGACTTCTGTTTCATAGCTTTGTGATCTATGATATGGCATGTTTAACCTTTTTTTTTTGGGGGGGGGGGGGGGCACGGGGGAGGGGGTGGGAGGGTGGGGGATCGGTTAACTTCATTGTCGATGCTTCAAAATTCCAGTGTTTTAGCATCCTCACAGCTTGTAGATGGTGATCACAAGACTTTTGTTTCTTTGACGAGTTTTCTGATACATGTCATGCTAAAGCTACACGTTTCACAAGGCAAAGAATTGCTAAGTACAGAATCTCCACTAGCTATGTAATCCACTTCATTAACATGTTCCAAATAAACATAAAAAATAAAAACTTGAAACATACCTGCTCAACAACTTAGAGAGCTTAGGCTGAAAATATGTAAAAGAACATACATGTATTATTAATCTTAACAAAATAATACTTATCCAGCCAACACTCATCTACATGATTGTATAGAAGGCCAAAAGACAGAATATTGATTACAACCAGTAAGTTTTATATTTTTAATTTAGATTGGTATTGTTTTGTACAGCTGGTGTACTGTTCGCAAGGATTTTTACTGACTTGATATAAGTTAACAATGATCTATAAAGGAGTATCAGTGGGCTTTAAAAATAACACTGAAAGGCCAGCTTAGTGAATTACTGCTACATGCTTGATAGTAATACTAACCCTTTAAATTATTTGAAATTATTGTTATATGTGATAGTTGTTATACTCTGTCTCACATCACTTTTTATTAAATGGCTCACTCAGGTTATTATACAGACATTCAGTCTGCTACGTACATCAGTTGACAAGTTGACTAATTTGGCCTACATTGATTTGACAATTTGACACCAACAATTTTGCAGTTTCATCTTGTATCACATCTAACTGCAGGTAGCTGGACAACATGAGAACCCAAATCTTCAACCATGTTTTAAAAGATAATATAGATACATGTAGGATTGATAGAAGTAGACCACAAAGCTATTTACAAGACCACAAAATTAATACCAACCTCTTTGATAACATATGTTTCAAGATTGTCCACAGTGACTTGTTTCAATGTACCCTTAAATTGAAATTATAGAAGTTTGAACTTTGTTATGTTCTCTATATACTTTAATACAGAACTACGTTTCCTAAATGATAAGCACTCTTTGGCCAAAATAGAGCTTACTGGTATTTGCAATTGGAACATTAATTTTAGATTTCAAGGCCAATCATCAAAAATGATTGGATTATAGTGTTACATAAAATCCTTCAGTTTTGAAGTATGTCATACCCACAACTTCAATATTTTGTATATACATGTATGTTACACAAAATGTATGTTGAGTCATGTGAGTTAAAAAAAGAAAAGAAAAAGAAGCAAGAAAAAGAAGAAAACAAGACGAAAGGTGCTCTTGAACTGGAACAAATCTTCGAACAGTTGAGCGCTACGAGGCAAGTTCGTTATTTTAATCTTGACTTTTTACTTTTCTGTTCATTGAATTAAACATTCAAATAGATTCCATTTGGCCATGTGTCTGTTCAGTTATAGATAACAGAAGACGTCAAAATGTAGTAAGAACATCAGTGACACACTCGCCGCGCCACATTTTGACGTCATCTGTGATTGTTAAGTATAACTGAACAGACACATGCATGGCGTGGAGGGATTCCAACTATGGAGGGATTTCTACTATAAGGGAATGGTTTACAAAAATGGGCGACAGTCATAGTCTGGAATAATTTTTTTTATGGCATGTTGCAATAATTGCAACATTATTGTGACCGGCTCCTCAGAGTTTATTCTGCATTTAAGTTGTGAGTTGTGTGTCTCGGAGCTAGGCAGTACCTCCATTGTTAGAGGTATGACATTATTGCATGCAGCATGAAATATTATTATTACGGATGCAAGCGATTATACTTTAATTTGTACATTCTCTAAGCAATACCATGAAACAAAAAAGAGAAAGGGAAAGAAAGGAGAAACGGACAGTAACATAGTTTATGGGGATCTGAGTGGAGTGGGAAAAACTCATCCGTGAGGATTAATTTGCTTAGAAAGCAAAGAGTTTCTGTGCTTAATTTTTATATACAAGACCACAATCTGACAATTAAAAATAAATAAAACAAAGAAAGTAAGCTTGACATAGTGTCAACTCGCTCACATTCAGTTGTACCAGCCTTAGGCAGTATAACCACCAGTAAAAACATCCAGCGTATATTATGTCTAAAAAAGAAAACAAGTTTTGGATGCTTTTGTATTTCAGTTAAGAAATAAATCTACATGTAAATCAACATCACCCAAGTTCAACATTCACAAAGTGTGGTTTCATTGAATTATGCAACCAAGAATTCCACTTAAATGTAAAAAAACAACAACCCTTGGATACAATCTAAATTACTTGAGTTTCGAAAAGACTAGCCATTTAAAGCAACCACGTCTTGCGACAATAGAATTATTGTCAAGCGCTTTCTTTTATCATTCTCACTATTCAAGACATTTACGGTATTTTCACTAGATGGTCCAAAGGTGTCATCATCTATGGTTTCTTAGTCTACCCCATTTAAAGTTTAAAAATTAAAAAAATTTAAAATTTAAAAATGACATGATAATGACTTTATAATGATGAAATGTTGTTGTCTCAAGTCCTCATTCGTGATCACCCGTTGTCACAAATAGTAGTTAACAACAAAAGAGAAAATCAACTCAAGAAACCATGTGCCCTAACTTGAATGCCCAATTGAAACATTCAAAACAATATTTAGACATAATATGACAGCAATGCATGACGGGAAGAACTTACAGGAGATAGCCTAAAGGGCACTTTGATTTATTTTCTCACTCAGCTTTGTTCATTTTTGTAGTCCGGTAGCAGATCCCAAAAAATAGGGGTTTCGTTCAACTCACGAGGTAGAAAAGGTTTGATAGTTGATATTGGTAGAACTTGATGCCCTGAACACTGCTCGGTAGGTAGTAGAGTTGAATTGTGGTATAGGTCCCGAGTTAAGAGGGTGTTTTTATTCAGCTGAAAAACCACAGGGTACCCAAGTCTGATTTTTAGTAAAAAATTATTCTTATTATTGCTATCACTCTTACATGCTTCTGTGACGCTCAAAACACTGTACAATTCCTAATCTAACTTCGTTCTACTCCTTGCTAACCAGTTTTGCACTATTAAGCCACATAATAATCTTCTGCACATGTCACAAACTCTTATGTAGTTGTCAAATACTTCTTCCTTTGTTTCCCGATAGAAAACGTAAAAAACAACACAGTAAATGTTAAAGAACCCAGTATGCAAAGAACACAATTAAAAAACAATGAAGGCTCGACCTATTAAAGCCAAACAATTTTATTGAAAGCAAGCAATAGACCGTTTTCATAATTACGTCACATACTACAACTATTCCTTGCGCATAGCGTGGGAGTCTCGCACGAACCTTCGCGCAAATTATGTGACCTTTAGCGGAATGACTCTCAGACTTTCTGGAAGACGTGCCTCAGTGGGGCGTCATTTAAAGGAAAAGAACCAGAAGAAAAGTACTTTGTTGTTTTTAGATAAGCTGAGTTGATTGAAAAGCCAAGTTTTCAAGATTAGTTTTACGTCTTTTACGCTTTCATGTCGTGACGCGTACGTGTTTCTAGTTTCACGAATCAAAGTTTCACGAATTGTGTGACTGTCTTCTAATTGTTGACAGTTTTAATTACAATTTCACACTATATTTAGATACTGGGACGTATTAGTTTTACCTTCACATGACATGGTTTTCAATAAGATTTGTAAGAACTTTTATAAAGAATTTCAAGCCATAGTAAGTAAGATAAAAGCTGTGACTGAATGCAAGAAAACGTAAGCTTATAAAAAGCTTGTAAGTTTCTTATCTTTCCGGTGCAATGTGTTTACAATTTCATTATTATAAACAGTATTTCACAAACCGAGGTTTTCTACGAAAAGTCTACCTATTATAAAACAGTGAGAGACTTACATAAAATACAGCTATAAAAAGGCAGAGAATCGTGGAGTTCAATTCAGAATTAAAAAACAAACTGCAAGTATGTGGCTGAACAGAGCGAAAAGCTGTCCGATTTGAAATAACTAACATCAATGTAGTCTTACAAAACATCAATACATTTGGACACACAAAAAAAAAACGTTAAAGAAGTCGTTACCTGCACTCGATGTGGCTTTTCAGTCTACTTTAGCACCAACCTTTCCAAAAGCCATGTTTCGTTTAAACATTGAATTGTTCTTGTGTTTTGTTTTGACATCGGCCATTCGCTATAAAGAACCCGCATCTTTAGACCAAACATAAGCTGTTGTTTCCTCAATTAACAACGGCTTTTGAGCTTCAGAGAGGCTCTCTGTTCCAGCTCATAAATAATTTCTCTACTGAGTTCGACAAAACTGGCACTGTTAACAGACCACGTAAGGTGCGAAAAGATAAGCTTACAAACTTGCTCATGGCTCCTACAGCCGTAATGGTGAGATCTTTCGGTTTAAAAAATGTTTAGGAACAAGGAAGTATAAAGCATCTGATACCATATTTCAAAGCCAATTATAAGAAGGCATTTTCACAAATTAAAAATGTGCTCGTTTGTTTTCTCCAGATCGAGCGGTTTCACTGTGCGTTTGAACAGCTTTGCCAAGGTGAACAGCGACAAACGCCAACATTTTTTGTGCCTTTTTTCGTTCAAGTCGTGTGATCTTCTTAGTGGTTCGTAGTTTGGTTTTAAATTTTAAATTTTTATTTTCAATTTCTACTTTCGTATATTTGCGCGAAGGTTCGCGCAAAGGTTCGAGCGAGACTCCCACGCTATGCGCAAGGAATGCAGGTAGTTTTCGTGAACTTCAAAACGAGGCTATCACATCACAACCAACATGGCGGCCTCCATGGACAGATCTCTGTTGACACTGTAAGTAAGTATGATTCTCTTCCACTTTGCCTATCCTTTTCATATCTTTTGGGAATTTTGTTTTAAGGGAATTACCTGTGGAAATAGATACTTCTTTTTGTATGGCTAGGTTAGGAAAAACATTTTATTTTTAAGATAAGGAAAGGACACACAACGAGGCTACAATGCAGTTTGTTTTATAACTTTGCCTTAATGGGGGGAATCTGGTCAAAATGTGGCAAAACGGGAGCAAATTACATGTAAAATTCACACATCTTAAAAATAGATTCTTAAACCAAATGGTTTTAATAGTTTTATTTCTCATAGCACGGAAAGGGGGGCTCCTTCACCTAAACTACTTAAAGAATTATATAAAATGCAACAAAATATTAAATACAAATAAACAACGGTCCGATTTACGTAACCTTAAAAAAGTCACCCCGATTAAAGCATTTTTAATTACCAAATTTTGACCAGATTCCCCCTTAAAAAACATATTGTACATCGAAAGGAAAGTCAAAATGGCTCCAATGCATTGGTTTGTTCCATATAAAGCGGAGGATTTCTTGAATTCGTTCCATCTTTTGCTTTCTAATCTGTCTTAGTTTAGTTTTGTTTATGTAACGAGGGGGCCTCCTTCTAGGTGTTTTTTCATATTGGTAAATATTGGAATTGTACAAAATGGCCCATTTCCGTCCGACAGAAATGGGCCATTTTGTACAATTCCAATATTTACCAATATGTTTAATTGTTTCTTTTTATTACTTTAAAAACTATTCTAGTCGTCATGGATAGCGAAGAAACTAAATCTGTCGATGGTGGCTTTTCTCTGCCTGTCCCCCCTGCGGCGAAAAAAAGAAAGCTTAGCACCAGCAAATGTATCATTTGTCAGAAATCCAGTACCGATCCTTTGAGAAAGGCTAAAGCATCATCCGTCCAAAAGCTTATAAGATCAGCAAAGCAAAGGGGTGATGAAATCATTTCACTAGTCAGTGATGATGAAGAATTAGTCTGGCATCAGATATGCTACGCATTACCTACATGAGCGAGCAAAACATTCGGTATGCAGCCAGCAGCTCCGCCGAATCCAGTAAAAGTGATACCGATGAAAGTGAATGCCGGCCACAGCAAGAACAGGAAGTTGGAAGAGTTTCTTGTGCAAGAATAGAACGTATAAGAAATGCAAGGAGCTGATAAACGTTTGTACATTTGAAGCCTCTAATAACATTCGGAAGGCAGCCGAGGGGAAGGGGGATCAGGCATTACTGCATATTCTTCGAAGCGTAAATTACAATCTCATAGCTGCAGAAGCGAAATATCATAAAAACTGCCTTTCGCTCTACGTAAAGAATCAGGCTCCAAAAATTGAAAAGCAGGAATCGGGTTGCGATGTTTCATTTCAAGAGTTGGCAGAGGATATTGCGAATGGCATCCGCGAAGGAAAAGCGTACGACATGACTTCCCTGGTCACAAAGTATAGAGAAATTCTAGCGGCGAAAGGTGTCGATGCAGAGAGTTACAGTGTGCAACATCTTAAATCACGCCTGGAGAAGCATTTTGGAGATAACATTGTATTCCATAAGCCTACTAACCCGAACAAACCGGAACTTGTTTATGGTAGCACAATAATGGTGCAAGATATCCTTAATGCCTGGGCTGATTTGCAGCGTAAGAAGGATGGTCAAGGTATAGAAACTGAAATCTTCAAAGTAGCAAAACACATTAAGAAGGAAATAAACCAAGTCAAGGGAATTTCCGTGAGACCACTGAACCCTAGTGACGTGAGTATTACGTCCACTCAGCAACTTATACCTGGCTCACTTCACCTACTTCTCCGTCTGCTAATAACGTCGGACATCAACAACGAAGATCAGATATCACGGTGTAACAATGAGTGCAAGAACGGAAATGATGAGCGGCAGGTGTTGAGTATTGCGCAAGACATAGTTTATTGCTGTAGTAAAACCCGAGTAAAGCTCCCAAAACACGTCAGCCTTGCTGTGAGTGTGCACCATCTGACGTCATCCAAGGTACTGATATCACTCCTAAATAGAATGGGGCACTGCTGTTCTTATGACGACCTTCGCACCGTAGACACTAGTATCGCTATGGAAGTATTGGCAAAAGCAGAGGCGTATGGTACAGTGTTACCCTCGAATATCACACCTGGCTCATTTGTGCAACTAGCAGCTGATAACAATGACCTCAACGAAGAAACCCTTGATGAGAAAAACACGACTCACGTCACGACAATGGTTGTATATCAGAAGAAGCAGTTCGGGCCAGAGCTTGCTCCGACGGCAGTAGCACAGCATGGTACAAGACGGCGATCATTGCAGACTGGAGGGAGCATCATTGATATTCAGGGGTGTTCTGTACATGGACGGAGACCGTGCGTTTCTGCGTATGTCGATAAGATTGAGATGGAGTGGTATAGCGGAGAGGATGATGCATTAAGTTCTGCAACTCTCAGCGATGAGACGTGGAAAGTTTTGAGGATAAGCGATAGAGCTTTGTCGCAAACTCTAATCACTGTAGCTACCGAGTCTCAGTCGACCCCGAGCTGGAGTGGTTTCAATTCTGTTCTTCTCCCTGATATCCCACGAGTTACTAACATTGGCTATTGTCCATTGATAGAAGGTTCTTCGACGGATTTCAGCACGATATATACATGTCTGAAGCATGCACAGGCAATAAGTTCCATGGTTGGTCAAGCAGACACTGTCATAACATTTGACCTTGCAATTTACGTGAAAGCTAAGGAACTGCAATGGCGATTCCCCGACGAGTTTTCCGATGTTGTCATCCGTATGGGTGGCTTTCATATTGCGCTTAACTTTTTATGACTTCTTGGAAAGAAGTATATGAGTTCTGGTTTAGATGATCTTCTGGTCGAGTCCGGGGTGTACACGGCGGGCACAGCGACGGGTCTGATGAAGGGAAAGTCATATAACCGTGGCGTTCGTGCGCACAAGCTTGCGATGGAAGCATTGTTCCATCTAATGTGGCAAGCATTTCTGCACTGGTACCGGAGCTGCTATGACGGAGAGATCAGCCTGAAGGAGGACGAGCTTGCGCAGAGAATCAAAGAGTGTGTCAGCGGCGTAGAGAAGAATGAAGACGTTCGCAAGTGTTTCCAGGAGCTTGAAGAAGACCTCGCAGATGCGATGACCTTGTTTGAAGATTTCAAGAAAAGCCGAAGTTCCTCGAAGATGTTCAGGTTTTGGGAAGAGTACTTGTGCATGGTGAACATTCTGCTTCAGTTTATCAAGGCAGAAAGAACAGCCGACTGGAGTCTTCACCTTACCGCTGTGGCAGCTATGATTCCCCACTTCTTTGCGATGGATCGCCCGAACTACTCCAGATGGCTGCCAGTATATGTCGCAGACATGAAGAACCTAGAGGCAGCACACCCACAAGTGCATCAGGAGTTCATATCCGGCGGGCATGCTGTTAGCCGCTCTTCTCACCCTTACGCACAAGTTTGGACGGATATGGCTCTAGAACAGTCGATCAATGCTGATTCTAAGTCTAAGGGAGGTATAGTTGGAATATCGCAAAACTCGGCAGCATTGAGCAGATGGTTTCTGACAGTTCATGAGCGCGCGTCCATCATGTCCACACTGAGGCAGATGTACGAGCTTCAAGGAGGTGACCACGCGACCCACAAGGAAGCGGCACCGAGGAGAATAAAGCGAGACGAGCATGACGTTCAGAAGCTCCTGACCTGCTTTACCAGTGGCTTGATGGATGACCCGTTCACCCAAGATACCACAGATCTATTGAATTTCGCGACTGGGGTAGTCTTGCCAGACGACATGGCAGATGCGTTGATCACTTGTACCGAGAAAGGAAGGGAGCAAATGACAACCTTTGTAGAGAAAAGAATCAACACCAACACCATCAGTTTTTGGGACTCTGTTGCGAACCTGAAAGTCAAGACGTTCCAGTCAACTACAAAGAAGCTACAGATCAAAGCAGCAGACGAAAAGCTGATCACCCTAAAAGCTGACAGGAATCTGTTTGGTAGGCTTCTCATCGCAGCCAATGCAAGACAAGTCAACCTTAGAGAAGTCCTTACTTATGAGCTATCTCCAGTTCCATATTCTCTCATCCACCAAGATGGAAGCCTGCGAAAGACTGCCAAAAGTGTCTTGGCATCTGTTCTGGAGAATGGTATTGATGCTACCCCAAGACTTCCCGCTACACCGCATTCATCAATTCAAATCTTGGATGGTATGGCCCTAATACAGATGCACAAGTCAGGAGGAGCAAGCACATTTGGGGAGCTAGCCTCTACGTTCTACAGTATTGTGACATCGCCTCTATCCAGCAGCAACTGTTCAGCCGTTCACCTAGTGTTTGATCAGTATTGGCCAGTGTCGATCAAAGCTGGAGAGCGTACCAAAAGAGGGTCATCAGCTGCTCTTGAAGTTAAGATATCCAGTCCTTCTACACCAGTTCCCAAGCGATGGGCGAAGTATATAACAAACCTCCAAAATAAGGTAAACCTTTGTGACTTCCTGACATCTTCACTGTGCAAACTCGGAGAAGAAAGGCTTCCACAGGGAAAGCAACTACTCATCGCCGGAGGATTTGTAGAAGGTGAGAAGGCGGTAAGCATAACTAGTACAAGGCCAACAGAAGAGATCAGAGAGCTAAGGTCCAATCACGAGGAGGCAGATACTAGGATGATCCTGCATGCTCATCATTCAGTCGCCAGATACAGACGTCCTAATCTTGTGTGTCACTCACTTCAGTGATATCGGCTGCGAACAGTTATGGTTTCGAACGGGCGTGAAAGACCGTCAACACTTCATCCCAGTCCATATCATTCAAGAGAACCTCGGATGGAGACTCTGTCGGTCGCTGCCAGCATTCCATGCACTTACTGGCAGCGATTCCACGAGTAGTCTGGCTGGGATTGGAAAGAAGAAGTCCTGGAATGCCCTGAAGCGCAGTGTCGACCATCAGATCACCCTTACACTGTTTGGTCAGCGACAGCAGATAGACAGGACGACTGCAATGAAGACGGAGGCCTTCATCTGCGACCTGTACCCATCTACGAGACGGGGTAGTAGCAGCACGGATGACCTGACGTACCTCATGTTCTGCCAGCATAAACACAAAAGTGAGATGCTCCCCCCGACATCCAACAGTTTTATGCAGCACATGAAGCGAGCGCGTTACCAAACCTATGTCTGGAGATGCTCATTAGACGCCATGCAGGATTTGGAGGGCCCAGATAGTCATGGTTGGGAAGTGAAAGAGGATCAGTTGAAACCAGTCTACATGACAAATGATCCAGCCCCAAAGAGCCTTGTCGAGCTGACGACTTGTAAATGCAACAAGTCACACTGCCAAGGGCACTGTTCCTGTTCCAATACTGGTCTCTCATGCACGGAATCGTGCTCGTGTATGGCAGACGATACATGTAGGAACCCCCACACTATGGCCGTTCAGCACCTCAGTGACTCGGATGACGACTCGGAGACAGAGGGCGATGTGGAATGAACCACTTTGTTTCATAAGACGTAAGAAGAACCGCTTTTACATGTCTGTTTGTTGTTCATGCCTTTACACTTATATTTTTCCATGGCTTAATTATAGACAAGAAACATGTACAAGTCAATAGGTAGTGAGACCTGAGTAGTTTTGTATATAAATAGTACATTTTTTTCCTCAAACAGGGAGATTTTCCGGAAGAAGTAGTCATTTGATTGGGTTGTAACAAAGCGGCCACTGTGTTTGTGACATGCGCAGAAGACTATTATGTGGCTTAATAGTGCAAAACTGGTTAGTAAGGAGTAGAACAAAGTTAGATAAGGAATTCTACAGCATGTAAGAGTGATAGAATAATTGTTTACTAAAAATCAGACTTGGGTACCCTGTGGTTTTTCAGCTGAATAAAAACACCCTCTTAACTCGGGACCTATGCCACAATTCAACTCTACTACCTACCGAGCAGTGTTCAGGGCATCAAGTTCTACCAATATCAACTATCAAACCTTTTCTACCTCGTGGGTTGAACGAAACCCCTATCTGCTACCGGACTATTGGCATTTATACTACAAATTAATTGCAAAACATTGTTCAGGATTTTTTTCTGTTGTTTTTTTCCATCATTTGCAGGAAATAACATATGCAAAAAATATATATCTCCATGTCTCCCACCGAATCCCGCTCGAAGAAATGAATCCCAAAGTTTACCCAGATTTCTCGATTTTATGCTGATTTTTCACTTCAGATACAAAAAAAAGACAATCCCGAAGTCCATTCCCTCAAAATCACTTCTAATCACTTTATCGCCAATAGTCAGCCACTAAGTTTCACATTAACTGCCATCTTATGGACCTCCTAGGAAGCATTCCGGGTCCTCCACTGCTGGCCCATAGCCTTTGTCCACCTTGCCCAACTTCGGCCAACCAGCAAGAACTAGCTTTGAGCTACCCAAAGCTGTATTTCAAGTGCCTGACCACATATAGCGGACCTATCTGCTACTGTCGCAAAGCATGTCGGAAAATTCTATGGCAAAACTGAAATGGAGTTCCTGCCCGAAAATTATAAGAAAATAATGTCTGAAAGCACTTCCGATATCGGGCATTTCAACCATGCCACAGAATGGGAAATCGCCCACAACTCACAACACTGCCCCTTTTCTGATCCAAAGTGATTTCAGACTTTCCTGCCAGCTCATCTTGTCCACCATGGCCCATTTTCACCTCAAGCATCAAATAACGCTTTGGGCTGAGGCACAGCAAGGACACATGCACAACCTGTTGTTGTCTCCAGTTGCGAATTCAATTGATACAAACTGCCTATATGATGGTATGTTTGTTCAGGTCATTGGCGCGGGTCAGGAGTATTGTGGTCGCATCTTCTCGTGGCCAAATTCTGCTTTGTAATGGTGTCAAAATTACACTCTGAATGTACAGTCAAAGCACTAGGGGGCCAGAACTCTTCTTTTTTTCAGAGGGCAAATATCTGAGCAAGAAAAAATAAAAAAAGCCAACCTAAAAATCAACATAGGTCGGTTATGCCCTGAGCCCTTCAATTGTGTTATGCATCTGGTGAAATTTTATCTTCAAGCTGAAGCTGCATCAACAATGACTGTGGGTGACGTGTCACCAGGACAACTTACAGTTCCTATAACAGCAAAGGAAGAGGCATTGTAAGGGACGAAAGCAATCTCCATCCAATTTTGAAACCCCCATAAATCGCCATCAAAAAAAAAAAAAAATCTAACAAAAAGGTCTTGTTTTTACACGTAACTTGTGAATGCGCGAAGTGTAAAACGGGTTATAGCGATGAGTTGGTGTGTGGAAAATTTTCACTTGTCATGAATAGCTGTAAAGTATCTTAATTTTATAATTCCACTTACCAATGCAGAGGCTTCAAGCTCTGGAAAATTAAAACCGATCTACGTACTTTAAATGGATTTTTAAGACTTAGGAAAACACTACTATTATGGTAAATGTTGTTCTTAACGTGTGAAGTTTTGCTGAAAATTTGTAAAAGTTTTAATAATAAAACCGAATTTTGTTTTGAATACAAAGAATCATTATGGAATCGCACCCATTGAAACTTATTGGCTGAAACATGTGGGGTACCCATGATGCTTTGCGCACTTACAAAGGATACTGCTATTTGCAGTTTCTTTTGACTGATGTCTTGAAATTCTCCTGCGTGTTTTGCACATTTGCATGAGACAATAGAAATGGAAAAGAAGCAAACAGCATTGTTACGGCAAACTGAAAACATTCTTGGCCGAGTTTCTTTGAAGGTGTCTTGTCTTCCTGTCTTGAAATACTTTTAATTACCCGAATATTGTTTAAGTTTTCGATGCGTAAACAAGTCATATTTTATTTCACATTTGTCACCTTTTGCATACAGACGCATTGAGGACACTGATCAGATGTCAGACCGGGCATCTGACAGGATGCTGTGATGCGGATCCGCATAATTCTCTAATTTCCGCATCCTCCGCATCTTCGGAGCATTTTCCGCATAAAACTGAAAAAATTGCCCGATAAAGCCGCTGCAAACCTTCCTCATAAACATAAAAGTTGAAGAGATTGATTATTTTGAAGCAGTTTTTCTCCTAAACATCGACAAAAACAAGCCGCTTTTTTCACGAGCGATTTTTAACCTCCAGGCGTTCCACGCGTCTGTTGGCAATGAGCCTGGATACTAGTTTGTGGTTAGCCTGGTTACTAAGGTTAACAAAAGAAACGGCAAACTGATCCTTACGGCAGAAAAACAGAAGCAGAAGCAAAAACAAATAAAACAAGAGGCTACACTTAGCCTATACTCATGCGCAAGAGACTCTAAGACGCGCGATTGAAGTTACCAATTTTTCTGTGCTCGCTTTTAATATTTAATTTATTGATTCCGATCAAATCCACACTCGTCTATAACTTTCCAAGCTGTGAATTATTTCTGTTACATTTGAAAAGACTACTTAAAAAATAGGCAGTAGATGACATGCTGTAAAAAGAAATTTGATAATCAATATAAAGATTTAGTTTTCCTGTGTTACTTAATCGCATGCAACCAGTGTAAAATGGGTTATTCCAGAAAAAATCCCCCCCCCCCCCCCCGACGGATGCAATATTTTTTTACCCCTCCCCTGCCCGGATTTCCCGGCCAGGCCGACCAACCCTCGCACCTTGATTTTTAACCCAGATACCCCCTCCTGCCTGGATGGCCATTAACTTTTTGTAGGCCCTAAATAAACAGGAAATCGCATTCAGGAGATCCGGGATTTTTTTAAAGATTTCAAATCTTTGGTGAGAATTGCTATGAATTGGTCAAACATTTTGTAAATAAACGTTGCGTGACGCATTCACTAAAATCTTTCCGTGATTTTAAGACCAAATCGAAATGAAATGTTTCCATAACTTAAAGCTGGTTCTTTAAAAAAATGCTTTGATTTTGCCATCTGTAATAATTTTTTTCCAAGCTTCACAGTTTCTTCAAAGTGTTGTCGCAAATACACAATTTTGCTTTGTGCAAATTTTATGTCAAATGTAATTTGATATCAAGCTGTTTTTATAATCACTGAATCTAAAATATATTTTCTATAAAAGGTCAAAACTTTTTAATGAAACTCATATTTCCTTGAATGAAAATGTCTTTCCTTTGATTAAAAGAGTCAAACACCTTTCAGAATTCAGTGATTTTCTGCTTCTGGAAGTCTTGGCGATATATATATATATTGTATCCTAATTTAATACTGCGAGGAACCGGCTAGCGTCTGCGAAAATATAATAAACATCACAAAATAATTCAATTTAGCAACCTATTTTTATTATACTTTCTAAAATCGCCGACTTTTCCTGTGTAATAGAATGCCAATCTTATGCGGAAAAATGATTCGTATAATAATGCTTTCGCTAATAAAAAAAACAGTTCTGAATGGTCAAAGGTACAGAAATGAAATGCTGGCGGCGTTTGAATCATGAGTTCGGATAGCTCATGGTCTGCTAACAAACACTTCGATTCACAGCTCGATTTTTCACTAAAACCTTTTTCCAAACCACGAAAATACCTAAAATAATATTTGAAAACAATACTTGGCCACATTTGGTGAAAGCTGTGCTTGGTAAAGCAGTAAAAATAACGAGAAAGCTCCGTTTACCTTTTCCACGAATCCAAAGCGCGCACGTACAAACAGAACTGCCTTGACAATCGAGTCGTCTAATCCGAAGCTATCAGAACTGTCTCATCGTACAGCAATCGGGTGAACTTGGCACAACTTCGCGCTTCGGAAAGTCGGACTTACTTACACAGGTGACAGCATAGTGGTTACTAGTAACCTAGTAACCACAAAAAGCAATAAAGTCAGTAAAAATCTACATTAATATGACACGCATTCCCTAGTCCATAATCCACAGAAGTCCAGTCCCAAAGTCCAGATGTTTTATTAAATCTTATGGGCTGAAGTAACGACGCTGTTTTGCCGTGTGTTTCTATTGTTCTTTCTTGAAAAAAGTCTTGAAATTACTCACCACAGGCAGCGAGGACTGCTCCGATACAGACATTACAAAGAATCAGCAGTAAAATGGGAAATAAATTGCGAGTGCGAGAGATCGATGTTTGACATTTTTGCCTCGGAAGAACTCTGATTAAAAATAGCTCTTAGTTTTTTCAGAATCGCGACAAATTCGGCTTCAAGTTGTATGCTGTGTATAAAAGCAACGTTCACCTCTGTGGGAGAAATACAGGACTGACTTATACACCAATAAGACCAAATGACGGAAAATGTTTGTCATGCGCATGCGTATCAAACATTTGTTTTATACTTCGATGTACCATAAGAAAAGAAGCAATTTAAATTTTAAAAATTTAAACAAGATAAGAAGACGTCCGACATGGAGAATTCAGTCATCGTACCTGCAAACCACGTTACTATTGAATGTTTTATAAATGAAGGCTGTACCACAATGAAGCCAGTCATTGTTGTGATGATAATATATACCTGACGTGAACATTACTGATGTGAGTAGGGTTGTAGGAGACGCTGTCGTGACACTTCAGTAACGATGTTTTGCCGGAAGTGAGAATAGCCGGAAGTCACTAAACCGGAAGTGTAAAAAGCAAAGCTGTGAACCGGAAATACACAATTTAAAATATGCGTGAATAAATTTGCATGCAAAATCGTGACACAAAAAAAAAGAAAAAGAAAAACGAAGCCCATTTTATAACTCATGCCGCTACGCGCATGAGTAATAAAAGTGGAATATAATAGTGCCCAATATTTTGCTTTGCAAAACAAAGCTTCTTCAGGGGCTAGCACTATAAATGATTATAAAACCGTTATACAAGTGGTTTTGAAAAAATAAAGAATAACAAAAACAATGAATATGATAGGTGGAGGGTTTGACGGGTGACAAACTAAACTGACAAGTGATGAGAAAGTTAATGAAGTTCGTCGCGTCTGTTGATCCCAAGTGGTTCTAACGTCTTTGCTTTATCTATGAGAAATGCTTCACGCGCTTTTCGTACAGAGTCTCTTCTATTACGTAATAACTCAAGTGGTATAAGTTGCATATCCTTAGTAGAGTGTCCCGGTAGATTAAAGTGTTCTGATGTAGGAGTAGGGCAGCTGAGGTGATGTGGATTCTCTACAAGAACGGCTATGTTCACCAAAGCGTTCATTTAGTTTGCGTTTTGTTTCTCCGATGTATTGACACGGTATATTACGTTTAAAACAATTTTTACATTGGATCATATAAATCAGGTTTTTAGAATTACATGTTATGTGATTATAAATACAATGTTCCTCTTAAGTAGTAAAAAAAGTGTACGAACTTCATTAACTTTCTCATCACTTGTCAGTTTAGTTTGTCCCACTTATGTCCAGAAATGCAGGCAACTACGAAAATGGCGATTTTGGCGATCAAATTCGTCAAACCGTAAAAACAGCTAAAATTATGCAAACGATTTGGTGATTTGGCGATTTTGGCGAAATTTTGTCAAATTCGTCAAATCAGCCAAAATTATGCAAATGATTTTAATAGATGTCATCCTGCTATGATGGCGGATTTGGCGATTTTGGCGAAATTTCGTCAAATCAGTGAATCAGCTAAAATTATGCTGGCGGATTTGGCGCTTGTATGCTCGATTTTCAAACAGTAAATTTACTCTTCATGTAATTGTTTGATTGAGGATTTACATCGTAACATTAAGTTATTCCGCATATTTCTAATAACATTCTTCAAATGTTAACAAACATACACAATTTCGGTACAAATAGCCGTAAAAATTGGCTGATACAAAGCAGACGTCACATTTTACAGGTCACAACCACGCTACCGATACTGATACACACTGAAACTGGAAAGGTTTTTCTTAGACCTGAACACTATCTTGCTAAGTTCTTTTGCATAGTTTTTTTACTGCTAGGCCGACATTGTTTGGCTTGTTTACTATCAGTAACACGGTGTGTTTTGTATTCACGCTTCCAACGGAATAATGCTTGCGACGAATTTTACTCGATCGATACTCGAGCTGAAAGTTGGAGGCGTTTTGCTTTTCCAGGCAAACAAGTGCTCATGTGAATACATTTTTCGTTTATGAAAGCTTGTTGTCCCCTTTTTATGCATTTTTTCGTTCATAGAATTTCTGGCTTAACTGCAGAATACCCTTTCATTTCGAATAACTTCTGTGTTGCTGCTACGCGGTAAGTGCGAAACGCAGAAACTAATTCCTGATTCAAAAGCATGCCGCGCTAAAAATAAAAATAACATGTATATTCCTCGTTCTAAAAACATGCCGCGAGACTGATGACAAAAATGACACATAGCCTATATTCCACGTTCTATAAACTTTTTAACATGCATAACGTTCCCTTTAGAACAAATATCTTTAGTTCCATTTCGAATAACTTCTGTGTTGTCGGCACCCTGGATCCAGAGGTCCGTTCTCTGAATATCATGAGTGAAATTAACCGCATAAACGGTTAGAAGAAGCTTGCACCTCATTGTCGCGGCTTCGCCGCTCAAACTCGCCGGTTTTCACTAGAAAAAAAAAACTCTTAGTGACCTCTGGCACCCATGCCGGATATGTTGCCGGCTACACGGTACGCAAACTAATTCATTCAAAAGCATACTGCGCTTAAAAATAAAAATAACATGTATATTCCTCGTTCTAAAAACATGCCGCGAGACTGATGACAAAAACGACACAAGCCTATATTCCTCGTTCTATATACCAGAAATGCACATTTGTTTACATTGTATAACAAGATAGAAACACAGGGTCTAAAGGAGCTCTATTTGATCGTACAAGACGCTATTTTCTTCGAATCGTCACCGTCTTGAAAGTTTAACTGGTACCGCAGGCCCCCGCAGGCAAGGGCGCAAATATCTTCGGAAAGCAACGAGGCACGAAGTGCCGACAACGAGGAACGAAGTGCTGCGCACCGACTTCGCAGCTTCCAAGCCCGTAGTAATTTGGCCCGCGGTACATATTTTGTGTCATGCAATCAGTTTATCTTTCAAGACGGCGACGATTCGAATCAAAGGGCTCTTAAAGCCATCTCGTTAATGCATTAGAACGTGAGGTTAATAAAAAAAAAATAGAATTGATAGTGAATGTGGTAAAGATGCCGTTGTAGCGCACCTTTACAATAAGTCTACTCAAAATACGTACATGAAAGCATCACATGATGCAAATCAGCCAATAGAAATTTATGTTCGCGAAATGGGCGTAGTTTTATTTTAGTAGCCATTTGGGGTATTAAAAACAGGAAATCACTAATTTTCGATTACAAAGTTGACATTTTCACGCTAGTGACTAAAATGGGGTCTATAATTTGGTTATACAATAGACGTGTCGTGTTTAGAAAAATATGTTATAGGCTGGGCCTTATCATTATTTTTTTTTTCCAAAAGGAGGGGAACCCGTGCCCCTCTGCTAACAACTTTTCTGTACAGCATTAGGGGATCTGTTCTTATCAGTGCTCCACTTTTTTAAGGCCAAAAGCCAGAATAATCCTCAACTTCGACGACTAAGGAGAGCTTTTTTTTCACAAGATTTGGTGCTGTTTTTTCACCACAAGCAAGAAAGCGTGCGGTAACCATCTGTCTTCGCTTTGGTGAGTGCGTGCTTTTCAAATTTGTGGTTTTGGTTTTGGTCTCGCGAGTTTTCTCGCCCTCGCGTTACGTGGAGATGGCCGCGCGTCCTGCGCACCAGCCGTTCGCCCACACTAGAACTGTCCACTTGATAGCGCAGGAAAACCTGGCTCTTGATTCGCTCAGTATAGCGCAGTCGATACCGGACTTTAAGGAAGAAATCATTGGGGTTGTACCCCTCTACGGAGGAAAGTGCTTTGACATCACCCTATCTACAGAATTGGCCACGCGGTTGGCGGCATCGGGCTTTGACTACGAAAGCCGCGTTATCCCTTTACGCCTTTAAGGCAAAAAGCACTACACGACTACAAGTGTCATGCTTCGTTCCCGAAGCTACAACCTGCTACAACTCCTGGAACAATACGGCGACCTCAAAGCGCGAGCAGTCCGCCAGCTTTGCTTCAAAGCCCCGGGCTACGAGCACATTGAGAACGGTATCCGTGTCATAGAATTCACACGTTTACAAAAGGCAGTGCCACGCAAATTAGTCACTCAAGGGCTCGAGTTGTTTCTTTTAAGTACACGGGCCAGCCAAAACTATGCTACCGGTGCCTGTCTTCCGAGCACGTTGTTAAAGACTGCCCCAGAGTCTCTGAGACTGCCTGAAAGCGAACGCCGCGAGGCGAACCACGAGGCTCCAGCGCCCGGGCGGACACCAGAGGCCCCCCGGCCCCCACTACCGCAACCAGCAACGACACCCCCCCCCCCCCCCCCGTAACCAAAATTGGCCATTTGCACGATGGCGTCATTTGACTGCAACTACCAGAATTCATTTCGTTTTTCCTTTCTTATTTAAATTTTGTAATCCAAGGAGCCATCATTCACAGTAAAGAACAGTGGATAGAGCTGGGGGAAAAACAGACCAAGTATTTCTACCAGCTTGAAAATCAGCGACAGACACGCGACTCAATTACAGAGTTACGTGCCAACAATTCAACCGTGACTTCCAATAAAAATATTCTTCGCGAATGTCGCGATTTTTATCGTAACCTCTATTCGGCTGAACAAGTTTATTTATCTAGCCAAGACTGGGTTTTAGTCCAACTGGATAAAACTCTGGCATCCGAAGACCACGAGAAATGCGAAGGTGACCTCACACTCTTCGAGTGTCCCTTTAACAAATGCAATCAGGCAAATCGCCGGGAGCCGGATTTCCGGTTGAATTTCATCGTCGCTTCTGGAGTATATCAGACATGCTAAATTACTCTTTAAAACACGGATCACTCTCTGACACACAACGTCAAGGAATTATCCGCCTGCTTTACAAGAAGGACGGCAAGTTAGACTTGAAAAACTGGCAACCAATTTCTCTGTTAAACACAGATTATAAAATTTGTACTAAAGTACTAGCCAACCGACTACGTAAGGTTATACCGCTTATTTAAGCGAAGATCAAACATGCGGGATTCCTGACTGCAGTATTTTTGAAAACCTTTTTCTGATCTGGGATACAATCAACTATGTAAACCATAAACAGCTTTCGGCCGCTGTTATTAGCCTGGATCAGGAAAAGGCTTTCGACCGGGTTAATCACGGCTTTTTGCAACCCGTTTTAGAGCGCTTTAATTTCGGCCAAAATTTCCAGCGCTGGGTAAACATTGTTTACACCAATATTACCTCATGCGTTATAAACAATGGATGGCTCTCGTCGGCCTTTTCGCTCGAACGGGGAGTTCGACAAGGTTGTCCGTTGTTGCATTATTATTCAGTATTATTTTATTTTGTATTAAATTTTCCACCGCAGAAATATACTCCCGCAGAAAAAAATTACTTGTTTTAATGATGTATATCGGCTTAACAGGAACTTTTTAACAGTGAACCTATAGAAACCTCCGGTCAGGAAGTAAAATTACAGTTTAATACCGATGCCTTGGATTTTATTTATACTTGACCAGAAATCCGCAAACATTTCCTCCCAGCAGAAATTTTAGCTGTCTCGACCCGCAAAAATTTCCTCCCTCAAAACAAATTCAGTCGGGCAATCCGCAAAATTTTCCTTCCGCAAAAATTTGCTCGTGCACGGTAGCTAAATCACCAAAACTATGACGTCTTTCCCATAGTATTGCATAATCAAACCGTAATAGCAATGATTCAGTATTCCAAAATAGAACAAACCCAAAGTTCATGCTATTTTGCTCTGCCATATCGCTCATCAGTAAAACACAAACTTTTCCGTCCCATTTAACTTCCTTAAAACGTCTCCATTCGTAAAAATACACCGTGAAATTATCAAACTGCGTTTCCTAAGGAAACGCATTTGACCTATTTTTACCCTTCTAAAGCAGCTTTAATGGCTTTACGACAAATGATTGAAAATTTGAACATTGATATTTCTCGATAGGTAACGTGAGATATCGAAACTTAATAAGAACTTTAATACCTTTGCGGTGACGTAATGTGAGATATGACAAGTTCATGACAAGTTCTGACATCCCAATACCCTAGGGAAATTAACAATAGGTCCGGGGGTGCTCCTAAAAAATTTTAGTGGCGGTATGTGATGCCCTTCTTGAAATCCTAACCGGTTTAACCAACCATATCCTCAATACCCTAATAGCTTCTATAAAGAAGACAGAAGTAACCCCCCCGGACAAAAGTTAACAATGGACCTTTGTTAACAACTTTTGTCCCTTTTTGTATTCATTCCTAAATCTCGTTTATGCGCATGCACATTAACGAGATAAAAAATAGCGTCTTGTACGATCAAATAGTTATTGAGCTCCTCTGGACCCTGTGACAGAAACCAATATTTCGGTTCCTAGGACACGTGATTTTCAAAGGTAAAATTTTGGGTTAGAGGGAGTAACAATTAATTGACAAATTGTAAATAGATCATATCCCATTACCTTCAAGCGAGGGAGCTGAGCGAGAATTTGGAAGATTTCGCATAGGTTTTTAGGAATATTCGCGTGTTTATGACATTCGATCGCGGTGAAATTTAAATGACCTCACATTTGACATTTGGAGTGGATTTAAGCTGAAAATGAAGATCCTGAAAGTAACTTTGATAGCTGAGAATCCGAAGATGAGTCGATCGATGATAGCCATGTGTACTTGGGCTTTCCAAATGATCATGATAGAATGCTTTCACTATTATGAGAGAGGAAGAATTACCACAGAATGATGGAGCAGACGCCGAGGAATCAGGTTTCAGTAATGAAGACGAAAATCATTACATTTGTGTACGTGTGACTCTGAAATTCATGTAGTAAGGCATTATCTGCATAATCAAGGCAAATATTAAATTTTGGTCACTTTTTGCATTTGTGAATTAATTATAATATTTTAGCCTTTTTAAGTACTTTTTTTTTACTTTGTTATATATTAGCATTGAGACAGAGCCTAAAATGTCACAGATGGATTAATGGACACTATGTTTGCAGTATAAGAATATGTAATATGCATTGAAATAATAGGCAAATCAACCAAAATGAAGTTCTTTCTGTAATCAATTGATGCCCTGTTAATAATTAACCTTATTAACATTAATAATTAACATCATTTTGCAGATAATTTATTGAGGATTCAATATATACTTATACCCTCTTATGGGGTGTTCATTTGTATCACTCCAAATGTTATTAAGAACCTCAACTAAAGAGTAACTAAAGAGTTAATAGAGGGGTCCGCTGAAAACAGGTTCAATTTCAGTAAATATGGGAAGCAAATTTTGGGACCCAAACTGGTGTCCGCTTAATAGAGGGTGTATGATCTTTAATAATAACAAAATGGAATAACATAGTATTTGGAAAAAATCCAATAACATCAGATCAGATTGCATTGAAATACGTTACTGGTGCCCAACCAGTCAAACTTATATAACAAATCAGGAATGTAACATTTTTTCCACAAAGCTTTGTTATTTTGCTACGTCGTATTTGACGTAAACCTTTTACCCTAAGTGTTCAATAAACGCAAAAAAGATCTTCGCTTTTTATTGGCAATCTTCACCTCTTTGTTTTGAAATAACCATAGAGACAACTTCATTGAAAAATCTGCTTTATTTCTTATTATCATTTCGAGTTTATTTGGTTAATAACTTGTTTTCCTTTTTTTTTAAACAAGATTTGCTAAATTCCAGTTTTGTTAACACCCAATGTAAAGATTGTCACATTAATCTCTTTCCTGTCTGCACAAACGATGTGTATGCATGTTAATAAAACAAACAAGTCAGTGGGTTTCACAAAACCTTATAACCAAAGAAAACAAATGGCACAAGTACTCTCCATAGTGTAAATTTTTTATTTCATAGGCACTGAGATATCTCAATTTTCATAATCTTTTATACTTAATGTATAGTAAATGTTTCCCACCATCAGGGATGTAAATAATAGGCGGAAGGCAGAAAAAATAACCACCTGAAGACTGAATTTTCTTGATTTTTTTTCCGCCTGGAAAACTGCGGTCTGCTTAACTTTTTCTCTCTTTTTTTTTTTTACCAAAATTTTCCACCTGTGATGAACAAAAGTCCACCTGTTGGATATCTTAGCTACATCCCTGCACCATCTTATTTATCATTTTTGAAAGAGATGATTACCTTAAAATCTGGAATTATGATAATACTATGTCTATATAAATATCTTGACATGTACTAAATAAAATGAATGGGAAATGTATGACACCAACTGCACTGCTTCTCGATCGACCTTTTTGTTCTAGTCTAGTCATCACAACCGTTGTTTGGGTTGTCATGCAATGCAAAGATGTCACCCTGTTAGAGATGAAAAATAGGGAGCTTTTGTGAGTTGTTGAGAAACCAGGAGATTGGTTCCAAATCCAGGAGAATTGGCATATACACAAAGCACCTCCCGTGACAACCCAAATAACAACTGATATGGAGACTATAATATTTGGTCTCAATCTAACAAACTTTTACCCTAATGTTTTGGATTGTCAATGCAGAATTTTTAAATAACTGTAATAGTTATTGCAAATTATTACAATTTGCTACTCCATGATAGGCATCACAAATTATTATTATTATTATTCACAATAATTTTTGACGAACTTGGAAGATTTTATGCGAATGAGCTGGCTCAGAGGGCCTGCAAAAAGCGACGGATTTGACGAAAATGACGAATTTGGCGAAAATAACGAAACTGACGAAATTTCGCCAAGGTTTTTGACGAACTTGGAAGATTTTATGCGAATGAGCTGGCTCAGAGGGCCCGTCGAAAGCGACGGATTTGACGAAAACAACAAATTTGGCGAAACTGACGAATCTGGAAGATTTTATGCGAATGAGCTGGCTCAGAGGGCCCGTCGATTTGACGATTTGACGAAAACGACGAATTTGTCAAAAATGACGAAAGAGACGAAATTTCGACAAGGTTTTTAACGAACTTGGAAGATTTTATGCGAATGAGCTGGCTCAGAGGGCCCGACGAAAGAGACGAATTTGACAAAAACGACGAATTTGGCAAAAATGACGAAACTGACGAAATTTCGCTAAGGTTTTTGACGAACTTGGAAGATTTTATGCGAATGAGCTGGCTCAGAGGGCCCGTCGAAAGCGACGGATTTGACGAAAATGACGAATTTGGCGAAAATAACGAAACTGACGAAATTTCGCCAAGGTTTTTGACGAACTTGGAAGATTTTATGCGAATGAGCTGGCTCAGAGGGCCCGTCGAAAGCGACGGATTTGACGAAAACAACAAATTTGGCGAAACTGACGAATCTGGAAGATTTTATGCGAATGAGCTGGCTCAGAGGGCCCGTCGATTTGACGATTTGACGAAAACGACGAATTTGTCAAAAATGACGAAAGAGACGAAATTTCGCCACTGAAGGTTTTTAACGAACTTGGAAGATTTTATGCGAATGAGCTGGCTCAGAGGGCCCGACGAAAGAGACGAATTTGACGAAAACGACGAATTTGGCAAAAATGACGAAACTGACGAAATTTCGCTAAGGTTTTTGACGAACTTGGAAGATTTTATGCGAATGAGCTGGCTCAGAGGGCCCGCAAAAAGCGACGGATTTAACGAAAATGACGAATTTGGCGAAAATAACGAAACTGACGAAATTTCGCCAAGATTTTTGACGAACTTGGAAGATTTTATGCGAATGAGCTGGCTCAGAGGGCCCGACGAAAGAGACGGATTTGACGAAAATAACGAATTTGGCGAAAATAACGAAACTGACGAAATTTCGCCAAGATTTTTGACGAACTTGGAAGATTTTATGCGAATGAGCTGGCTCAGAGGGCCCGACGAAAGCGACGGATTTGACGAAAATGACGAATTTGGCAAAAATGACGAAATTTCGCTTAGATTTTTTATGAAATTGAAAGATTTTATGGAAATGAGCTGGCTCAGAGGGCCCGACGAAAGTGGTAGATTCGACGAAAACTGCGGATTTGGCGAAACTGACAAAATTTCGTTAAGGTTTTTTACGAAATTAGAAGATTTTATGCGAATGAGCTGGCTGTCGCAGTTCGTCAGACTGTAAAATCTGTTATCTGATCACATAGTGACAAACATGCAGGCAGGGTATCATTATGGTGAACGTTTGTAGTTGAGGACAGTTTGTGATGTCTATCATGGAGTAGCATGGCCCCCTCTGCCTGTTTCACAAATACTCTATATTTGACAGACTTAATTGTCATTTTCATTTACTTCATATATGAAAGAATTATGTGTGTTATGGTGAACTTTTATAGTTGAGGACACTTTGTGATGCCTATCATGGAGTAGCAAATTGTAATAATTTGCAATAACTATTACAGTTATTTAAAAATTCTGCATTGACAATCCAAAACATTAGGGTAAAAGTTTTGTTAGATTGAGACCAAATATTATAGTCTCCATATCAGTTGTTATTTGGGTTGTCACGGGAGGTGCTTTGTGTATATGCCAATTCTCCTGGATTTGGAACCAATCTCCTGGTTTCTCAACAACTCACAAAAGCTCCCTATTTTTCATCTCTATAACAGGGTGACATCTTTGCATTGCATGACAACCCAAACAACGGTTGTGATGTAGACTAGAACAAAAAGGTCGATCGAGAAGCAGTGCAGTTGGTGTCATACATTTCCCATTCATTTTATTTAGTACATGTCAAGATATTTATATAGACATAGTATTATCATAATTCCAGATTTTAAGGTAATCACCTCTTTCAAAAATGATAAATAAGATGGTGCAGGGATGTAGCTAAGATATCCAACAGGTGGACTTTTGTTCATCACAGGCGGAAAATTTTGCATAAAATCTTACAAGTTCGTCAGTTTCGCCAAATTTGTTGTTTTCGTCAAATCCGTCGCTTTCGATGGGCCCTCTGAGCCAGCTCATTCGCATAAAATCTTCCAAGTTCGTCAAAAACCTTGGCGAAATTTCGTCAGTTTCGTTATTTTCGCCAAATTCGTCATTTTCGTCAAATCCGTCGCTTTTTGCGGGCCCTCTGAGCCAGCTCATTCGCATAAAATCTTCCAAGTTCGTCAAAAACCTTAGCGAAATTTCGTCAGTTTCGTCATTTTTGCCAAATTCGTCGTTGTCGTCAAATCCGTCGCTTTTGTATTTGCCTGCATTTCTGGACATATCTCAGTTTGTCACCCGTCAAACCCTCCACCTATCATATTCATTGTTTTTGTTATTCTTTATTTTTTCAAAACCACTTGTATAACGGTTTTATAATCATTTATAGTGCTGGCCCCTGAAGAAGCTTTGTTTTGCAAAGCGAAATATTGGGCACTATTATATTCCACTTTTATTTTATTTTATTTGTTTTTGCTTCTGCTTCTGTTTTTCTGCCGTAAGGATCAGTTTGCCGTTTCTTTTGTTTCACTTCAAGTACTAATACTGATCTAGGTCTGGAAACCCAGATCCGGCCATTCTCAGCGGTTTGTTGTAGTGATCGTGCATTCTATGTTTCTTGTTTTACTAAGGTTAACCAAGATGGCCACTTGTTTGGCTTTTTTCGTTCGTCTTCGGTGTTCCTTCATTGCTAAAAGCTTTAAAATGTCTGACAAAGATAGTGAGCACTGTTTTAATACAGGTATTTTGATGTTCGTGCATTACGTGTTCGATGTAAATAAGTTAGAAAGGCCTAATTATCACTTTAAATTTCCGTATAATCGAGCGTGTTTTCCGCATAATCGACGCATTTTCCTGCATAATATGCCCGCATCCTATCAGATGCCCTGTGTCAGATGTCAGATGTTGGTCTATGTTTTCCAATTGAACCATTTTTGGCATAAGAAATCAATTGCAAAACAATGAAATGTTTTCTGTTTATACAAATTTTAAGCAAAGCATGGGCTTGTAGTGCAAATCACTTGTGATGCAGTCACGCAACAGGCATTAATAGACTTGACTGAATTATCCTTACGAGAGACCCATTGTTCTTCTGTTGTCTAATCTGTTGAATAAAAGACTTGTTGCATCTATTTTTGCCTAGAAATACTGGTAACAGCTATACACAGGAGAACATTTGATTGACAGCAAAATTTGCATCTTCGATTGACATGTTTCAATGGACAAAATTCTGTAAATTTATGTAAAAAAACGTCTTAGCGTGACACATCTAGATGACGTAATGTTTTAAAATTGTTTACTCAACAATTCTTTGACTTCAGACTATGGCAAATTAAAACCAATCAGTGGACTTCAATGGATTTGTCAAGACTTAGGAAAACACTACTGACAGCATAGTAAATGTTATTTTTAATGTTGTTGTTGTTGCCTGTGAGCAAGCTCTCGGGCTCTCGGGCTACCCTGTTTAAATATTTGCTGTTATTATTATTTATTATTAAACAAAATTTTGTTTCAAAAATGGTAAATTAAAAAACATGTCTGATTCAACAGTGTGACACAAATACATTGTATGCATTGTTTGAAAGAAGAGAGAACTGGATGATGTAAAAAAAAAAGACAAACAGAGCAGTCTAAGTTTTTACCTGATAACCACTTAAAGTGCATATGAAGTAATTTTTTATTTTGTCTTTTTTTGGAGGCTATTATGTCTTTATTTCAAAATGATAAAAGAAATTTGTCAGAAAAAAATTTAAGGCCTCTTTTTTGCCGTCCAAAGTAGCACAATTTGCAGAAATCAGTGTCCCGGAGATTGGGAACGAGTTGTCGATATCCATTGTGTTGATGACGTAGAAAATACTTGAGATTCGTTCTTTTGTATGCTCACAGTGTGTTTCGTTCCATTTCTTCACAAGAATGTCAGACTGTGATGAAGTTATGTCTCCTACAGAGTCTCTGTCAGACAGACAGAAAGTCGCCGAGGTCGAAGACTTCTTCTTTGCTGCCATGATACTCGTGAGTTGAAGTATTTTCTACATCACAGCCTTGTAATACAATAGCTTTGGCCGCGCCCTCGATAGAGACACTTTCTGGCGGAAAATTCAAAACTTTTAAGCCGAATAATTTCACAATGGGAAGGATCTTTTCGATGAAACCCACAAATTTAGATAAAGAAAGTGAAGCACTATCAAACCATGGAAATTCTTTTTTTACTTCATATGCACTTTAATCTGTGCTCGTATTTGGAGCAATTTGGATTTTAAGGACAAAAAAACCTTCACTGGGTTCACAAGGGAGGTTGGAGTTCACATTGCATTACATAATTACATGTACCTTGAGATGAACCCAGTCCACTGCTGCTCTTACATCTTGATGAATGCTCTTGTATGTCAACAGCAATTCATCGAAACTTACAACACCATTACTTGTTCTGTTGGCAAGAATTAATTATATTGTAGTTACAGAATAGTATAGTTAAACAATGAACATACTACAACCCTCTAAACATAATTTTTTGGCACCTTTTTGTGCAACAATGTTGCATTATTGCACGTTATAGCCTTTTTTATTCTAGAAATGAGAGAGAGATCCCTTTATTAAGCTGTTTTGAAAAAATAGCTCCTAAGATGTCGCATAAATTGGTTTGCGATGTTTGTATTTATCACTGTATGGATCTATGTCTGTCTTGGGTTATATCACACCAATCAGATTGCCTGTAGTATGTATGTGCACACCTTGTACTATGTCAGCCAATCAAATTATTGCTTCTAAAATGGTACACATACAATGTATTACTTAAGGTCAAACAAGGGCACTTGGCATGAATCGAAAATGTGTTATTCCAGAAATAACCCCCCCCCCCCCCCCCCAATGGATGGCAAGACTTTTTTACCCCTCCCTCTGCCCAGATTTCCTGGCCTGCTATAATCCCCCCCCCCTCAAGCCTGGATTTCCAAGCCCAGAGCCCCCGCCCTTCCTGCCCGGATTTCCAATAAATTTTTGAAAGCCCTAAATTTACAGATGAAAAAAATACATGTAATCACATTCAGGAGATCCTGTTTTTATATTTTTATAGTTTCCTTCTCGTTTCTAAAGTGGCAAATTGCAACATCAAAAACAATATTCTGACATAACATGACAGCATTGCATGATGGGAAAAACTTACAGGAGATAGCCCGAAGGACACTTTGATTATTATATCTAGTGTTTTCTAAAATTTCCGACTTTTCCTGTGCATATAGAATGCCATTCTTATCGGTAAAGATGATTTAATAAACTAGTGTTTTCGAGAATCAAAAAAATCTTGAAAGCAAACAAATTCGGAAAGCGCTATTTAATTTATAATAATTATATTTACTAGCTATTTACCCAGCCGTGGGAAAATAGCCGCACTGCCTCGTGTGCACCTTGGGAAAGGCTATGGGAGTAAACCAGAGAGAAATCCGGAGCTGGAATCCCTAAGGCAGTCTGACGCTGACCTCAGTGTTCTTCTGGCAACTCCTGCGACGCTGCTGTCAGTCCTTGCCGTTCCTTTAGATTCGTCAGTTGCGTGGAGAGGGGGGATTAGTTGCATGGGCAACAGCCAATTCTCCATATCACCCTGCCCTAGCTTGCGTCCTGGAGAGGACACTCCAGCTTTGCTTCACAGCGTCGGAAAAACAAGGGAAGCAGCAGTTTACCAGTTATACAGCTGTAAGCCTCAGTGCTTGATTGGCATAGAGCGAGGCAACAGGGGTTGCTTCCGACGGTGGGAGAGATCTTTGGACCTCACTGGACAGCTACCGCCTGCCCCCAAGCTGGGCAGCCCCCAGCCAATAAGGTGTTGTCCCGCCAAAGTTCGCCTTCCTCACTGGGTGCATGAGGATCAGGGACCATCCCGACAAGCGGACTGGAAACCAGGCCTTGACACCACCAGGATGAAAGGACCCAGAGTGTGTTGCACAGTTTGCAAAGACTCTGGATGAAGCCCTGGATGCTGTCGAGCAGGAAGACTCTGCCAAGGTGAAGTGGGAACACCTTCAAGAGGCCATGTGCAGCACTGCCTTCACCACCTTTGGGAGGAAGACCTTAAAGAACACTGACTGGTTTGATGCCAAGTCCAGCGAGTTGACTCCTGTCATTGAGGCAAAGCGTGCTGCCCTCGCTGAATACAAGTGGTCCCTGAGCGTGAAGTCTATCCAGACTCTGCGAGCTGCCAGGAATAAATGGCAGCAGACAGCCCAACATTGCACCAATGAATACTGGCAAGAACTAAGCGAGGACATCCAGACAGCAGCTGCAACAGGCAACATCAGAGGGATGTACGACGGCATCAAAAAAGCCATTGGTCCCATCCAGAGCAAAACAGCACCCCTCAAGTCCTCTAGTAGGTAAGTGATCTCTGACAGAAGTAAACAGATGGACAGATGGGTAGAACACTACTCTGAGCTCTGCTCCAGACAGAACACTGTTGCCAGATCTGCCCTCGACGCTACTGATGCCCAACATGGGTGATCTAGATGCAGAGCCAACAATAGAGGAGCTCAACAAGGCCATAGACAGCCTGGCTCCTGGCAAAGCTCCAGGCGATGATGGAATTCCACCAGACCTTATCAAGCCCTGCAAAAGTACTCTGAGCATTGTTGGCAAACTCTTAGCACGTGTCGTCCTTGTCAGACTTCAGAGAATGGCCGAGTGCATCTACCCTGAGTCCCAGTTCGGCTTCTGTGCTGAAAGATCCACCATCGACATGATCTTCTCCCTCTGTCAGCTTTAGGAGAAGTGCAGGGAACATCAGAAACCCCTCTACATCGCCTTTATTGACCTAACCAAGGCATTCGATCTGGTCAGCAGAGACGGCCTCTTCCAGTCCTTCTGAAGATAGGTTATCCTCCAAAACTGCATAGTATGATCAGTTCCTTCCATGAGGACATGAAGGGGACAGTCCAGTGTGACGGCAGTTTATCTGACAGCTTCAATGTCCGCAGTGAAGTAAAACGAGGGTGTGTCATGTCCTGTTCAGAATCTGTTTCTCCGTGCTGCTGATGCATGCATTCGGGACAGCATCTGAGGGTATCTACCTCCACACCAGGTCAGATGGACCCCTGTTCAACTTGGCCCGCCTCAGAGCAAAAACAAAAGTCCGCAAGACCCTCATCAGAGACATGCTCTTTGCTGATGACGCTGCACTTGCCAACCACACGGAACAGCAACTCCAGTGTCTGATGGACCGCTTTTCCCAAGCCTTACCATCAGTCTGAAGAAGACGAATGTGTTAGGTCAGGATGTTGGAGAACAACCCACCATCACAATCAATGACTATGAATTGGAGGTTGTCCACCAGTTTACATACCTGGAATCCACCATCAGCGACCTTATCTGTTCCTGGATGCTGAAATCAACAAACGCATCGGGAAGGCTGCATCCACTCTTGCCGGTCTCATCACTCGTGTCTGGGAGAATGCCAAGCTCAGTGTGAAGACGAAAACAGCAGTGTACAATGCCTGCATCATCTCCACTCTTCTGTACAGCAGTGAGTCAAGGCCAACATATGCCAAGCAAGTGAAGAAGCTAAACACCTTTCACCTGTGTTGCCTCTGTCATATCCTTGCAATCTCATGGAGTGACAAGATCACCAACAGCAAGGTCCTGTCACATGCTGGTCACCCAACCATGTACACACTACTCCGACAATGTAGGCTGCATTGGCTCGGCCATGTCCACCAGATGGAGGATGGTCGAAAACCAACTACGCTACAAGGATGCCTGCAAGCAGGACATGTGTGCACTTGATGTCGACACCAAGCACTGGGAGGATATTGCAGACGACCGCAGCAGATGGCGGGGAGTTCTCCAACACCAGCTCAAGACTGGGGAGGACAGGATCCATAGCAAAGCTGAGGAGAGAAGAAATCGTAGAAAGGAGTGAAACTGCCAACCAGCCAGAGCCCATACACAGATGTGGCCACTGCGACAGGGACTGCCATTCCCGCAACAGCCTCATCAGCCACACCCGACGCTGCTCTAGCCGCAGCAAGACCAACAACTGGGGCACATCATCCATGGTCGACTTCGACTGACGGAGGCCTACTATTTACTAGCGCGCCTTACCGTGATTATTCGCTTCATGAAGAAAACATTCCAACAAGTTTGTTCGCAATTAGCCTCTAAGAATTAAATTGGAAGCTTTTTTGAATTATTTTACATTTCCTTCAAGATTTAATGCATCAACTATAAAAAACACAGTACACTAGGAAGAGTAGCATAAACGTTTGGACATTTGTGTATATCAGACAACTTTTTCCAAGTGATAGGCGTGAGAATTTTTTCATGGGAGAGCCAGGATTTCCGAAGGCGACCCGATCAAATCCGAAGAGAACCCGATCTATTCCGAAGATGTCCAAAGAATTAGAAGTTTCCATGGACCTCAGACCTCTGAAATTGTAATGTTCGGTACGATAAAAACCTACAAAAAAGTGCCATATTTTCATGAACGCAACTATATTTTTTATTGGATCATGCGATCAGTTAAGGCTGATAGCTTAAATCTGTAAGTCAGGCATGAGAAATTGCTCCATAGGCGTGAGTATGATCGGAGTTTTGGACTCACAGGCTGAGACTCATGCCTAATTAAAAGGCGTGAGACTTGGCAGGTCTATGGCAGGTCACACCATAGGATTTCGTCAAAAGTTAGAACTATGCTACATGTCTCTTGAGTGAAATTTGTGATCCTTGCAGTGTGCTCTCAATGTAAGCAGTTGAAAAAGCAACCTGAAAAACTCCATAATTTATTAACCTTCTTGCCTTTCTCTGGTGTAAGCTTGTAAGACATTCACACCTGAATCCGGTGGGGGACTGTTTCCCAGAAAACATTATCATTCTGAGCCGTGCCTTAATCTATAAATAATGTGCCTAAAGTGTGCACAAACTGTGTGTAAAGTGTGTGTAGATCGTGCCTTAAAATTGTGCATAAATCGTGCCAAAATCGTGCCTTTCTGATTATCGAGCATGAATTGAAACAATTATTTTGTGCATATGTACGGTGTTACGACCGTAATCACCAGACGAATACCGTGCACCGGGCCATTACAACCTGTGCATATTTAATTATATCAGAACATAATAAATTTGTGATGCAACACTGTTAGTACAGTACATGATCTGTTGCAAGAAAATATTGAAAAGAACGTTAATAAACAAATATGGGCACTGAAGAAGGGCTATGCCCAAAACGTCTGACTTTTAAACCAACAGTGAGTATATAATTTATTCATTCCTTTCGTTTTTACTTTCTTATATATGCAAGAAAATGTTTCCTAAATTATAATTATTTGGCCTTAGAGTATCAACACTAACCTTTTAAAGTCTGGACTATTGTCAAAGTAATCCACTAAGCAGGCTAGTAAATGTGTTTCTGTGAATACAGAGGAAAACATTATCAATGCTTTCAGGGCCACATGCATAAAGGGACTATTTTCAATTTTTGACATTTTTTACTTCATCTTTTTAACAGAGATAGCACTTTCTTGCAAAAGTAATGACAGGTGAACTTATGTAAGTTAATTATAGCGAAAGAAAGCCAATATGTACAATTATAAATTACCGTATAGGTCTTTAGATCCTGTATTTTCACAAAAAAAGACAACACACATAATGGCTACCACCCTAATTATTTTTGTAAAAAGGCACAGAATCTTAAACCTTGTTTAACAATGGCAACCATTATTTCAGCAACAGAATTCTTTTTGGCTAAAAGAAAACACAATTTGTGAATGACAATGTCAAAATTTAAAGTGCCACTACGACGAAAATATTTGTATTTCTTTTCCGCTTTTTTAACGCAAATGTATCTAATAGGTTTAGACAAATGTCAATTGCTATAAATTAGATTGATATATTCTTACACAGCCCAGAAATAGCTGGCCAAAAACCCATCAAAATCACGTAAAATCCGTCCACCATTACTCCGTTCATAAATCCGAGCTCACATTCTACTGGTTTGTGATCTGGTACATGTGACTTGATTTGTGACATATTCAATAACTCAACGCGTTTCCCTCTGGGTCACAGACAACAAAGCCAGAAGGAACGTGTTGAGACATTGACGTCACAAAATCTTTGGGCCAACTCTCAGGGTTCGGTCCCGGTCATTTTTGAATTGAGTAATGGCGGCAAGCCAAATTCAAAATGTAAAGTTAAAATAATGGCACTTCCCATACGAGTTTTGACTTGAAACTTCGCAAGGTAACAAGTACTTACATGTATATTTTCAAAATATGAAGAGAACAGAAAATGTATATTTTTATCATAGTTTTGTAGCACTTTAATATAGGCCCTTTATTCACACAGCCACACACTAATAAATTATTAATAAATCTCTGATCAGAGCTGATTTTCTGAAATATAACTTTTAATACCTGGCAAATTGAATAATGTATTCAGTATATAGTATCTGGAAGAGTCTGCCTGTAAATTAAGAAAAACATGTTTTTTTTAAAAAAAAAAATAGCATATCAGACAAGTACTTCCATTAATTTATGCACCTGTCAATGTTAAGCTTGAGGGAGGGATGGAGGGGGTGTTTCAAGGGGTCAGGGGTTTGATTGGCATGGCTGAATCCTCAATGGGAGGGAATTTGACATTACTGATGGGGATATTTAATCATGGATATTTGATGATTGGAAAGTTATAAACAAGAATGATGTTACTAAAGAAATAAAAAATGCGCCAAGTGCATTATTGAGTTATATAAGCAGGCGGGAATTTTTAAGAACACAAGAGAAGTGCTCGAGTGTTCTTAAAAATTTCCAAGTGCTTAATATATAACTCAACAATGTATGAGGAACAAGTTTTTTTATTTCTTTTATAAAATAAAAACAATTTTAATGAACCTTACGTCATGCGCGTGCTTTATCGAGTTATAATGAACTTGGTTTAACCAATCATAGCACGCGCATTTCCTTGTAATGAGCATTTTATAATCAGGATTAATGTTTTTGATTATAATACATTGTCAAAAGATCAGTTTTTCAATTGAGTGTTCTTTTAAAGTAATAGTTTAATCCAAGTTAAACACAAATAAATTGAATGTGTGGTTCCAGAATATATCCATAAGCATGGGTTGGAGGGGGGGGGGGGTTAAATATGGGCGGTCAAATATGTTTCCAGATGGTCCCCTTTATTCAGTACCAACCTACAAGTTTGAAAATTGCTTCTTACCAACTTGGAATGACCTTTTTCAAGGACGTAAACAACTATGGAACTGTGGTGGTGATGGTGGTGGTGGGAGGGGGGTTATACAGTGTACTTAGTAGCATAATCCCTACATGATGAGGGTAGTATAGATATTTTCTGGAATCACACATGTTGATGTCAGTAAGTATAAATTTAAATATTATGATTAATTTATAAATATGCTTTTGATTATAATACATAAGGTCAGATTTTCCATTAAATTTTCTTCAAAGTAAATGCAGTTGTTCTCTGCTTGTTTGTTTTATGGTAGTTTTATTATATTTTTCTTGATCCTCTATTTATATGTAAAATAGTGTCCAGTGAAAACAACAGAAATAATCTTTTATACCATGCCTGAAATAGGATTTCCATTTCTTTTTTCTGCGTTATTACGCCGTAATAGCATAATGGGTAAGCAAACTTCTCAGAGAAGATCTTCAGTATAACTACAGCTGCAGTGCTTGTTACACTATTCAGTATGCAGGCTTGTGCGTGCTACATATATATGTACCTAGTATAGAGTATTTATACATGTACACACATTTTTGTTTCTTTTTTGCTTTAAATTTGTTTTTTAATCTTAGCCAAATTTATTAGCAGAGCACCGAGGGAAATGTGTGGCTTTATAGAAAACATTTTTAATTATTTGTTTGTCATATGAGCATTCATGTTTGTGAAAACTCGTTATTCAATAGAAGCAATACATAAACACAGCTGGTCCATTCAATATAAATGACGGCTTGCTAAATGGTGTCAATGCCTTTTTCACTATAAACTTAAGAGGGATACATTTGAATTCTTCCAGAAGCAAAAAGCTGACTAATGATGGTTTTTGCTTCCCTTATATTATATGGATGAGTTACAGCAAACGTGTACCTCTGACATTTTTTGAGGATGCCACACTGCTAAGTTTCAGTGCTCATCGAGCTTTCCCCACCAAATATCACAGTTCAATCGCCGCATTTATCTTGCCCAGAGCATCAATGAGGGTTATCAAAGTTATCAAAGATTTATTATCGCAGAATACGTTTAAAACCTATCATTACAAAAAGAATGATCGCGATCGAGCCAACTTAGAAGAACTAATAAATGAAAATTAAAGTTTTTAGTCAGATATTAATTAATTTTTGTGAAAAGGTTACTCATGACTTGACAGAGAAATCAATAGATAAAAAAAAAATAATGCACTCCACATCACCCTTGCTGCAGACCATGCCTTAAGAAATAAATACACGCTATGAATTGAATGTGTCTTAGGTCATTATAGAATAGGTCGGAGCATAACCAACCTATGTCGAATTTGAGACCTTTTTTTTGTTTTTTCGCGCTTATTTTGCCTCTGCATGTTTGGCATGTGACCATGCTGGTTTTTCCGTCATTTTAGAGAAAAAACGTATATAAAAAAATGAAATTAACTAATAAAACTAAACTACCTGGCCCTCTAGTGATTTGACGGTACATCCGAGCGTAGTTCCTTCCAAAACTGTATGAAACATACTTCAAAACGATGCCATTAAAAGCAGATTGGCCGTGAGACTGCGACCGCAATACTCTTGACCAGTGGCAACAACCTGAACAAAAATACCGCTATTTATGAGCACCTGGCTCGCTTATCGATCACGAGCTCGCTACAGTTAACACATCATCCGTAGCGCATGTATAAGCCAACATGTTTAAAGTGCACCTAAACCCTAATTTTTTTTTTCTTTTAATCAACTCAATGTACGTTGAAAAGTCAAATAGTGAAATATTTTTTTGTTTTTAACGTCGAGTTAGTGAGTTATAGAGATTTGAATTTACGAAATGCTAATTAGATGACATCAAATGCAGACTTTACCATTATTTCTACTTCAATTTACAATACGCAGTTCACAGCTTAAGGATAATAAATTTAAGAAATACTAATAAAAACTGTTTATAGTCAATTGATTTGTAAAAAAAATATTACTTGGAGGTGGAAACAAGTAGTTGTATAATAAACGAGTCTGCATTTGACGTCATCTAATTAGCATTTAGTAAATTCAAATCTCTATAACTCACTAACGCGGTGTTAAAAACAAGAAATATTTCACTATTTGACTTTTCAACGTACATTGAGTTGACTAAAAGAAAAAAAAATTGGGGTTTAGGTGCACTTTAAGGCCTGTCCGGTGATTGAAGGACATCATTAAGTCCGGAAATCCTTAAGTCTCTAGCACCTCTCAAAGAAACGAGTCGTGTTTCTTGTCGTACCTTGTGTCTAAACCGCTATTTCGCGCTTAAGGTGAAAATATAGATGTTGGTGGACAAGACGAACCGGCCTGAAAGTCTGGAATCACTTCAGATCAGAAAATGGGCAGCATTGTGAGTTGTGGGCCATTTCCCGTGCCTTAGTCGAAATGCCCGATATTCAAAGTGCTTCAAGACATAATATTTTCAGTCTTTCATTTGGGTGGACATTCCATGTTCGTTGTCGCCAATGATATCCCGACATGCTTTGCGACACCTTTGCTGACTATTGGTGATAAAAATGAAGCAATTTTGAGGGAATGAACTTCGGGATAAATTTTTTTGATTTGAAAAAAAATCAGCATAAAATCGAGAAATTCACTCAAGGTAAACTTTGGGATTCATTTTCTTGAGCGGGACTCAACGGAAAGACGGAGTTTAACAGTTAATTTTTGTTTTTTGCATATGTTATTTCTCTAAAATGACAGAAAAAACAGCATCAAAAAAAATTATGAACAATATTGTTTTGCAATTAATTTGTAGGTCACATGCCAAAAATTAGGCAAAATGAGCGAGGAAAAACAAAAACAAAAAAAGGTCTCAAATTCGACATAGATTGGTTATGCTCTGGACGCTTCAATTATTTTACTTGTGAGTTTTTATCGTTGCTCTAACATGGGTGGGGTAAAAGCTTAAATTTAACATGTGACACCTTTAGATATTTGTACTCTGTTAAAGCTAAGAGAGTGCATTTTGGAGCATTTTTTGGGGCACATTTGAATTTTAACAATAGAATCGTAGACAAAATATAGATTGAAAGAATTAAAAGTAAATAACAAAAATTAAGACTGGCGATACCCCTGCAATGGGCGCAATAGCCTAAACGGATTTTAAAGGGAGGGTTTCACGGTTCGGCGCATGTGTAAGCTATGACGTAACCCATAATTAAATTCCATTGTTTAGACCAATCGGAAGCGAGTAGATAACTCTGGCGGGAAATTTGCCCGTGAAAATGTCGTGGTCATTCAGCTAATTGAATGGATGATTATACAGTCATACCCATGTGCGCCATAAAAGCCACCAGAGCATAGAATAAATATCCTTCGGGTCAAAGGTTTTATTCAGTGTTGACTTTGACGGTGTAATCCGTTGAAATTTTCTCTGAATTTTGGTCATCCTTCGCTTTCTTTGGACTAATTATAGTATGTGATTAAATGTGAGTGTTTCTTTTAACCGATAAAAGTCATGAAATTGGCAAAAATGCGAATAAAGCATTTTAACCTGTGCACATGCGCTGAACCGTGAAACCATCCCTTTAAGACAACAAACTTAGATGATAATATGACAATTAAATGTTTTATAACGCAGGTAGCATTATAAATATGACCTGGAAAATCTGGAAAATCCAGTTCTGTTGCAAACTCAGGAAGGCAGCACAACTTTGTCAGGTACTCGCTACAGACCGCATGACTGAGAGCATAATTATCAAGACCATCATTTCCTCCTTCTTTCAAACTTAAATGCTGTTTATGTGCCTATTTGTTAGAAAATGCACATTTCTGTAAATTTAATTTGCCCTGCAAGTGGACATGGGTCTTTTTTAGAAGCTACATATGATCTATATAGCGTACTTTCACACACACAAAAAATTCAGTAATAGTTATTAAGAAGGTACAATTTTCAAGTTCTAACCCCCTTGGAAAACACCGAGTTAAAAAAACTGATTGGAACTTCCAGTAAAAAAAGAGCTACTGACAGTAACTGTAACTCAGCCATTTTCAAGAAACATATTGAAATCTTGATTAAAAATCTGAGAATCAACCAATGTAATGAACGGGTTATCGGTAATGGAGACAGATATGCAAATGAGCACTCGCTCACTCTCTCACTCGCTCCTTCCATCAGCTGTATAAACTTAGTGACGTCATGCTTTGTTACAAATGCATTTCGTAACAAGAATAACGCGAATCCAGCGATAACAATAACTAAATTGTTGTAAACCAATATAAACAACAATCAGCTTAAAGATGTTTCGCATTTGGAGTCTTTAATACGACATTAAAATCGATCGATCTTGTCCTATTGGAATAAGCACAACCAAAGATCCAATTAAAATTTTAGGCACCTTCGTATCCTATAATAGTGATAAGAATGACTATCAAAACTTTTTCATCAAAATTCAAAAAATGGAAACTAAGCTAAACATTTGGTTATCCCGTGACCTGACGCTTATGGGAAGAACTCTCCTCGCAAAATCTTTGGGCGTTTCCAAATTGGTTTATGCGGCCTCAATGCTAACTGTCCCTGAGGAAGTCATAAATATTGTTCAAAGAAAACTTTTTAGCTTTCTATGGAAGAATAAAAATGATAAGATTAAGAGAATTGTTTTATATCAGGCCCAGAGTAAAGGAGGCCTTAATTTTCCAAATTTCAGAACAACGGTCAAATCGTTACGTCTAAGTTGGATAAGTAGATTTTTAAGTGGTTCCAATGATGCGTGGAAAGCAATACCAAATGCATTCTTTAATAGATATGGAGGGCTGTCTTTTTTACTTAAATGTAATTACAATACAAAGAAACTTAACAGGAATATTCCTCTCTTCTACATTGAACTTTTAGACTATTTTAAGGAGTTAAAGAGTCTTTACAATGATTGCTACAGCAGCACTCTACTTTTATGGAACAACGAAAACATAACAATTGAAGGGAAATCTCTGTATTGGAAGAAATTGGCCGACAAAGGAGTTCTTTTTGTGCAAGATCTATTAAATAATAATGGCAATTACCTTACTTATGAAGACTTCAAGCAGAAATACGAAATAGACATTAATTTTATTTACTATTTTCAACTACTTGCTTCTATACCATCAAGCCTAAAATCTGAGGGTGCATTAACTGTAAGACCGCTCGACTCTTACCTTGATGATTCCAATGTATTTCAGCTTTCTGAAGAAAAAAATATCTCACTCTCAAAGACGCGATGTAAGGACTACTATTCATTGTTTCGTAGTAATTTGAAAGATGAGCCTACCTCGGTTAAAACTTGGGCTAGGTATTACCCTCCTTTTGCTAATAAATGGGAAGAATTTTTCAAGGTCGTTTATTGCCTCTCAAGGGACAACAAGCTAAAACAGTTTTCCTTTAAACTACTTCATCGAATTTTAGTAACTAATAAAGAGCTTAAAAAGTACAAAATTAAGACGGATGACAAGTGTTTCTTCTGTAAACTCCCTGACTCCCTTGAACATACATTTCTGGAGTGCTCAGTCATGAATGATTTTAGTAATTACGCAATACTACATTTCAACGAAGACAACAAAACACATCTAAACTTGTCAAAGTCTCAATTTTTGTTCAACGATTTTACTTTGCCTTCGAACATGCGCTCACTGCTCAAACGTAAATTTAATATATTAGTTGTACTTGCCAAAAAATATGTTTATTCCTGTAAAATAACCGAAAAGATACCCAGCCAATCAGAATTCCAAGAAAAACTAAAATTGCAATGGAAAATAGAGAAATGTGAAAATTAAAATGATCTTCTTTTCTTATAGCTTATGTAAACCCTATATTTCATAATTTTATTTTCTTTTTGTGTACTCTTTTCATGTTATATTTATTTATATTTACATTTTATTACCTGTTACACTTTATTACCTGTTATTTTGTATTTTTATGTGTGCAAATAAATAAATAAATAAAAAAATAAAAAAAAATCAGCTGTATAAACTTAGTGACGTCATGCTTTGTTACAAATGCATTTCGTAACAAGAATAACGCGAATCCAGCGATAACAATAACTAAATTGTTGTAAACCAATATAAACAACAATCAGCTTAAAGATGTTTCGCATTTGGAGTCTTTAATACGACATTAAAATCGATCTGAGAGGATTTTTCAACCGAGACACTCGTTTTGATGCGTATATCTATCTTGAAGTCATTAATTTATCCCGTTCTAAGTCAGTGATCATGGTGGCTGAGTGGTTTAAAGAGTGGAATGACAGCCGAAAGGCCCGAGGTTCAAGGTATTTAATCTAAAAATTTTACTAGCAAAATTTATGTTATGCCTGATCCACCAACGGAGACTGCTTCATCCCAACCTCAGTCGTTGGATGTTTCCAATTCTAAAACAATCTCACTGATTTCTTCCATCCTTGATGTGAAGTTGCAGAAAACATTTGGTGATTTCAAACGCTCCTTGGACAAACGAGAAGTTGAGACTTGGCGCGAGCTGAAAAAATTGAAAACAGACTCTAAGGCAGCGAGTTCACTTCAGTTTAAAGGTAACAGAATCCAGTTTGAGTTTAATTCTCAGCTGCTTGAATTGACTGCCTTGATCAGGCCATTTCTAATTTATCCGAGGGAAACCTCCTGGCAGTTCAAGAGCAACTCAAAAGGCCAAGTCCGTTTAGTTTCTGCAAGAATGCTTGCCCAGGTTACCGGGCGAATTATCTCCTGCATGCTTGTTTTTGGTTGTATTTGCAAGGTTATGACAAAAGCACTCCATTCTGTTATTAACAGCGGAGCATACTGGTCAATGCCAGGGTTTTTCTTACTAATGAGGCTATTTCCAAGTTAAGTTTTTGGAGTGTTAATGTTCATGCATTTAATTTAAGACCTTTCGTTTATCCATAAATATTCCTCGGCATATCGTATATTCTGACGCTAGTCAAGTTGCATGTGCTTCGTTAAGGGCTTTCCTGTTGCCCGCGTGAATTTTGATGATGTTGAAATGAAGCAGAGCTCCACTTGGAGGGAATTAAAAGTCTCGACTGTTAGTTTTGCGTTAAGAAGTTGTGCTCCCATTTTGCATAATTCTTCAGAATCTGTTAATAAGCTTTACACTGATAATAAAGCTGAAGCATTTATTACAGAGTCTGGAAGCAATAAGCCGCATTTGAATGCGATTGCTAAGAATATTTTCTGTTTTACTTCTGCTCAAGGTATTAGACCGTTGGTGGAATGGATTCCCCGAATGCTTAATCAGAGATGAATGGGGTTAGTTTCTAGAGAAACTGTGGTGCTGCATCAGTGGGGGTGAAGCACAAGAATTTGGTTTTATTGACTGAGTCGATAAGGTATTAAAATTAGCCACCGTAAAAAGATTCGAGAAAGCTGACGTTTCGAGCGCTAGCCCTTCGTCGGAGTGAATCAAGGGATCCTGGGTAGTGTGTGGTTTAATATATATAGTAGGTGAAGCTACGCTATTGGTGGAAATTTGGTGACGTGAAAAACAAATGTAAATTAGTTGTCATGACTGAAAAGCGTTCGTTGATTCCGTGGGGTTTGAGAGTGCCGATTTGAAAGATGATTTTTTGTTCTAAGTTTTTACGGCTTTCTGTGTTACCCTGGTGTAGGGAAAGGCCGCAGATTGTCATGTGTTGTTTAGAATGGTTAGTAAGATTGAAATGACACGCAACTGGTTTGGAGGCGTCTTCGCCCAGTCTCCTCCCTGTTTCGCCAATGTATATCTTTTTGCAAAAAGTACAATGTTATGCAGTAGATAACATTTACGGAGGTGCATGTGAAACGATCAGTGATTTTAATAGATCGTTTGGGTCCCGTTATTTTGTGCGTGTTATGAATGAAAGGACAAGTGTTGCATCGTGTGCGTGCGCATTTTTAAAAAAGTTCCCAGAGTGTTCGTGTGCGTGCGCATTTTTAAAAAAGTTTTCAGAGTGCTCGTCACTAGAAAGTTGCCTAGTAGTATGTTTTTGTCACGTTTGAATGAAATTAGTGGGGGTTGTGAAAAAGTTCTGCCAGTTTCGGGTCGTTTTGGAGTAATTTCAATTTTTTTAAAATGATGCTTTTGACTGTGTGATTGTGTGGGTGGAAAGTGAGGGTGAATGGAATTCTCTCGTTCTCTTCCTTCTGTGACGTTGTAGTGCTGATTGTCTGTCTATTTGTTGTGCACGTTGTTGGCCTGTATTAACAACAGAGTCAGGGTACCCACGTTTTTTGAAAAACTGGCACATTTCTTCTGATTTGTTGGAAAAATCAGAGTCATCACTACAAAGACGTCAAAGTCTGAGAAATTGAGAATACGGAATGGCGTTTTTAACGTGTGATGGATGTGAGGATGAATGTAACAGATAACTGTGGGAATCTGTAGGTTTGTAGTGCACACTTGTCTGTTGCAGTCCAAGGCTCCACGTACCACTGACCAGTATTCTACATGTAGGTCCTTTCAGAAATTCAGAGTTTGGTCTTCTTCCTTTCCTGAGATTGCTGTTTTGCCTACAAGGCCGCTACATGTTGCTCTTTACTTAGAGTATCTTATTGAAAGTGATACAAGCTCCTCGGTACTTCATTCTGCTTCTTGTAGTATTTCATGGGCTAGCAAGCTCTATGGTTTTCCTGATCCATGCCAAGATCCCCTTGTAAAGAACATTCTTGAGGCAGGAGTCTGGGAATACTGCTAAGCCAGTTGTCAAAAAGGAGCCAATACTCCTGACATGATCACTTCAATTTGTGCTAAGTATGTATCATCATCTGCTGATCTGTCAAGTCTCCGAATTGCAGCTTTTAATATTTATAACCGCTTATTGTACATTTTTACACTTTGACGATCTAGCTAGCTACGCGTGGTTATTTTTTAGGTTCACGATCTATATCCTATACCAGGTCTAGGGTGCTTTTGCTTAATTGCTTAGCTGAACTAGGCTTTCCTAAGTCTAGTTACGGTTTGAATAGTTTATTAAGGTAATCATTTGTTATCGTCCGTCAGTAGCATTGTAAATAAAGTAAGTTATAATCAAGTGAGGCCTTTAAGCTACTGTATCCAAACCCAAAAAAGCCTGAAAAAAATCAGGGCTTTTCAACGGGAATCGAACCCGTGACCTTTGCGTTACCGGTGTGATGCTCGCACGGTTTTTTGCGATTTTTGTCGAGCTCTCCAATGCAACTTTTGTCAGAAGTGTAAACTAGCAGCAATTTCTGTGCGATTTGGGTGCGACATTTGCTGTCACTTTCCAAAAATCCAAAAGTCTCATCAGGTTTTAAACATGTTCCAAACCTCTGCGACGTCGCGCGACAAATCACACTCAAATCACACTAAAATCGCCGCTAGTTTACACACATGATTTGAAGATGCAACTTAATTGCATGCGACAAAAATCGCACCACAAAGGGGCCGTTCACACTTAGCCATTTAGATCGATCTAAATAAGATCGGTCTCGGATCGATCCGAGATTGCCCCAGAAATTGAGCGTTCACATTTACCAGTCGCATCTTCGTAGCCAGGCCTTAGTTTTGAAGTGAAACAAACGAAACGGCAAACTGATCCTTACGGCAGAAAAACAGAAGCAGAAGCAAATAAAATAAAATAAAGGTGGAATATAATAGTGCCCAATGTTTCGCTTTGCAAAACAAAGCTTCTTCAGGGGCTAGCACTATCAATGATTACAACTGTATCGGTGGGTGAAGAGGAATAATGGAATAAGAATAACGGAACATTTTTTGTTGGAATAATGGAATAATGCCATTTTGTGGGGCGGAATAACGGAATAACGACTTCCTTTGGAATAATCGATTTATCTGCCAGTACACTGAAGTTGATATCGCTGCGACGGCCAGCATCGCGTTTGCATCAGTTTTTACTGCGGTTTGTGTAGGAAGAAGACTGAATCAGCAATTTCCCAGACCTGTATATGACAGACACAAAACAGATGTGCGTTTATATGATCGATGACCTAATCGCTCCCCGAGAAGCTAAGCTACGCGGAAAACTCGCAGAAAACGAAAAGTGAAGGAGGCAAGCTTAATGGAAGAAGAATAACTCACTCGCATAATTCTGGCGCCAGTTGACATTACATTATTTGTTCCGGTGCTTACAAATAAAAAATTACTTGAAGCAGAATCATGCATATCAAGTTCACTGTGAGCTCCAGTTGCCCTTGACCATCTTGGAGGCATATGTTCGTTATAGTATAAGAACTTAAGTGCCATTCGACTTGATTTTGACAGCAACAGCACAGTTGGAGCAATATTTGTTCGTTCCAAAAAGATGAAAATCAACCACGAACGAAACAACAAGCTAATACTAGTATCGCGAAGCGTATATATTACCATAATCAAATCATGGAATTATCATGTTGGTCAACACAATACTAGCCTAAATGTACCAGTCAAGCAATTCTGCAAACGCGGTAAAGCTGGAAGTTTTCCAATCAAGGTACTGTTGCTGACTTTACTTTAAAATGAGCATAACCCGGATACTCATTACACCCCAAAATTGGCTCCGATGGCCTTATATTGTCCGGAATAAGTAGATTTTTTCAACGGAATAATGAGTTCTTTTTTTTACTGGAATAATGGAATAACGAACATTTTCGAGCAGAAATAATGAAATAATGAACACCCGATTATTCCTCTTCACCACCCGAAACTGTAAAACCGTTATACAAGTGGTTTTGTAAAAAACTAAAGAATAACAAAAACAATGAATATGATTGGTGAAGGGCTTGTCGCCCATTATCGCATTAACTTCCTCAAAAAAACCACGGCTCTTTTTTTCTTGCAGTGCCTGACTTGGCAAGTTGGTCCTTATACTTCTTATGTTCGTCTTTTAGGTGTTTAACTTTCGTTCGACACTGAGCAAAATCTCGCTCGAAACCTCCTTTTCGTTATTCTTCGGTGATTTTTTTATACACGTCCGATGTTTTTCGAACTCCTAGCTTTGAACTTATTTCAGTTCTTGCCCATGAATTTATGGATAAACGCGTTTCTTGCTGCGTCCAACTGGTTTCCCCTCTTTTCGCCGCCATCGTTCGTTGAACTTACAGATTCAACGAAAGCCAAGCTACTCAGCGAGCGAGGCTACCAAGCACTTAAAAGGCGCGGAAGCAAAGCTGTTTAGTCCGCCGTTTGGCCCAGTTTTAAGTTCACATTTGGGCTCAAAAGTCTCGGATCGATCCGAGACCACCTCCCGAGGCGATCTAATTTAGATCGATCTCAGCCCTGTTCGAAGAGTTCATACTCAGGTCATAAAATACTCGGATCGATCCGAGATCGATCTAACAGTTAAGTGTGAACGGCCCAAAATGCGACAAAAATTGCACAAAAAAATCGCCTGTGTAAACAGGCCTACATTAATATGCTATTACGAGGGATATCATTTCATGTTCTTTCATTTCGCTGTACACCATAACAACGGAAACTTCCCTCATTTCAATGCTCTTTCAGCTCTTTTGGTTCCATGTTGTTTTAACTGGATATTTTAAGGTTCCATAGTGTTTCAACTGGATTGATTTTAAGAAAGCCTAATATCAACAACAGGACAACCAAAGACAACCAAGACTTATTAGCTATACACTTAACTGTAAAACCCAAAAATAAAAATGGAAGCAACAGGCTAAATAGACAAATTCGGCCAACACATTGTTGTACCCAATTCAAACCTTCTTGGAATAAGATTCTTTGTTCACAATATTTCCATATAATTTCCATGTCAATGCTTCATTGATATGGAAATATGACGAACAAAGAGTTCCATGATCCCAAAAGGTTTGAATTGGGTACGACAATGCGTTAGCCGAATTTGTCTATTTACCTTATGACGTACAAATTAATAAGGCAAAAAAACAAAACAGAAAACAGTGATCCTAAAACAGGCAGTCTATATAAAAAAATGTTTACTTAACAGTAAATTAAACTCACCAATAGTATTATACACCATTCTTTTATAATAAACTAAGAAAAACCTACATTTTTTTACATGTAGCTTACTTGCACAAACTTGTTGGGGTACAATCTTCTGACTTCATAGCTGTAACAAAACAAGGTAACAATAATATTATTATCTATGGCCAGCTGTATGATCTTCAAATGCTCAAAAGGCTGACACACGACAGCCACTCAAAATGAATTTTATGAATAACAAGTAGCCAGTTGTAATGCAGGGCTCAAAATTAAAAAAATCCTTAAAGGAGCTATGTCACCTACTTTTAATATCACTTTGGAAAAGCCAAAAAAAAAACACCATAACAAAACCTTACAGTTTTGTTAACAGATACTCTGCCTACCAGTGCACAGAAACTAGTAGTCAAAAAAGATATATTTGTTATCTTTGGCTGCAGTGGCCAGGATGGCAATCGATTCAATTTTTTCAAGTTCCTCCCATAAATTATTAAAGTTATTAAGGGCCCATTTTAGTATTCCGTTGCTAAGCAATGCGGTTGCTATGCAGAGCTAAATCAAGTACAATTTTACTTCCGGTGAAAGTGACAGGCAGCTTCACGCGAGAGCCCGTACAAATTCAAAACTGTCCTAAACAATGCCAAATTTGAAGTTCGTCTCGTTCAACTCCTGAATTCTTGGTTAGTACTTAAACTTATTTAAAGCTGGATATTTTTTCTCTGGAAAGATTCGTCTTGGACGGTTTTCAAGCTGATTCAAACGTAGAAATAACTGAAGGAGTAAGAACGCTCAACTGATCAGTTCACAGATATCGGAATTTGCTGAAAGTTTATTCCTACTGCTTCAGTCTTCGTACCGTTTTCTCGTTTCTTTTTGTCAATGCTGACCAGGTCAACTGCCGAGGAATTGTGGACTGAGAAGTTAGAGGGTATATGTGGAGCCAACATGTGAGTAAGATGTTAACATTTGCAGAAAAGTGCTCGAGTTTTTACAATTTCAACGCGAAGCGTAGCGCATTTGTTTTTCTCGTAGCTACAGTTTTTACGTAAGCTTATTTCTCAGGGCTGATTTCTAGTATAAACTTAGAAGCCGTCAAAGTTGTACAGATTTCAACGAAGTGTGAATGAACAAAGTACAGTGAGTTCAAATTTGTTTGATGGAAATTTTAAATAAAAAGAAATAATTCCCAATTCGTTTAGTTTTATTTCTCGCACGTTTTTACGTCCTTGGAAGATTATAAACTGCGGGATTACTAACTGATAAATTGTCATTGTGTGTTAGGAGATACGATGCAACTTCAGGCAAAAACTAAAGTGAAAAAATAAAAAAAAACTTCAAAAGAAGTAAAGACAGTGGGTTGTAGCTATTGAAAAAAGATGTTTACGTTTTAGATTTATATTTTCATTGAATGAAAACAAATTGAAGCATCGATTCAGATGGATTCGGCGCTGGTGTTGCATAACTAGGTTTCTTGTTATTGACGGACTTCAACCTTGGACTTTTGTCTTTTGACTTCGCCTATTCTGCCTTCCACTTTAATGATAATCGAGTACTTCTTATTCTGTTTCATTTCTTTAGAGCTATTTCGCCAAAAAAAAAATGGCCACTTAACTGAGATAACCGTTTGCACATAAGCTTAAAACAAATTAAACGGCGCATAATTTTCGGCAAACAAAACAAAATAACAATGCATATTTTCCGTTTCGATCTGTATATGACTTAAAAACATTGCATGTGATAAAATCAGAAGCACAAAACTAATAAGTTTCTGATAAAACAAATAGGACTGCTCTAATGGCTTTCTTGTTATTTTAGAGGGGGAAATAATAAGAACTAAATTGAAAAAAAATTGTCGATGGAGGATATCTAATAATTATATTTTTTGCTTCTAAGATTGTCGACTGTTGTTTGAAAAAGAAAGAAAAAAAGAAAAGTTTCTTTCTGTTTAATATAAGTGCCATACTGATCTTCAAATTCAAGAGAAACCGTCTCACAGATGCGTGAGTTACCAGAACAATGCTTTGGACGTTTTAGATTTGAAGGCATTTTTCTGCTCACCCATGCCTGCTGAAGTGATCGAAGGCTTGTGATCTGACAGGCACAGGCATGGCTCGTTTCTCCCTGTCTGCAAAGAAAGGCAACTTTTTCGAGTGAAGGTTGAAACGTACTTCACAAACGATAACCATACTCAACAAATCCTAAGAAAATGAAGGTCTTACTTCAAGAGTTCGGCAGTTTCCAATTTATAGCACAGGAAGCCCAGGCTGACAACAGGCCACCTACTTCCGGTAAAGACAAAGGCGAACCTAACTCGGCGCAAATAGAGGCTAATTTCTTTTTAAAAAATTCAATCGAAAGATAAAAGATTTTTCGTGAAACGTAAGCATGCTTTTTGTGAAAAATCAAAAAACAAAAAATTAAGACGCAAAAACGTGATTTTGACAACTCATTTATCCTCATATTATTTTTATTTTTCATCCTTAGAGGAAACGCATGCTTACGTTTTTTTTAAATGGTGTATAAAATCGAATGATGCTAAAATTTTTTGATAAAACTGTAAGTTTCTGAAGTTATGCTCATTTTTCTGTTTTGCGTCACGTGACATTGGGCATGGCCTGATGACGTCACAACCCGAACCACATGTGTACTTAAAGGTTGCTGTTCAAATTTGGTCAAACATAAGCAAAAATTTGCTGAGCTAGAGCAAACTGATTTTTCCCTAGCAACGGCCTCAAAAGATAGTATAATGGGCCCTTAATAAATTATAATTATTTTTATTAAGAGTCATGGAAAAATCCCAGAGAAACCTGGCTATTTTTTTTTTCTTCCTTGTAGAAATCACTTGATATTTTCTTTTTGGTGTTCTAAGAACGATTTTATGTTTGACCAAGGTACTTTGTCAACTATTTGGTGTATTTTGACCAATACTGCAAAATCTGCATGACAATGCCCCTTTAAACTTGTCGCCTCTTAGCACGAATACAAATGCAAAATCATGCAAATGCACCGGATTCAAATTTTTAGTTGCCAGTTTGTATTATAAAAAAACTGATGTTTTTAAATCCAGCATCTGGTAGTAATGTCGGATAAGGAAGTACGAAAAATACGAAAACAAAAACCTTTCATACTTGAACAAAGCAACCTTGTCACAAACTTTAATTTTTAAGTAAATAAGACTTTCCAGCATCTAACTTTGTAGCTAACAGTAGCCAGAGATCGCACATACAAAGCAATCAACATGGCAGATAGCCATTCATTTAACCAGCTGTTTTTTTACAAAATGCTGTGCCTGCAGCTCCAAGGGAGAAGCTGTGGCATCATAGAAAATATTGGGGACAGATGTTGGTATTTGGACAGGATCGAGGTAAACTGGCTAGTATGTTTATGCAATTTGGCCCATTTTTTAGTGAAGAAAGCAAAACAAGACAAGAAGAAGATAATGAAAGTGTTTGTTTTAACTTTCATTTAAATCTAAATCATAGAGAAATCTGGTTGCCAAAAGTGGCGACTGAACCAGAATTTTTAGCCACCAAGAAGGAACTGTTAGTCACATAGGCGACTGTATCAGTCGCAATCGCCGCGATTTTAACAGCGATTGCTCTGTGATCCAAAAATCACGGTGTGGCATGATCACAGCGACATTGTACTGCGATCATGCTAAAATTTTTACAAGGACTACCACCTACCCATTCAAGAATTCAAAACCATGTACACAAACAAGAATGTTCCCATAAGTGTCAACCTACAAAAATATTAATAAATAACAACATTATATAACATCATAACTATATTAAATGTTAAATAATGACACACAACATTAATCAGTTTTCAATATTGAGTGTCCAATGAAAGTAAGGGCCTGGTCACACGAGGGGAATTTTGATCAAATTTGTCTTTGTTCAAGATAAAAATCTGTCATAACATCAAGTTTCCTAATAAATGCGACTGATGTTTCACAAATTTGAAACAAAGTGGAAATGGTTTTTACAATTAATTGGCTTTCATCATCGCACATGTTGCGTTTACTTTAACACAAAGGAATTTTTCAACGGGCTATCGTTTTGTAATTTCATTTTTTTGGATGTAAGCCGCACTTGAGCGAAGGTAAGCTTATATTTTCCATACGTCAAAATGTTATCTTAATTAGCGGCATGTCAGTACTAACAGTAACAATTTGGCATTCGGCATTTGGCATTTTATTTTGGTAACTTCATCCACAACATCTACATTCCTTGATTGCTCACATTTCAGTGTTTGTTAATTCAGATAGCTGAGCTGTCTTCGCAGTCAGTCTGTCGTCTGGGTCCAATAGTTTTACATTAATTCCTTCCAAATTACTTCAGCATATGTGACCCTCCATACGAAAACACGTCTTATCAAATGTTGTAATTTAGTGAAACCGGGTTTCCAAAGGGTTTGGAACGGGTTTCCAAAGGGTTTGGAACGGGTTTCCAAAGGGTTTCCAACGGGTTTCCAAAGGGCTTCCAAAGGGTTTCTAAAGCGTTTCCAAAGGGTTTCTACAGCGTTTCTAAAGTGTCCAAGCGCTTCCGAAAGGGTTTGCAAACTCGTTGAAAGCTGTACAAAATAGATAAATTCACGGCCGGGTGAGCACAAACGCATCAAGTTTCAGAATTGATTTGTGGGCCGAAAAATATTTTTTAGCACGCTAGTTTGATGTTTATACTCCAAATTAAAATTGCTAGCTTATAAAGAAAAAATGCATCAGCTACATTCTTAGTTGCGAAATTTAATGATAATCCGAAGATAATAATCCCAGGACTGATGTACTCCGTTTTCCCTGGTAATGCGTGACTGTAACCTAAAACACACTGCCGTGTTCGACAAAAGCTGCTTGCAAATTGGTTTGAATAAAATTAATGGAACTTATTTTAATTAATAACTCTTTATCATTTTTGTGTTTAGTGTTTCTGCATGCCGTGGTTAAAATATTTCAGAATTTTTTATCTTACGTGAGCTAGGCCGGTGTCACCTATGATAATTGAAATCAACCAATCATAATGCTCGATTCACAATTTTTGTGGGTTTTTCGCACCATTTTCACCAGCCTCAGGGCATGCAGGTCATCACATATATTTGGATTGAAGTTGTTGGAAGCCAAAGACGTTATAATTAGCCTAACGGAAGTACCGTTTTTAAAAATAGTCTGTCCAATGAAGGAAAGTGCAGCAAAGCTAATTACAGGGATTCTGACAGGGTGCGGGAAAAAAACTAAAATTGTTCGGGAGTTTTGGTCAAATTGTGCGGTAAATAACCTCGATTGTGCGGGAAATTGTGCGGGATTGCGCAATCCTGAACCAGTGTTCTAGCCAGGCCAGAAAAATATGACAGGGAGGATATTCTGCATAAATGAAAAATACAAATAGATGTTTTACTTTGGGGATTAAAATGCACCCAGCAATCGCTAATTTGCAGCTGTTTTTCCTCACCAAAGTTTATTTGTCTCAACAAAATCACATTGTGTGACACGATGAACTCGATCGGGTAAAACCGAAATACCACCTCAAAATAAAATGTTTCCGATCTGAGCGAGTTCCTTTATGAAAAATCCGTACATTATATGTAGTGTGAATAATTTCCATTGAAGGTTCACACAATTTCTTCGAAAGTTTGCCGCAAAAACACAACCTCGAGATGTATGCAAATTGCGTGCTAAATGTAATATGATAGCATAATAAGAATAATAACTTTATTAACGTGTCATTCGTTCTAGTTTACAAGAAACTAATTGGAGACACCTAACTAAAAGTACTAACTAATAAGAATTAAAATTATAATAAAAGAATTAAATTAAATTTATTTATTAACTAATAGCTATCACTTAGCATCTAATTGTTACATAAATAACAATCCTTACATTGATTGGATGCAATACATGTGACTTGTGTATTTGTCAGATCTATCTTTCTTATTTCTCTTTTAAAAACTTTCACTGAATCAACCGTTTTAACGGACATATGCAATTTAGACCAAACAAAAGTAAATCTTGGTAAAGAAAAATCATCTGCATTTCTAAGGTTATACTTACTCTTATTACAATTAAAAAGGTCTGATATATATGATGGAACTAAATTATTCTTAACTTTATACATCAATGTAGCAATGTCCTGAAGTCTGCGGTTACGTACTAATCCTATCACGTACAGTAAAATAGCCCGTAATGCCCTCTCTTGCAGCCTCTCGAGTTTTCTTTCATCTGACAAGCGCATATTTGTTTTTCATTTTCCTGAATGAAAGCGTCTTTCACTTGATTGAAAAAATCAAATCCAGTATTCTGATCAGAACTTAATAATTTGCTCCTATCAATCCGAAGTTCCAGCACTTTAATAGTTTGTTTGTCGATTCGCAAACTTGATCAGTTCTTTGCGAAAATAATTCAGACAGAGTGACATTCATTTCGGCACGACGGTACATTTCTTTGGTGTTTCTTCTTCGGTCCCCGCCATATTAAACTGAAAGAGGAAGCAAAAGCGCTCGAAAAAATATCAACAGGCTGCTAAGAAAAACGACATAATGTCTGGAAAACGACAACTTAAAAGCTATGCGAAAAGTCTGTTGGAAGTCGGATAGAAGTAAAACTGAGACTAGTTCCCAGGATGGCAAAGAGAACGCCTTGTTGTTTTTATATCGATCCGCTCGAGCTGTTCCAGGAAAGTGAGGGATTTCTCGATTGTTTGGAAGGAAAATGGACTGAAAATAGCCTAAAACGTTTCTTGAAATCTTGGTAATCAATAGAAATACCTGATTTAATTAAAATTTTATGCAAATATTTCAGTATTGTGTGGGACGGTGCGGATTTTTAGGAACTGTGCGGAATTGTGCGGGTTTGACCGAAATTGCGCGGTCCCGCACCCGCGCACCCTGTCAGAATCCCTGTAATTGGTTCAAACATTCAAATAAAACGAGTTTTAAAAAAGATTGGCAGCATGGGGCCTAGCCTCGATCTGTACCAACAATCTTCAGAATGTTTTTCATAGATTGCTGCATTTGCCACTAGTCTCTGACTAATGTACCAGTCAATTCCAAGACCACCCATCCCCCCCCCCCCCCCCCCCCCCGGGCAAACCCCCGGGCATTTGACTTTTTAAAAAAAAAATTGTCAAATGCCCCACTATGTGGGCAGTTTATACGGTCAAATGCCCCACCGGGCAGGGCTTCACAGAGCGTCAAATGCCCCACCGTCCGGGCAAGGAGGGATTAAAGTAACTAGTTACAGTGGATTTCAGCTTACTTTGGCCGCGCCAGTTGCCAAGTTCGTTGGGAAATTTGATACTATGTTGCGAAGTTGTCAATTACATTTGTCAGTTTGCCACCCAAATTGCGAACTTTGAAACAAAGTTGGCAACTTCGGTGCCAACGAAGCCTGTATGTAAAGTCTGAAGTTGTTCTTAAATGCTATTTGCGAAGTCAAAACAATTTTTAGCCGATCTGGATGGTTTTCTTTAACATTATTTTGTAGACTTGCCAAGACAAATCTATAAACTGGTGCTGTTCGGATTGTTTTCGAGGTGGTGGTTTTGAATTTGACCAACATATAAATCGTATTATTATCTTTCATGTTCACTTTAAATATCTTGCAATCTTTGCTTGTGCTGTTGTCTGTTGTTTATATATCTCTTAACTAGATTTAGTTCACTCCAGAATATAAATTTATATTTTACGACAAAGATCAACCGAGTCAACAGACACGTGGAACCAAAAAGAATGGATAACGAAATCTTTTACCTTGCAACCACTGACCAACGTTTTTGTTGAAGTCAAATGCCCGCCCCATAGGGCCTCGTTTCACGTCAAATGCCCCACTATGCGGAGCTAACCTCTCGTCGTCAAATGCCCGGGGGGGGGGGGGATGGGCGGTCTTGGAATTGACTGGTACATAATATCTCACCAAAAATTAATTTTCCCAACTCAGAGTTTCATGACAATCTAGCTATCTTTAATAAATTAAAATGTCTGCCAGAGCGCGATTATCTTGTAAATATGACATGTATTTCGTTACAGTCTCTCTGTCTTCCAAAATATTAATTTCACTGCAGCACTAACGCCTCGAAGAATCTGTCAAGACCAGCTCTTTCTTGCCAGGGATTTAAAATGTTTCTCGCTGAGTTTGCCAAGATATTGTTAATGATGGCATTAATCACAACCATGATTTTTCTGTTGTCAGGATATTTCTACTCACTGGGATCCCGGTAAGAAATTAATTTCCCGGTAGGTTCCCGGCAGGCAACAGGATTCTTGCTGGGATTTCAGGTAGGATTCCTGCCAAGATAATTTCTTGCCAGGATCCCGGCAGTATGGACCACTTCTTTAACACAACTCATACTCCGTTTTGAAAAATTGGTATATTGTCACATGCATTATTTTGCAGTTGTCACTAAAATGACTGTAGTATCAGAGATTTATAAGTCCCTAGCACCAGAATGAAAAATAACTGATTCCATACCTTCAGCAGATTTCCAAGTTCACAGTCAAAGAAGAGACCCCTAATAAGTACAAGCACATACAAATCCTTGGTCAAAAATGGTATTTAAAATAATTTTTATACGGACGGTACAATTATACCTTTGCATTATGGTGCAAAGCTCCATGCTCAAGGTGATGAGCATGGAGCCCATATTTATGTCCGTGGGTCTATTTCCAATCATAAATTACCGGTACTTCAGGGGACTGTTTCATAGGCATACATATGGATGCTCATTGCCAAGTAAATCTGCACATGGTTTGATGTGTGCCAAAATTTTATGTCTCAAGCTCTAAAAACAATATTAGGACTAGGTACAAAATATAACACTGAATGGGGCCTAGAGGGATTAGTGACTTGATTCAACCAAATAATGATACATGTAGATATCAAGTGGTTAATTTTGACTCGATCAGGACAATATTTTATACATGGATGTGCTCATGCTGTTGATCTCACCTAACTGGGAAAGCTTCATCATATTCAAATTTGAGGACATCCTGACAGAAACAAAAACCATTATATTATTTTTTATTAGTCAACTGGTTACAGCAATACAACATTCACTTCATCTGACTGGTAAATTTACCCTATAATTATGATGATTGTATGCAATGCATGTTTTAACTGATAGAACAATAATATTTAATTATTATTTAAGGTGCCATTAATTTTTAATTAATTTCTTCAAATGACTTCAAGTAACTCACCTGAGGGTAGCCAATTGAGGCTAATCTTTCACAGACCAAATCAAAGGCTTTCTTTTCATAGACTGGGGATTTATACACTGAAACAGGACAACAAAGTTTTTTACATAGGGCTAATGCCACAACAAGTCTGTTTGACTTACAAACATTCATTTAAATTTTGATAAGGGGCCAAAATGTGCCAGTATTAATTATTAATTTTAATTATTAAGCAGTCTGTCAATAAAATATGCATTGTACAGCTATTTTGAAAAAGGATAGTTGTGATAAAATCCTGGAGGTGCGCATGTGCTGAACTTTCTTTCCAAAGGTTGGTGGCTCAAGCCCACTATCAACACAAAGCTCAAACATGACAATATTACTGTAACAGCTGCAAGTAACTTATAGACCAACAATTACATACATATGTACATGACATGCACAGTTATTTACAACCAAAATTCTTCTTTGAAATAGTTAATCACATTAATTTTTAATATTCTCTCCCTTTTCATCATTTGTAAAGCTTTTCTTTGAATTACACAAACATTATTGAAACAAGTCTGAACTGCTTAAACTAAAAGTGCTTATAAGTAAGAAGTACATAATTAAGTTCTTAGTGATGTCACATTAATGTCAAGGTCTTCAGAGCCTGCTCATAATACCTGCTAAAGTATAGTCCATATCAAAGCCAAAGAACTTGATTTTGTCCAGACTAAGACTTCTATTGACAAATACTCTGAAAAAAGAGAACAATTATAATAGATATATTTTGTACAAATAAAAACATCAAAATGAGATGATACTGTACAGAAAGACTTTGAGTTGTTATTTTATTACATGGCTGTACAACATGTAGCTGATTTTCATTACTAGTAACAGTCTGTTTTAACAGTGTAAATGTGGTCCCAAATATAAGATATTCATACTCCACCAATAAGGGAATTTCACTTTTAACTTTGCCCTTCCTAGCTAGTATTTTCTATTCCCCCCTCCCCACCCCTCACCCCCTACTCTCCCACACACCCAAGACAGCTAGTAGACCCATTCAGGAGGGGAAGTGTTTGAGGTCATCACATCTATAAGTTACAAAGGAGTAAGGACTTAATTGTGCGAGCAAGCTAATTATTAAAGTGAGGCGACAGAAAGGTACCATTGTATCAGCAATAGGAAAACCTGATTGGTCTATACACAGCAGGTGTTGTCAGTATAGTTTTACATTATATTAATGTCTTAACACATCACAGTATCAATCAATGTCTCCAATGTCCTGTCAGAGATGACATGACAAGTGTTACAGGACTGTTCTGTATGGCTAGGAGATTAAGTTTAAAGCTGACGGTGGAAGCTCTGATATACTTGGAAAGGATATTATGGCTGTCTTCCCAATAAAAATTGGGAACTCAAGTTAAATTTATGAAAGCCTTTAATTAATTATTTGTATTCATCTCTTATGGCAATTACTTCTCTTTGTAGCATTAATAAAGACCAGCTACAATCAAATGAATCTTTGATTCAAAGATTGTCTCTCATCTCTTCACCACTCTACAGCTGTACACTAGTGCAACACACCCCGCATTACATTAATGTGGAACATTGAAATTGTCAGGAATAAAGTTCAAGTGGCTTCCAGCAGTTCTGATTAATTTTTTCACAACATGCTTTGCATTTAACACAAGATAGATTATATTCAATACTTTAAAGGAACCAGGTCACCCAAAATGTACTGCGCGCTCAAACGGTGAAATCCGACATTTTCGATGCCATTGAAATTAACGAACATTGCATAGTGAATCGGAATCTTACTGCTGGGCCGTTAAGCCAGTATGAGGCAAACCGAGGCACTTGCCTCAGTCATGATCCTGCCAGTGTTTTGTTAAAACGTAGACCCTAAATAGCTAGGCGGGGAATTTAACAATGGATATTGCCTCAGTCCTTATTTTTTTCTGGCTACGGACCTGTACTGCATTGTCCCAAGTTGTATAATTGAAAATCTGTAACTGTTATCGTTAGCTTTTTTTAATTATTAGTCTATCGGTTTGAATGATTTTTCGTAGTTTTGCGCTACTGTACCGGTGGACAAGGTTTTGACATCCAAAGTCAATGGTCTTATGGCCTTATGGTTTTCCAAGCATGGACGGCCAAAGGCGCCAGGAAATGAAAAGAAAACTATTCTTTGCGTATCGACTTTAGACCTTTGGAATGCGAGCAAAAGTGAGGTTGGAATTGTACGGCTAACCCATAGCCAGTTTGTCGAATTGTTGCTGTTAAAGAATGTACAACAGTAATCACTTACATCCGGTCGTGAGAATTATGAAACAGCAAACATGCTGGAAATTCAAATATTTCACAAACTGATTTCATGATGGATGCAATAACGCCATAGTCTAACAACAAAAATACAGCCTAGCTCCACGACACGCAACTTAAACGCAGAATAAACTCTGAGGAGACTTGCACTCACACAAAATCACAGACTGAGAAATTAACTCAGTCAGTAATCCTAGCATTCAGCGACTGCTACTGATCTTGCAAACTATGCACCAAAGAAACAATTAATTACTGTTATGCCCAAAACTAGCAGACAAATGACGGCACAACTAAATATTCTAAATGGCTCTGGAAAGCATAAATATCTCCTGTCAGTATCAGAGACTTTTTCCAAATTGGCAACATTGAGAACAACACTCCTGTTATATCTTAATTTTGATCTATAAAAAGAAAACAATCTCTCAGGCACGTACTTGGGGTAACCCTATTCTAAAGCTGGGCTGAAATGCTTTTATTGCAACAAGCAGGATTTGTGCTAGGCCTGTCACCTAGCCCCTTTTATAACAATGTTTTTTTGAATTCAACATCTCGCAAAAAACATCTAAAAAAACATCTCTTAAAAAAAACATCTAAAAAAAACATCTAAATCAAAGGCTCCTGTGAGCCAGCTCATGGATGAATTGGAATCATTTTTTACTCGGATAACTGGAACTTGGATAACTTGAATTCCCCGCTAACTCTAACTATTTTTTGTTTCCCTTAGCCCAAATTTACGCTGATCACTCAAACTCTGTTGTTACGACTTCTCAAAAATAATACATACAAGCCTATACTCATGCACTAGCGTAGGAACGTTTTATGGTTTATTTTAAGTGGGTCACGCAGCCCCTCCCCCCTTAACGAATTTTGCATGACGCACTCAAGAAACTTAAGGAAGTTGTCTTGGAAAGAGCTGTGGGCATGGGAGCCGGCATGACTGAGCTTCCTAGTGAAGGCAACATATGATATGCTTTCATCGCCAGCAAATCTTGTATGCTGGAAGGTGTCTGAAGAGGACAAGTGCCAGTGTGGACAGTACAGCACCCTGCATCACATCCTGTCTGCCTGTCCTTTGGGCTTGAAAGATCGGTACACCTGGCGACACAACCAAGTGCTGAGGGTCATTGTGGATGTTATGGAGACAAAGGTGGACAAGATTAACCAGGAAAGTTACCCGTGAAAGAGTGCCAAAGCAAAGTGGTGTTCTATAAGGAAGGGAAAAAGGGTGTCACAAAGCCACCTCCAAGAAGCAGATGGTGGACCAGAGGTGGCAAGGTTCCTGGAAGATGGCGGCAGACCTAGATAGTTCCCTTGTCTTTCACATTGTAACAACTAGCAGGCGGCCAGATATTAATAGTAGTATATATGGAGCGACGATACCTGGAGGGTGATTCTGTTAGAACTGACAGTGCCCTGGGAAGAGAGCTTCGGAGAGGTGGATGATTGGAAACAGAAACTATATGAGGAGCTGGTAGACGCATGCAGAGAGGGGGGCTGGAGGCCAGAGTACTACCACGTGGCTGCCGGCTGCCGTGGTTACATCAGCCGTGAGCTGGTAAACATCATACATACACTTAGATTGGTCTAACAGTAAAAGACCTAAAAGCACTGACAGCTGCTTTGCACCAGGCAGCAGAGAAATCTTCGTATTACATCTGGTTGAAGCGTGACGACAAAGCGTGGTTGGAGTAACATCTCTTAACATCTAATCCAGGCCACTTTTAACATTTAATTCCCTCGGTCAGCACTGGTTTCCACAAAGACTCCTTAGGGAGGGGCCCCGCCATGGCAGGATGCAGACTTCTATGTGGTTGCTGGATCCGGACATGAAGCTGCTGACTGGGAAGCATGGTAGTGTTTCATTACTTCTTTAACGAATGGCAATTGAACGCTTTAGGCCCTTTGAATAACGGATAACTGTTATTGTCAGTATGTTTTCCCGTGGAAGGCCAGTTGTCAAGTTCGATTCTCGCTCGATAAACATATTTTTTTACGGACTGAATCTGGCTGGTCTCTCGCGGAGAATTTTCATACGGACTTGCCTTCACTTGGACAAGTTAATATGTTTCCCATAAACTGTGCCTAAGCTGTGCCTAAACTAATTGCCTAATATAAAGCCTTCTGTAAAACGTGCCAAACCTGTGCCTCTGTGTTTTTTTTTTTCACCTGCCTTGTGTGCTTTTGCACAAAATTTCTGTCTTTCACAGAAGCATGAATTAGTGCATAAGCATGGTGTTATATGTATGCTTGTGTACACCAGTAGCATGTGCCAGGCCTCAAATAATTCACGAAAAGTTTGAAAGATGGAAAAGAACACACCTCCTATAAATGATAAGTTATATTTTTAAAACATGCATTTGTGTGTGTGTTCTCAGTGTTTTGTTTTCGTTGTTGTTGTTGTTGATGAACTCTTTTGTTCGAAAAGAAAAGTAATAATTCTTCCATACTGTCATGACAAGTAATTTTCATATGCCTCCCACTGCAATCCTAAAATACAGAAAATAATTATTTACAAAATAGAACTAGTAGTAATCATAGATTATAGTGCGTCTCCTTATCCCGTGGCACCTCGTCTTGACCTAGTACCTCAGTTTTATGAATTAATTCAGCCACTGTTTAAAAGGGCTATGTCGCAGGATATGTCACGCAGGCAAAACTGCCGGGCCGACATCAAACAAATTCACTCTATCGCCGTGGGATCGGGAAAAATCCTGCTGTGCTGTGTACTGCGAAAGGTCTCAGATTTTTCCGACATATAAATAGTATATTTCTCTTGATTTCATTTCGGTTATTTTTCCGATTCTGAAATCATACTCCTCAGTACATGTACTAATACCGGAACCGGAAATGAGAAATTTCTGAGAAAGCCTGAAAAAGTGCTCCCTTGATAAACTTCTTGGACACCACGTTAATGGAGCATGAAATCAACGATTAAGTCACGCAACTTTCAACGCGAATTTCGCAGGATTTTTCGGATAAAAATTTTAATTACAACTACCAGTTGCAAATAAGACACAAGACTGTTGAATATAATTCCTTAGCTAGACAAATTTTAGTCACAAAACTGCAAAATCTTTAGTCGCAAATGCGCCCGATACAGGCGCAATTTCATGCATTGTAAAGTTAATCTGCATTCGCCTGGCGCGGCCGGTCAGTGAATTATTGCTACAAGACATACAGCGAATTGCACCGTACCGTAGAACATTGCAAAGAACGACATCGGTATTTAGGTGAAAGCTTCCCAAATCAGGCAGAGAACCACAGCAAAATCAAGATAGAACATTCAAAACATACCAGAACGGTAGCGAGGAAAATCCGATAACTTCTTGCTTGATTCCAAAGAGACCCAACAACTTACTTGGTCCGGAAATGAACCTTCGTCCAATTTTTCCACTTCGTACTTTTAGTAGGCATTGAAATATTAAGCCGTACGATTCCAAAATCGGGAAAATATCCAAAACTAAATCAAGACAAATAGATTATTCACATGTGACATTTCGGAACCCCAGTTCCCAAGGATGATGCCTGGTTTCCATGCGCTGGGAATGCAGGATACTATTGTGACATTTCAAGATGGCGCAGATTTGGTACCGACACTTTTCTCGATTTGTTCCGCCTAGACGACGCGTTAAACATGCTGGATACTATTGTGACGTTTCAAGATGGCGCAGATTTGGTACCGACACTTTTCTCGATTCGTTCCACCTAGCCTGTCAAGATTAGGAAGCGTCTCCTTCATCGACGCAACTATACTAACAGTAAAATATTGCAAATTTATTTTAATTTAAATAATCCTCTAAATGTACTGTATGGGGCATCAATAACTTTCAGAAAAGAAGAGTGATATCCACATGGTGTCATCAAAGAAAAGCAGATGTTAATATATTTATGCAAGAAACACATTCAAAACAGGAATTAGAGAAACAATGGACAAATGAATGTGGTGGTAAACTGTTCTTTTCACATGGGAGCCCAAATTCCTGTGGTGTTGTGGTGTTGATTAAAAAATGACTAAATTGTGCAATACCAAAAAACTATCTCATAGATCCCTCAGGACGTTTTATAGTATTAAAAGTTGAAATAGACAACAAAGTTTATGTATTAGACTAAGTAAACATTTATGCACCAAATAAAGACAAGACAACTTGTAAATTCTTCAGAAGACTACACAAAATGTTGCAAACAGAAGATTTACATGTAGATGTGAAGGAAACATATTATCTGATCTAAATTGCCAGTGTAGGCCAAAGTGAACGCTAAAATAAATGTGGCTAATTAGTATCTTTCTCTAAAATCTTCCTTTTAGCGATGTAAACAAAGATTGCTAAATGCTTTGTGACATCATTTTCAGGTAAATTCATCCTCAGTCTCCAGGACACCATTTTGATAGATTTTAGCCTCTTTAGACCGCTAAAAAAAAATTGTAAATTCTTCAAGTAAATTTATTTTTATTACCATTATTTGTAATCCTGCATTTATCTCCAAACTACTGCTTCTGTTTTGCTACATAGAATCTTTTTATTTTATTTAGTTATATACAGTGTATTTGGTGGCATTTGACAATAATTATTAATACATGTACAGCTGCAACATGGAAATTAAGTAAAATAAGTACATAATTTCATTATTTCAGCAGGGAAAGTGTCCCTTTAATTTAGCACTTAATATTAGGCTGCCCAGCAGGTTGCAAACTTTTTTATGCTAGTGACTTCAATTTAAGTTAACAACCCTGCTTCATCCAACAAATCTAACACTGGGTATTTATAAGTGCTTTCAAAATCCCCCATAAATCAACACAAATTACACAAAATAATTAATATACAATAATAATTATATATTACAAATTATTAACTTATTACTTTTAGCAGTTTGATATAATACAATGTGGTTCAAATTTTTCAAACCAGTTTAATTTTTATTTTTCTATACTGGCTTAACATACACCAGACCGTGCAAATTTAGTTCACCTTTTAGCAGTGTCTCTCTTGAATGCCTTTGCGCCATCAGCAGTATCCACACTAGTGCTTGAATCATATGGATGAGATGTGCAAGGCATTTTTAAAGTTAACGATTCTGCAGTAACCTACAATATAAGTAAACATTGAGTTAGTAGGTGTCTTTTTGTGGATGTTTCATACATGTACGATGTACAGCTGTGCATGGCTGAAATGCTCTCTAACTGACACGACCTCATTCATTCATTCATTCATTCATAAGCAAAAGTGTGATCCAAAAACAGAAACCAACTTAAATGTAAAATAAACACAAAATTGTACATTTTTTCGCTCAGTCAAATATTGGTGTACATGTAATGTGTTAATCGAGTACCAAATAAACATAAATTCTGAAGTTTGAAACTATTATTAATAATTAATAATTGGACTTGGCAACGCAGAGATATTGGAAGTTGAAAAGTGTGCTACTTTTTAGCCTTCATAATCATAGAGCAGTCGGAAAAATTGTTGGAAAACTGTCGGAAAAGGAGTTAGTGAGTGACGTCATTATTGACCACCTCAAAAATTGTGGGAAAATTCTTGACAAGTTAGTTCAGCTTTAAAGTTCAAAGTCAGTGACTTTGGAAACCCATGGGTGTTTTGTTCTGCACCAAACTGCAGGAACAATTCAAAGTCTGGGGCCAGTCCCTTTGAGCTTCCCAAAAATCACAATTTAATGAGATAATGGCTTAAACATTTCCAAAAATAGATACCAGGTAGTCTCTAAATAGTTTGTAAGAATACTGTCAGTATTCACCAAGGTCTTCTGCTAAGCTCAGCACAATGTAGCTGAAGAAAAAACAAGGTTGAGCTCTGCACTGGATTTTAAATGGTCAACAGTGACATCACGATCCTTACATTCAAATCAGATATTTCTTTCTGTGCAACATTAGTATTTTGATTGGCAGTTTGTTTGAAGCAATTTGCAACCACTGCAAACAACTTGCTTGCTTGCTTGAGTTGCTTAATATTTCTTCGGCGACTCCTTTTCAAATAGGAAATTTCAACAGGAATGTTATCATGCAGTTAAATGCAATTTAACAGAGTTAACGTACAACAAAGAGCGCATGCGTTCCCTGGTAGTCAGCGGTGTTGGCACATTTGTGCATGTGTCGAACTCCACGTGCTTGTGGATTGTAGCGTGGCGTACAGGAGGCGTTTCTTCTAGCGTTTTACCATTGCTTTAGCGTGGCAGCTCATTGCCCAGGCAGTTCTTCTGCGTTCAGGTTCTTTGCGCGTTTTTCGCGCTGCTTCATTGGCTTGTTTTCTCTTGATGAGTCAGCTTTCGGGATGATTAACTAACAACAGCGTCACCGCCATGATGGATTCCTCGGCGACTTCCTCTGTGGTTTCTTCTTCAGTGGCAAGTTCTGTGGTTTCTTTGGCTCCGGTAACCTTGTCTCCATCCTTCGTACTGACTGCTCAGGATCTTTCTCAAGCTTTCTCTTGAGCGCTCGGCGACTCGCTGTCTCAAATTCTAGCGGCTGTGCAAAACCAAACAAGTTAGCCCTCGGCGTCGAATGTCACTGCATTGGGAAGCATGCCGTCAAGCACACCTTCGTCTTCCATTTCCGTTACTTCTTCGTTGTACTTTCGTTCGTTTCCACCTACTGTACTTTACTTTTATAGGTAATTCGTCCCTTTCACATCCATCATTGTTTGGCTCCCTCTGCGCCTCGAGCGGAGCGCTTCCCGCCACTGGCCAGTTTTTCTCTCCAGCATCTTCTACATCCACCTTGGCTCACTCGGTCACTTCTTTGCTGCACAAGCCTTTTGTCGTCGGCCCAGGATATTCCCCCATCCCGGAGAAGCTGGTTACAAAAATAAGAGCCGGGCAATTCGTCGATCTGGCAGACCTGCTACCCGAGAACGTCAAGGCCCAGGATTCAAAGCCCCAATCGTAGAAGAAGAGGGTACGAGAGATTACAGACATCGTAACTTGGATGGAAGCCTTCACTGTGTATATGTGGATCTTTTGTTGCTCTTACCCATCTAGATGGCAAGACATGACCCAGTACAAGCTTTTGATTTTGCAGACCGCTCGCCAGTTCTCCGGCAAGGCCTGGCTTCACTATGACATAGCCTTAGGATAGGATAGGATAGGATAGGATAGGAAACCTTTATTTATACACAATATGTTTACAGTGGAACCATTCGAACCGGGACACCCTGAACATTTTTAACCAATCAGAACGTTATTTGAGAACAAAGGATAGCAACCTTTTTCGCCAACGGACCAATGACATCGACGAACGCGAACAATAGTTTTCAACAATATTTGAAAACGCGGCAACCGTCACGACTAGATGCGGACCTCTCAGAAAACATATCATTGTTTTGATTGGTTACTTTTCTGTACTTTCGATCCTAAATTTTGAAGCAAACATCAATACACGTAGATCTTTTCCAAACACTGAATTTTTTTTATACGCAGTGGCTATTCGTACGGCACCCGTACGCGGACTTCCATTTGCTATTCGTACGGGAGTCCAAAACTTTCGGCAATTTTCGATGTTATTCTTCACTTTTGTTGATCCACAATATTAAATGTTCGTTTAGCTTTACGAAGCGCTTCTGGTAAGCGATGTTGATTTGGCTCAGACTAATTTGCCGAGTCTCTGTATACTACGCGAGCGACCCATTTCGTGACACTGAAATTTTTCTCTTCATAGAATACTCCCGTACGGCCGACTTCGATTTGCTATTCGTACGGAAGTCCAAAACTGTCGGCAATTTTCGATGTTATTCTTCACTTTTATTGATCCACAATATTAAATGTTCGTTTAGCTTTACGAAGCGCTTCTGGTAAGCGATGTTGATTTGGCTCAGACTAATTTGCCGAGTCTCTGTATACTATGCGAGCGACTCATTTCTTGACACTTAGAAATTTTTCGCGTCAAAGTATACTCCCGTACGGCCAAGTGCGATTTGCTATTCGTACGGGAGTCCAAAACTTTCGGCAATTTTCGATGTTATTCTTCACTTTAGTCGAAGCGCTTCGTAAAGCTAAACGAACATTTAATATTGTGGATCAACTAAAGTGAAGAATAACATCGAAAATTGCCGAAAGTTTTGGACTCCCGTACGAATAGCAAATGGAAGTCCGCGTACGGGTGCCGTACGAATAGCCACTGCGTATAAAAAAAATTCAGTGTTTGGAAAAGATCTACGTGTATTGATGTTTGCTTCAAAATTTAGGATCGAAAGTACAGAAAAGTAACCAATCAAAACAATGATATGTTTTCTGAGAGGTCCGCATCTAGTCGTGACGGTTGCCGCGTTTTCAAATATTGTTGAAAACTATTGTTCGCGTTCGTCGATGTCATTGGTCCGTTGGCGAAAAAGGTTGCTATCCTTTGTTCTCAAATAACGTTCTGATTGGTTAAAAATGTTCAGGGTGTCCCGGTTCGAATGGTTCCACTGTAAAAGCTAAAAGCTTGTGGGGTCGTGTTATTAAAAATACACATGCAGTCACTAACTAAAGATAAATTTTCTAAATAATAACTTATTCACACATCAGATTATATACATATTAATCTTTTAACTTAAAATTTAAAGTCGATGCGGATGTAACACTAATAAAAATTATAGTCCATAAAAGTCTTAGAAGACTCTAGCATACGGGCTAGATCCTTATACCCAAGTATATCCTTATATGTCTTTATTTATTTTTGTCAACGTATTCCAAAGAATGGAACCCCTATATGCTATAGAATTTTTCATATATCGCGTGTTGAAGCGTGGGACTAATAAAGAATCTGTACAATATTTACAATTAACGGCTAAAATGAAATAAATCTGTTTACTGAGTATTTTAAAATACTATTATTAAAATTAAAATTAATTTACATTGAGTTAAGGCTAGCTAAATGCTTTTTAAAGTCATTAAGGTTCAAAGTTCGAACGTTGTACGGCAGTGAATTCCATTGTTTAACGGCATGATAAGAAAAAGAGCGAAGGCCATAAGTAGTAGTTTTAGGTACAGGGAGTGTCAGGATGTAGTTACCACGTAAATTATAGGAAGAAGTACGGAGAGTAAACATATTCCTCATATAGATAGGATACTTAGTTAGAAAAAGGCTTTTGTAAAGTAAAATTAACATATTTTGTATACATGTATGTCTGTTGTATAGAGAAACACAGTTGACTTTGTCCAATAAAGTATTGTACATGTAGATTCAACATCATTTAAAATGAACATAAGAGTCCTTTGATTAAGAGCATCTAGTTGTGTGCTCAGCCCTCACGGTCCACTACTCCTCCACGGAGCAAACGCCAGCGGCGTTGAGACCGTGACCAGGACCCCCACCTCTTCAGCAAACAATGTAAATAGTGTACAGTTTTGTCGTTCATTTGCACCTGTTCCTGTTAGTGTTGTTGCGTCTTCAGCACAAGTTACGCTAGCAAGCAGCCAGCCCCAGGGAGTCTCAGCTCAGACCCCCCTTCCCAGTACTATTTGGTTGCCAGTACCTTTCGGCAAGATTTGGTCCCTCCTTAAGGGGTAAAAAAAAAACCATTGATGCACAAAAACTTTGGTGTGAACTTAGTTCTCACCCCGATCAAGTCAAAGTGGATTATGTGATTACGGGTCTCACAAGTGGTTTTCGTCTTGGTTTTGACCCTTTGGCGGTGTCCTTAAAGTCCGCAATTCATAACATGCCATCAGCATCCCTTCAGCCATCGGTGATCGATCAGTACCTACTTTCAGAGCTCGAGAAAGGTCGTGTAGCAGGCCCCTTCCTTGTCTCTCCAATTCCAAACCTTCATCATGTCAGTCACTTTGGAGTGATCCCGAAAAAAACTGGAAAGTGGCAGCTTATTTTAGATTTATCTAGTCCATTGGGTCATAGTGTCAACAATGGCATTTCAAAAGAGCCTTTTTCCGTGCAGTACATGAAGGTAGATGATGTTATTAGCGGGATCATGTCCCTTGGCCGAGGTACACTTATAGCAAAATTTGACGTTGAGAGTGCTTATCGGAACGTTCCAGTCCATCCAGAGGACCGCTACTTGCTTGGCATGAAATGGCAGGGCAATTACTTCATCGATATGGCTCTCCCCTTTGGGTTACGTTCAGCACCCTTCATTTTTTCGTCTGTTGCAGATTTGCTAGAGTGGATCCTCAAACACAATATATTATTATGGCTTGAATTTCCTCTTGAACTATCTTGACGACTTCTATACATTGGGTCCTCCCAACTCTCCCGCCTGCCAGAACAACATTGACACATGCATCCTGCTCTTTAAGGACTGGCGCATTCCTCTTCACCCGGACAAACTGGAGGGACCCTGTACCTGCTTAACTGTGCTTGGTATCGAGTTGGATTCCCTCACCCTCCAGGCCCATCTTCCACGTGACAAGTTTGAGCGTATCGTTGCCCTACTGGAATCCTGGTCTGCCAAACGACATTGTACGAGGAAGGAGTTGAAATCTCTCATTGGCACCCTCCATCACGTGTGTAAAGTCATCGCTCAGGGGCGTACTTTTATACGGCAAATGATTAATTTATTGTCTGCATTCCAGCGAGACGACCATCCCATTCGGCTCACGAGAGTTCCACTTAGACCTTTCTTGGTGGCATGAATTTTTCATCTCATGGGACGGACTTAGTTTTCTACTCTCCCCCTTATGGGCACTTTTACCCAATTTCTCGGTGTCATCAGACGCAGCTAGAGCTCTTGGCTATGGTGCAATTTCTGGCCATGAATGGTTCGTTGGAAAATGGTCCATCGCTTAACAAACTTTGTCAATAGCCTACAAGGAACTTATTCCTGTGGTTGTCGCAGCTATGCTATGGGGCCACAGATGGGCCACAAAACGGGTGGAATTCTGTTCAGATAATATGGCGGTAGTCAGCGTTCTACGTTCAGGCACCTCAAAGAATCCAAACATGATGGTATTTTTTCGCTACTTATCCCTCGTAGCAGCTTGTAACTCCTTTGCCTTTACCACATCTTATACACCTGGGCGAGATAATTCTATTGCTGATGCCTTATCTCATTTTGACTTCCAGCATTTCCATCATCTAGCACCACATGCAGCTCACATGGCAACACCAATACCGCCGTCGCTGCTGGCCCAGCTTCCCATGATTTGACAGGAAAGTATTAGTTCTACTTGGCTAATTAATGGCCTTGCACCTTCTACTTGTCAAGTTTATCGCTCAGCTCAACGCCAGTTCCTAGAGTACTGCAGTCAGGATACTCCCTCTGATCTTGGTCACCCTCTCCTACCTGCCAGCGAACAAATCTTGATGCGCTTCTGTGCCCACTTAGCAGATCGCCTTCATCACTCTTCAATTAAGGTGTATCTGTCAGCAGTTCGCTCCTTACACATTGACTACGTCTATCCAGACCCACTCTCCAATTGACTTCAACTTCAGCATCTCTTAAGGAGGATTGAACGACACCAGGGTTCAAATCTCTCTCAGCGCCAGCCTGTGACTGCAGACCTTATGGCTGTTCTACACCAGTCCTTGGATTTATCTAACCGGGGCAATGTCATGCTGTGGGCAGCTTGTTGCATTGGATTCTTTGGGTTTCTTCGAGCAGGGGAATTCATGTCGAACAGTTCTTTTGACCCCTCCATACACCGGACTGCAGCCAATCTTCAAGTCGATTCCTCATCAAATCCTCTAAGCTTTAGAGTGTTCATTAAGTGTGCTAAGACTGATCCTTTTCGGCGTGGCTGTTTCATTTTCCTTGGCCGTGGCTCTGCACCTCTCTGTCCTGTATCAGCATTGACAAGCTACCTTCATCTTCGTGGACCAGGTATGGGGCCTCTCTTCATTTTCCAGGATGGCCGTCCTCTTTCAAGGCCCCTTCTATCTTCGTTTCTGCAATCCACCTTACAGGCAGCTGGCATTCCTGGGAAATTCTCAGGTCACAGCTTTAGAATCAGAGCTGCGACAACAGCCGCCCAGAGAGGCGTTCCTGACCACCTCATTAAGACCATGGGCCACTGGTCGAGTGAAGCCTATCTTTTGTACGTGCACACACCCGTGGACACCATCCTGTCGGTAGCTGGTAGAATATCCTAACAGGTATGTGGCTTACTTTAATTAATTGTGTTCAGTAGCTGGGTGCCTCTGGACTTGGGTGTTGTTTCTTGGGGCTCTGGCTTCGCTTTAGCCATGAGCCCCATTCTCTCCGAGCTAAGCTGACGCTCTACTCGGAGGTCCTTCGGCATGGCGTGGGGGCTCATGGCTGGGTTGCCAGGATTTTCCAGCCATAGGAGCAGTCTTTATCTAGGAGCTGGCTGCCAATAGTGGAAGCTCCTGGATGTCTCAGGGACCCAACCTCCATTTTAGCGATGCAGTTGTTAACAGTTGGTTTATTACTATAGTGTACTTATTGAGTAAGTGGAAGGGCCGGATGGAAAAATATTTGGCTCGAGGTCATGGCATACAGACCGAGCGCAGCGAGGTCCGTGCGCCATGACTGAGAGCCAAATATTTTCCCATCCGGCCTGACCTAACTTAGTCAATAAGTATTTTATCATATGACCAATTTGGAGACAAAATCACTTGAAAGGCTGTCCGCTTTTGTAGTAGGACCGTACACCTTTTTCCGGCCCCACTCGCGCAAATACGTATGGTACTCATCAATGGTTTTGCAAAGAAAAGGTTTGCAGGGTCGTAAGGGTCATATGATAAATGTAGTTCTGTCATGCGAATGATGAAGAAGCAGGGGCCAATCTGATCAAGTGAGATTTTGGAAAACGTGATGAAAATCAAACAACAACAAAATAAATACATGTAGAGCAAGAAAACCACAACAAACTTTTCCACAAAAAGTCAGTCTGGTCAGACAATTTTGTTCTACATGGATGATCTTTACTAAAATGAGCCCAGTGTTCAAAGCTAACTAAGTTTTCCATAATTTTCTGTCTGAATTTAATTGAAGCAGAACTACCCAGTCCATCTACATGTATCAGGCCAGGTCGAGCTTTCACCAGTCAACATGCCAAATTTACCGAACAGGTTTATTTGCAGCCTTGGAAGCGCACGGTCATTTCATCGTCAACGTCAACTGAATTAAACAGCCAGAACAGTTAGAAGTTTGTTTTTATGTCACATCTTCATACACTTATCTACTAATTTACATAGAAGCACCGTATCCTACATGGATCTTTCTACTGGGAGTCATTCATTTGGTCAACCATCTTTATCCTGCTTATATGCCTTGTTGAGCGCTCTATCTGGAATGTACCATTGTCGATAGGGTGCATGCGTACATTTGTAGCTCACTAAGTTTTCTACATGTAGTTTGAGCGCTCTGACATGGTACAATGATACCACATGTGTGGGATCATCTGGGGGGCATATTAGGTGGCTAAATATAGCCTACCTTCAACTCCAGCATCAGCACTGCACTGATGAGGCACAGAAGGCCGAAACAGTACTGTCTGCATATAGTTATATAATATATATGTTGTGGGTCAAAATTTGCCTTGGTTCAAAATTTTTTAAACTGGGTCAAAATTTTTTGAACAGGTTTGAAATTTTCAAACTGGTTAGAAATTTTTAAATAATTAGCTCATTCTCATTTATTTGTACCTCTGCCTGTAAACTACTGTGTGTAAAATAAACTTGTGACATTAAGGTGTCACACATTTCAGTAAGCACTCAGTTTTGTGACTAGGACTAAGCACCCATTTTAAATGGTTAGCTTTTATATAAGGTAAGGGCCACTGCTTACCAGTGCTAAAAGTGTACTCTTTGGGTTTAACCCCATTGGGTCTCTTTAAAATTAATTAAAGGGCTATTTTGACAGATTGGGGTTTGTATAAATGTATATTTTCACTAAATTGATTCACTACTTTGACATAGTTTTACTCGCCAAGACTGACAATCTTCCCTAGCAACATTTTGGGATGAAGCAATGTTACTTTATCACACTTTTCTATTTGAATGGCTACCATATCTCCAACTTTGAAGATGTTTTTAGCCTGCTCTTTTTTGGTTATTTGCTGGACCATCTTTTCATTGTAGATAGACTGGTTGGAGACAATCTTGCATCTTTTTGCTTGCCGCTGATCGTTGAATCCATGCAGAGGATAAGCAGTGACAAACTTGGTGTGGTGATCATTTACAGACATGGCCTATGTGTGAGGATTTGATTACATTTGCATGCACAGTTTCTAAAATCCATCAAGTCTACAAAATGTATTTCATTGAGGCTTAGGAAACCTTCACTTTGAAGTGAGCTTTTAATAGGCTTAACTCTGTTTGTTATTGATTTCTGCTATGAATGAAGCTTGCATAGGCCAACAAACACGTTGATAACTCTCTGACTTATTTCAGAGTAATTTCTGTCAGTTAGCCATTTTTCTATTTTTGTCTTCCTCTGTGGGCAACTTGTTGGTGAGCTTCAGCTAATTTTAGGTAAAACTGTTCTTTATCCATGTTGACAATATATCTTCATTTGCTGCTGACATTTTGCAAGAACCTAAAATGCCTTGCACATAAGACAAGCAGAAAGGACTTGGGATCTATGAATAAATTAAGCTTTTGACAGAGGGGGGTCTGGGATGAATAAGTAATGATAATTACAGAAAATAGATTGTAGTTTTGTTTTGAGGAAACATCGACAATTGGAACCGAGTATTCGGGATCGGATCAATAATTATTACTGAATGGATAGTAGAATTTTTAATACTAGAATGCCATTTTGGTGGGATCGAATTTACAATACTCATAACAAAGAATCTTCGTTCGGGGGTTAAAAACAAGAGCCTAGGGTTAGAAGCAAGAGGATTGGACGAAATCAATTCCCCTATTTTTAAAAGGTTCAGGTCGACGATGTCTCTCCTGTAAATAGACTTTTTATCAATGCAGATAAACCTATTATTCCAAATAATCTCATCAATAATATCTTGACACGAGCTTGGTTCTTTAGATGTAACTCTGGCCATGCATCGAAACATTGCTTGTAATAAATTGGCAAGTTAACTTTCAATTTAGAGGTATCAAAATTGCAAAACAAAACAAAACTCCCTCCAACTGGTGAAAGGCACATGTCAAGAACTCTGGTAATCTTCCATAAGTTTCTTTAAGCATATATATTAACTCTTTTTGTTCAAATCATACAGTCAATATCAAGCATGTTTAAGCCACCATAATTCTCAATTTCTGACGTAAATGCATTTTGCTTTACCTTATCTTTTCCATTCCAAATAACTGTGTTACATACAGTAATAATAATAGGAAATGAGTCTGGATGGATTCACAACAACTGTTTTCGACCGAGGTAAACAGTTTTTACAGAGTAAAATTTATAATTATCTGGTTTGAATGTGCCTGTATAAGAGTTGTAGTGGTTGCACCAATAGATAGATAACATTTAACATTAAAATCCTACATGTAAACCTCATGAGCTTGATTGCCATGTGATCCAGCAGGGCATCATAGCACTGAGTTTGGATTCACAGTCATACATCTATCCTTGTTATATAGCTGGAGTTTCTCTCAATACAATGCACAATTTATTGGTTGATTCAAGGTAACATGACATCTAACAAACAAACTGTTTCCTTCCAAACATCCATGAGCAGGCAACATTTTTTACATCAGATGATAACAGTACACTGTTGCCCGCTAGCGCACGTGATCAGACGGTGACAAAAGGTGGCACGATTATGATGCCTTGTGTTGCTACATGTATGTAACAAATCACATAATGACTGATCCCTCGGGAAACAGTGATTTTTGTTTCCCTCTTGATTATTCCGGATATCACAAAAACCGAATCTAATAATTGTTTTATTATACGTTGTTTTAAAGAAGATAATGACAAACATAAAAAAAATTTCAACACTTGTGCTAATTCCTTTTTGTTGCCTGGCTCCTGAATGTTTTTCTCCTTAAGGTATTCGTGGAACAGTTCCTTTGCAACTTTTGTCGATCTTTTTGTGTTTTCCGAGTCTTTATCGTCCAGCAATTTCTCAATGTCTTGCTCAGTTGAAGAAGCGAATCGATGAGCCATGTTTTTACTTGGCTGTGTGCAAAGCTGCCACTCACCACCCGTGAACTTGACATTGCTCTTGCAAATTATGCATTGCGCACACACCCTATAGATTATTCACTAATCTGCTAGCAAATAAGTGAATAATCTGTGGGGTGAGCTGATTTCCAGAATAACTGTAGGCACTTAGCCAATGAGAAGACAGATAGCGACTACAATGAATAATAATCTAGCATATTGGTCAGTGACATACCATATTTATGTACAAATTATTCTTTTTTTACCAAAAAAGAAAGCTTATCAAGTTCTATGCAGCTTGGTACTGGGTGTATGTATACAAATGTAGCTGAAAGAAAACCACAATACTTTGAAACATTATTTTAACACATGTGAAGTTGGTGAATAATACAGCTGTAGCTATTCGATCCATGTAAGAGTCGTAAAAATATCAATCTATTTTCTTGATTTTTAGTGTTTAGAGATTTTATAGTGACCTTTACAAAACTGTAAGCTTACATCAAAATCAACATCAAAATCACAAGCCAATAATTTAGCAAATATGTACCATTAAGCTTATTTCCTTCACTCCTAACATAACACAAACCTGTCACAGCAGGTTATATAACCAATCAATGCTAAAGCCTCTCTTTTGAAAGGAAATACGTGTTTATATATAGATCGATGATACTTGAACAACATAATTTTAGTTATTGATAAAAAATTGCTTTAAAACTAATTTGCAACCATTAGTTCGAGATGACTATACAACAATACTCTAGGAAAATTGAAGAAGACTAAATAAAACAAACTGAGATGAGCAAGAAACCCAATCGCAATGGAAGCATTGTAAGTCACGTTATGGTTAATGCAAGCCTGAAGCTTTATAGCTTAAGTTTATATAATAAACGAAAATTCCTTACCTTGACAAATTCACCTCCATTAGTACATTGCGTTTTTACTTCAGCTGTATCCATCATAACAATAGATTGCTTAAAGGGCTTCACTTCTTACTCGAATAGCCAACAAATGACGTTGTAACAGAAATATAAAATCACACTCAGGAACAAAGAGAAGCTGCCGGGCGAACCAGTAGCAAACAGAACAGGAACGTGATTGGTCAAGGTCGAACAATAGAATATAAATTATATACTGACTTATGTTTTCCTTTAGCTCTCACGCAAGTTTGAGACTTTTATTTAACACCCCGAGTCTTTTCCAACTTCTGGATAGCCCAAATTTTGCACGATTTTCACCTCAAGTGTTGGCAAAAGTGGTCAAAAGTCGGAAAAAGGTAAAAGTGAATGAATAATTTCGATCCAGTCCATGACGAGTGATTTTAGATACTGTGACCGCTGACATGACTGAAGCTATTCGCATCTCATTCGTATCAGTACGTGTTGCTATTCTTTACAAACGGCAGAAATCTGCAAAGATCAACCGTCGAAACCAAAAATAAATGTTTAGTTACTTTGACCATTTGCTTTGACCGATGTCGGATGAAATTATTACACGCGCGGTCCCTGACGCGGACAAAGATCACATTCAGAGATAGTTCGAGATGGCCGTTCGAGATACCGTCACGGTAAAGGCTTGTTTGAGTAGGGAGTATGTTGTGTATAATTAACTGGCTCGTCGCAGAGCGACGAGTCAGTTCTTAAAATACCCTCTTTTTTTTTCGGGCTGTTGGGTCACCTGCCCCGGGAATCGCTTTTGCTGCGGCCGGTTTTCAGAAATGGCGTAATCAGTGATGTCAGGAATTATAATTCAAATATTTACCGTTCTAATTTCGACGGAATTGTTAAAAATTAAATCTCTGTGATTTTCGGATGTGATCTAATTCTGGTAAAAGGAAAGCGGGTTGAATTTTTCTAACCAAATCAATTGTCAAACAGTCGAGTTTAGATCGAATAAATCGTTGAATAAAACACGTCTCAAGCATTACTCCGTGGAGTCACGTTCAAATTCCACACATCTCGCATTCATGTCACGCTATTTGATCGATCGTGTTGATATTGCTAATTTATTCGAAACCCCATCACCGATTCTCCAAAATGCCTGTGTCTAAACAATCCTGATTCCTTGTAGTAGGTGGTTTCAAGGATTTTAAAGCGCAAAAAATATACAAAGTTCTAAACTTATGTTTTTTCTAACAGTACCAAGCCGATCAGAGAAAAAAATATTGACCTGAAACTGTAGCCTACTAAAGGGTGTGTGGGCTGAGGGGTGGGGGCACGTGGCGGTGTTGGGCAATTTTTCTGATCGTGATTTTTTTTTCCGTCTTGATGTCGTGCAAGAATTTTTTTCGGGATTGCCCCATACCTTTTTTTCCTTTCGCTCGCTGTGCATTATTTTTTTTTCTTTACTTTTGCTGTGCAGGAATTTGTTTTTGGTAATTGCCCAACCCCCCCCCCCCCCCCCCCTCTTAACAATAAAATGGTCCGTCCCTAAGGAGTGCTTGAAGCGGGCTGTGGAATGTACATGTGGACTGGACTGTGCATATTGATAGATTCTAGATTGTATATTGTGGCTTGCTAATATAATATATATAGATAGGCCAAGCCTAATAGCGTCGCACTTTGAACAAGCTTAACTAAGGTGAAAGGTTGGAAGCACAAAAATTAATATTGACGAAAGGGCTATTTTCAATTTTAGCTATTCTCAAAAACAGTATTACACGACCGTCTGCACAGTACATTTAGACCGTACAAAAGTTCACAAAAACAACTTCTCTCCGTCTAGAATAACTAGTACGACTACTTTCCGAATAAAATACAGTTTTTGTTTGTCAAAAATTGCCCGAGAAACTGATTTGGAAATCAAAATTGCAAAAGTACGCAAACATATTGGCATAAGGCGACGCGAGTGAAGACAGAAAATCTAAGTCTTGTTTTGTTTACATAAAATCGATTTTTAATCTATGTAATGAATGAACAAAGACATAAAAACGGACAATACAATCTTCTTTCGAAAAATTTTATTCAAATCTCCATTAATTTATGTTTAAAAGCAGAACACGTACCATTTATAGCTCATCAAGGCAGAGCTGTCCTCGTTGAAATTCAAGATAACAACACGACTTAATTTGAACGTTTCATAAACATGTCTCCAAAACTTAAGAGAACACAAAGGAAAAGTCAATCAAAAATTGATATCAACATAAATTCCCATCGAAAAATGTGATTTATTTTACCTTTAAAGCACTGGACTGCTTGGAAATTCGTTAAAACTCCGCTTCTTCGGTTCTGAAATCCGTAATAAAAACAAGGCATCTCCCCGCATTGCTCCTGCATTAGTTCCTCGAAGCAAGATTTTATCCCTGAAAACTCTTCTTTTTCCACTAAAGTGGCTTCTTTGTATTCCTTAATTAGTATCCCTGTCTTGAGTAGCAAACCGCGAAAAAATGCAGGGAAATAACGACTTTACTGCTCCGCCTAACACTGCGAAAGATCCAACTTTTTTAAAGCTTTAGTCAGGGGTAGAAGCGGAATATTGAATATTGAATATCGTGGTTGAAAACTGAGGAATATTGAATATTTGCCTTAAAAATATACTGAATACGGAATATTTCATGCGCATGACAAATAGAGAATAGGGAATATTCTAATATAAATTTACTAAAATGCATGTCTTTAGTGGTCAAGAAAAATAGCACTGGATCCTGCGAAGCCTTCGGCGCTCCTGTGGTTCTAACCATCCGCTGACCTAACGATACTGTTGTCTCGATGTTGTCGCTCCGATCATTCAGAGTCCATCTCAAATTTCACTGTGGATTCCACGGCACATGGATTCCAGCGCACATGCGCTGCTTGTGTGAGGCAACTCCAAAAGCGCATGAACAGGGGTCACTTCCATTATTACACTGGCCCAAAGAGCTATTATTCCGATAAGGTTATCCACGGCACACCTCCACCTGTGAAAGAAGTAGCAGCCTTGACGAATGAGATGGAGCAGTTGACATTAGAAGACAAGCAACAACTACGTGAGTTTTCCACAACATTTGGGAAGAGTGTGCGACAACACACTGTGAGGGATAAGAGCAAGGAGGAAACTGGTTGTCTGCCGTATGCTATATCCTTTGGGCTACAACGAAGAGAGGCAGCATCAACAGTGTCAACCACCTCTTTCCTTGGTGAGCCAACTTCAGTGAAGCAAATGACAACCCACTGACCGCACAGCTACAATACGAAGTACTATTTTCCACTCGTGATGTCGTCGCTGTGAAGCATGCCAGACGGAGGGAGCAGTTCAGCTTTTTTCTAGCTGTGGTGATGAAAGATCTGCTTGTTAAGAGTACGACGTCAACGGAGTTGGAGTTTGCGGAAGAAACAGCCGATATTCTTTGGCTCGATAACAGCAATTCAGAAGATACTTTTGTCCTCCAAGAAGCGTATAGGGACAACAAGAACTCTCCGTACTCAATTGTTGATAAGGTTGACATCGATGTCAGCACTAATGACTCTGGTATTAGACTGTACGTGCTTCCGCAGAGCGATGTTGACCGGATCGAACGGAAGTTACAAGGAGGATCAGATAGTGACGTTGATAGTGATAACGATCCCACATCTGAAGAGGAAGACGACCGACCTCAGCGCGAATGTTACAGTACCAGGACCGGACGAGTGGCAACACGACTGAGGCTTCGTTAGTTAGCTATAGACTCATACGTGATCATGCGCGCTTCTGCAGACCGAAATCTACCGAATTTATCAGAATTGAACGGAACATAGAAGGAGGATCAAATAGTGACGCTGAGAACTTCTGAAGTGGACGACAACCGCCCTAAGGGTCGGTAATGGCGCGAATGTTACGTTGTGATACAGTACCAGGACCGGACGAGAGTACACAGAAAAGGCTTCGTTATTTACCTGTGGACTCATGCTTCCTCTTAATCCTCTTATGTTGGGATGGTAAGCAGTAGAGCTCGTGGTTAAGCATTGATCACTTACCGATCTTTTATCACATTCATTCCGCATCAACCGCAGTTTCCAGTTACACACCTGAGCGCGGACTACGCACGCGACTTCACGTCACCGCCTGCTTCATGAACGCTCGCACGGAGCGGTCAATAATAAACTCTATTACAAACTCATAGTGAAAGTCATTTGAAGGACTCCACCAGTTAAACCCGTTTTCATGTTTGAAAAACCATTTTGTAACTGCAGTTGAAACAGAAATTTCTGTTAAAAAGGATCGACCTTTTTTGCTTTTATTGACGTTACTGTGGGCGTTATAGCGGTCTTGTTCAGTGACCCGGGTCCAGTGAACTGAAATTTTTTTATGGAAATAGAGTAGCATTTGATGATCCATTTGAGTTGTTAACCTTTCACTAGCTGAGGGTTTTCTTTGTATTCCATATCAATTGTTCCCGAACTATTTTGGGTTAAAAAGGACAGAAAATAACTTGCCAAATGGTTTGCTCAGGTCAGACCAGGTTATGCATGATCTACAGAGTGTCGTCTTTGTGTACAATTTGTGCAACATGGTCGAAGCATGGTAACAATACTTGCGGAAATAATTCAACTAATTCTAACGACAGACAGTATAATAATGAAAACGGACTATGATGTCTGCTTGAGTCAAACACTGAACCATGATCCTGAAACCATGGGACATGGCAAAATTGAGGTTCAATTCGCAATTTTTCGTGTCGTGTTAAACATTTACTTTGTTGGTTGCGGACTGAGTATGAGAGTATCGAGACGGGTAAGTCGAGTAAGGCACTTTCGAAAATTAAAAAGAATAAGGAATATCCCAAAAAAATGAGTAGGGAATGGGAATATTTACCTCAGGAGAGCAGAGGAATACGGAATTTTTTGAGTGTCAATATTCCGCTTCTACCCCCGAAACTTTAAAAAGTGTTTACCGAGCTGACGGCTGTGTAGCCGCGCGTGTAGCGTTATACGCGCATGCGAGGTAGCCGTGCGCGACACACATGTTGCAGACACGCGCCCGCGAAACATTCCGCTAGCCATGACCATGAAAAATGACGGGCTAGGTTCTATGAGTATGGGGCTGCGCAGCCGGGCCTTCGGCCCGGCGAGTGCTCCGCTAAAACTCTAAAATGAAAACCGGGTGGAAACTGAGACCAAACGAGCCAGTTTCGAAGCCCATCGGGCTCCTTGTTTTGTATTGAAACATTATGAGTTTAACTTCTTTTGTAACTATAAAAGGCATTTGGTAAACTTTATGAACATTATTCTCTAAAAAGCCGTATCGTAAAATTTTAGTTTGAGAGGTTGGTCAGTGGTACGAAAGTGTTTTTTAAGATTACAGAATAAATAGAACTTGTGATTAGAGATGTGGTGGAAGTATCGTTGAGGTTGTTTCGACCATGCATTTTTAAAAAGCATTTTTCCAGGCGTGAGGAATGGCATTGATAAGACCATAAACTGACTTCGTAAAGGATACATCTAAATTAAACTTTGTTTTGAATTCTGAAAAGTTACAAAAGTTGCCTTGTTCATTTAGTAAATCTTGCACATAAAAAACATTTTTTAAGAACCATTTTCTATAAAAAAAACTTGCTTCTTGTCAATTAAAATATTACAATTGTTCCATATAATTTCATTTTCAATATAAGTAGTAATATAATCAGGTAACTTTTTGAAGTCGCGCAAATAACCAAGAATCGTACGATAAAAAATAGGGAGGCTCTCTTGCTTAAGTAATTTGGTTTCATAGTTACAGTTTGTCAGGAAAGAGATATTACCGTGATGATTTACACAATGGTTAGGAATAATTTTCCAAGAAGCAGATGATTGACTTTGAATTCTACTAATCCAAGCAATTTTCAACGCTTTTTCCATAATTTCAAAATCGCACATTTTAAGGCCACCTTTTTTTTTCTGCGATAATAGTGACTTTTTTTAATTTTTGCGGGTTTACCGTTCCAAATGAAACTGAAAATAATTTTATTTATTTGTTGTATATAATGTTTTGGCACATTTAAAACGGAAGCGTTAAAAGTCAGTTTAGAAAGCCCTAATGTTTTAACTTAATGTTTTATATTAATTTTTCCGTACAACATAAGTTTTCTTTTTTGCCAGGTATTAATCTCGAATTTTGGTTCCAAAGTTGAGCTCTTCCGCATTTGTTTGATTTTGTGAGAAAAATATTCCAAGAGATAGTATTGGTTCTTTTGGCCATTTGAAACCAAAAGGGGTGTCATTGTTGTTTTTCCATTGTCCTAGCCACATTGCTTCAGTTTTAGCAGTATTTATTTCTAGCTAACCCAGAAAGAGTGTTGAAATCATTTAGAAATTTAAGTAGTTCGGAAACGGATTCTCGGTCGCGGACAAAGACAGTGGTATCATCGGCGTATTGTGATACTTTTATTTCTTGATTATCTACTTTGATGCCTTTTATAGATCCATTATTTTTTAAAGCTCTCGCTAGAAGTTCAATCCCCAGGAAAAATAGGAGACCCGATAAAGGGCAACCTTGTCGAACACCGCGTTGCAAAGAGAAGAAATTCGAGGCATGACCATTATTCAAAACACTCATAATGATATGCAAAGTTGAAATATGTAATAATAATGCAGTTTTCTCGACGAGCATTCCTCGCACTGATTACGTAAGACCTCTACAATGAATACCAAGACAATTCGTTCACTCCACTCACACTCAGTTTTTTCCAGCGGAGCGCGGAGAAGGTCACTGAAGTTCTTATGGCGGTACAACCTACGCGATGGCGGATATCCAGCCTTGGTTCAAGTGAACCAACAAGAACTTGAGGTGATTATTTGATCGCGTTGTGTTTCGCTTTCCAGTCACGCTTTTGGTCTCGTTGTCTCTCATAGATTCCTTTAAACCGCCAAGGACTGAGTGGAAGTGAACCGTTACAGGACTGAACACCGCTCGTAACCTGAAATTAAGCCGATCATGCTTTGTTCGTAAAATAATTTCTTCGATGTATATCGAGGGTTGGTTACGAACGGAGAAAAAGCATGGGCGCCTGTAGGAGAGGTAAAAAGTCCAGTTGTTTGAGCTGGCTGCAGAGTGAAACATCGCTGGAATGCTTTGTTCGCGAAATGACTTCTTCGCAAAATGAATTCTTCGATGCAAATGGAGGGTCGATTACGGACGGAGGGAAGCATGGGCGCCTGTAGGCGTGATAAAAGTCCAGTTTTTTTTTTTTTTGAAAATCTCTTACTTTATCCAGTCCAGTTGTTTGAACTGGCGGCAGAGCGAAATATCGCTGGTAGGTTTTGTTCGTAAAATGATTTCTTCGATGAGAATCGGGATTTGATTACGAACGGGAAAAAGCATGGGCGCCTGTAGGCGTAGTAAAAAGTCCAGTTGTTTGAACTGGCGGCAGAGCGAAATAACGCTGAAATGCTTTGCTAGTAAAATGATTTTCTTCAATGAGAATCGAGAATTGATTACGAACGGGAAAAAGCATGGGCGCCTTTAGGCGCGGTGAAACGTCCAGTTGTTTGAACTGGCGGCATCGCTGGTAGGCCTTGTTCGTAAAATGATTTCTTCGCTGAGAATCGAGAATTGATTACGAACGGGAAAAAAGCATGGGCGCCTGTAGGCGCTGTAAAACGTCTAGTTGTTTGCACTGGCGGCAGAGCGAAATATCGCCGGAAGGCTTTGTTCGTAAAATGATTTCTTCGATGGGAATTGAAGTAGTAATGTACTACACTCTGGGTCACCCCAGAATCAAATATTAAAATCAAATATTAAAATCAAATATTAAAATCAAATATTAAAATCAAATATTAAAAACAAATTTTATGGAAAAGTGGTTGTGCACACTCTGGGCAGTAGCTGTAAAACCAATGTGAGGATTGGGGTGCAACCTAGAACCTAGGTCTGGTTTCCAAACCTAGGATACAAACCTAGGATACAAACCTAGGATACAAACCTAGTATCCAAACCTAGGATTAAATATTTTTATGTGTGTATGTATAGTTTGTTATCCCATCTTTTTGGATATATCTTTTGTCTTCAATAACCATAAGGATAAGTTTCTATACAGTTTTCAGATATGTGTTTTATTGCGCGCTTGTCATACCCGAAACTGTATACCTTTTCTTCATATTTGTTTACAATTTGTTTCTTTTGCCTCGTTATTTTGTTTTCATTTACCAATGTGAGATTTTTGATTTCTTTTTTTACCATTTTAATCATATTTGTGTGATTTAGTATTTGAGAATTTTCATGGTTGAGTCGGAAACCTTTGATTACACATTTTTGTTTATTGTTTCCATGTATGAAACTGTAATTTTTTGGTCCTCCTGATACAAAAGTGTGTTTTATACTTTCACCATCTAATTCATCTGTTAGTTCACCTAACATATCTCCTGTTTCTACTTTATTACTATCTGGCGATTCAATGTACACAATACTATCTGTATCAAAATATAATACTTGTTTATCTAAATAGTCTAGTTTTTCATACAACATTAACCGTGCACAACTAGTTGTAAAACATGCTATAAAGATGTTTGTATTATATGAATTGTCAACGAACTGATCTTTATACGTATAAGTCATTTGTACCATTTCATTGTTTATGAAATTCATATTTAAATTATCAATGGAGTCATCAAGTACTATTTGATAAAATTCATTGATATCAGTTACATATTTACATTGCTTCATATTATTTCGTTGACCGAATTTACCCCATAAACTATTTAGGCACATTTTTGCAATAGCTCGTAAACCAGCATTTTCATTTAATTCACCTAATTCAATATCTAAATTTTTTTGGATTTTATTTCTGAAAATCATTTCTTCTTTCTCATTTTTGAAATTATATTTTGTTGATTCAAGTTTTAGTTTCATAAATTTTTTGATATATCCCTTGAAAAAATTGTCGGTTGACTGTTTGAAATGCCAAACCTCATGTATTTTTTTTATTATATACCCTTTTTCAATAGCTTTTATTACTTCATTTGTTGTCCATGTACCAATAAACGATCGTTCATTTTCACTATGTTGACATTTTTCTTGTTGTTTTGTTTCCGCACATGAAATACATAGAGGAAACATTAATTTTTCAGATTTGTCACATTTTATTTTCCGAGGTAAAACAGGATGATATAAATTTCGTGGTGGTAAAATTTTGCATTTTATGAAACCATACCATTTTGTGTCGTATTTTTCTGGTGATATTATTTTTTGAGGATGACCTATAGGGTATTTTTCGTAGAACTGAACCGTTGGATATAGGGAACAAAAATCAACATATTTACCACATTCACCTTCTTTGAATTTATACAATAATTTTGTAGCATTTGTTCGTCCACCATAGAAAGCATCTCTCGGGTTTAGCGGCGCAACCACCTCTCTATTCCATTCATTTTTATAATATTTCTGAAAACTTTTATCATTTTTTAATTTGCATTCCCACATTTTAATAAGATTGTAACCACCAGCTATTATTTGGTTATTTTTATCTTGTGTTTTATTATACAAAGTCAACATATCACTTTGATTCTTGTTGTTTATGATATCAGGTTTGTAACAATCTGGGCATCCATGCCAGAAACAACCTTGAAATTCATAAACAGTATTTGTAGATTCACAAAAACCATCTACTTTTAATTTGTTATTGATACATTTGATAACTTTTTCACCACCTTCCAAACAATGTTGAATTTTAAGATTATTTTTCTTACTTATGTAATCAAGCCATGCAATGCTGACTACACTATGGTTTTCTGTTTGAACAACATTATCAACCACAGCTATGGTATTTTTTGGCATATAACCCCCTCTATAAATAACCATACAAACACCCGCTATTGTGATGTAATTTAGTGGATCGATATTTTCTTGGTTCATGAAATCTTCTCTGAACTTTAACATACATCTTCTTAATATATCAACATCTGACCTACAGTATTCAATTAATTCTTTTTTGAAATTGAAAACATGATTTTCATTAACACGGTCGTCATACCACTGTAAAAATTTCTCTCTATCTTGTGTTTTCATTTGATTATATCCATAATGTTTTTTAGATGGTATCTTTCCTATATAGTTTTGATTACAATTTTTGTTGAAATAATGTGGAAAATATCCTTTTTTCAACTCGTTTAAACCAAACGTTTTAGGAAACGATGACAAGGATTGTTGAATAAAATTTAGGCTGTCGATTATTTTGATTCTTAATTTTGGAATTTCCATCATCATTATTTTTGCACCATTGTAAATACAATAAGGTTTGAAACCATTATCTATACACCATTTAAGAATAAAATGACTATCGTATCCTTTTGCATTATGAGCAATAAAAGTGTAACCTTTATATTTTTCATTGAGAATTCCATTACAAAAACTGTTTATATCATTGAAGATTGATTCATAACCATTATAATCATGACAGATAGCCAAATTAACTTCGTGTGTACCAGTGTTTTGTGAGCATTCGAAATCAAAAAAAAGGTATTTTTCATTATATGTTCTACATGAATAACAATAATCTTTTTTTAGTAGGGTTTTATTTAATCTGCAAGGATTTTTGGGGTCTTTAATACAATTGCCACCTTTACATTTTATCTTTTTCATAAAACATTTATGCTTACTTTCATAGTATTTGTTACAGTTATTACACATTTTGTGCCCACATTTGTGGATTTTTATATATGGTTTTAGTATGATTTGGTTGCATTTTGAACATTTTGCTACACTGTTACATACTGAATCATTGTCATCTTTGGTAGAACGATTACTTGTATGGTTTTTAAAACAACTGTTACCATGAAAAACACGATTACAGTGTTTACAGGTTACGTCTTTACCATCACATTTATTTCCATCTGGAAAATATTTAAAACAAGATAGGCATTTTTGTGGGCATTTGTGTTTATCACGTCTTGTATAAGCTTTTTTGCAACTATGGCAGTAATATGCTACATCTAAAAAAGCTGTCATTGATTTTATAACATCAAAATGATTCCGTGTTTTGTATAAATAAATTTTGGATGTTTTACTTTTATTAGTTGTATATATGATTTCATTGAACTGTTCCGAATCGATGATATTAATCTCTATATCTAAATATGCTGCAAAGGTATTTACATCTTCTAAAGAATTTCCATAATCGTTAATTTCAACATTGGCATTATTATGAAGTTCTTTGGCTTGAATTTCTTGTAGTTTTCGACTTTTGTTGAATCCATTTTTCAACTGAGTTGTAGTGTAATTCTCAGGGTGTAAATTAGCATAAGCTGAGTAGAAGGGATATCACGGACTCCAATGCATCCTCGGACCCCGTTAATTTTAACGTAAAACACTTCTGCTTACTTATACACATTAGTAAATTATATGACTCGATTGATCCTTTATGTTAAAACCACCAGAACTCAATAAAAATATTTCAGAAACTCATTTGTCATTTTCTCCTAAAATTTAACAGCATTTCTGAATGCTAACTTTCTGTCTAAATTTACCAGAGACATATTTTCATTGATTGTAAAAGTGCCATTTCATTTTCCTGTCAAATCATAACATATTCTGACTAATTAATTAAGTTCGTATAAGATAGAAAACCTTTGAATTAAGGGGGTCCTTCGGATCCATTGGAGTCCGTGATATCCCTTCTACTGTCTCAAAAAATATTGGGGGGCCAAATATTTTTTCAACTGGGAGAAAAATCATCTCCAAAATATTTGGTTGACAAAATCATTTCCAGAAAAATTTTCTCCGGAAAAGAAAATGTTTGATTCCGAAGATGAAGATGAAGATGAGGAAATAGATGACACTCCTGAAATCATTCAAGAAACATATACAACAATATGGCATTCTCATAAAAATTTCAGACTTGAACATTTTAAAGATGTCATCCGTAAAAATCAGGGGAAAAATCAAATTCCACTCAAAGATCTCGAATTTTATCAAAAAGAAATTCTCTCCCAAATTCCCCTCCATGAAATCACAAGAAAAAAAGTCAGGGAGTTTGTCAAAGCTTCCAAATGGAAAAAAGTTAATGGCAACGATCATGAAATTTTCAATCACATAATGCATCACGATGGAAATGATTATGAATATCTGGAAAAGTTCCTCATTGACGATTTTAAATATTTCTCACTGACATATGATGATCTTCATCTCAAGCGAAAAAAGTTTCTTAATTTCAATCAAGTTCTTTTCTCCCTGTTGAAAAAGAATGGTTTCAACCCAAATGAAGATGATTTCAAACTGTTGGTTCTTCCATCAAGAAGGACAGAACAAGAAAAAATAATCCAAACAATCTTCAAAAAAAACAAATGGAAAGAAAATGGAAGCCAGTGACCATGAAAATTGTTCCACTTGCTCAGAGGAGGAAGAAAGAAGTTCTGATGAAACCCCAACAACATCTGATGAGGAATTTATTGTTTCTGATTCGGAGATGGAAGAAGCAGAGCAAAATGAAGAAGAGGAAGATACAGTAGAACTCCTCTTTGAATCATTTGTCAACCTCCAAGAGGAACACAAGATTCTCAAAAATAATCTCCAAAAACAAAGTTGTCTCCTCTGGGAAATCCACCAGGGATTGAAAGAAAAAAAGTGAAGCGAAGCGTGTTTTGGAATGAATATGAATGTTAAACATTTATATTCTGTCTCAGAGATTTTCCACATCACTCAGCGGAACCCAGGAATTGAATTTATCGGGATATCCTTTCCATTTAACGAAAGCTTTCTTTTTCTTCTGGTCGCGGTGAATAATCTTTTCAATGCGAAACACGCTTTGTGTTGTCCTTTGGAGTTCCGCCTCGTAAAATGATCCAGTTATTTTTTCTCCCAACAGATCGACTAACCTGTGTGTTACAGGATTTGTGTTCAAAACCTCGTCGACGACAAATATCTCCTCTGTCCAGTTCGGCGTGAAACCTTTGTCGAATATCTTTCGTTTGTATTTTGATATTCGGACTTTGTCGCCGACTTTGAATTTTGCTGGGGTATGTTTAGCATAAATCATGTCTCCGAAAAGATTAGCAAAAACCTTTGTTTCATTTTTCTGTTTGCTCGCCTCTGCGGGTGACATCTTAATGCTTGAATGATAAGTGTTATTATATTGATTCACTAACCTGCCCACTTTGTCCCAGTATATTGTATTATTGTTAGCAGAAAACATCCGGAAGAGTTTCTCCTTCATCGTCTTGTTCCAACGTTCAACCACAGATGACTTTTCTTCATTCTCTGTGGTATACAATTTTATCCCATTCTTATTCAGGAGATCCTTCATAGTTCCATTGAAAAATTCACTTCCTTTGTCTGTCCAAAGCATTTTCGGTTTTCGCTTCGTCTGCCATATGTATCGGAAAGCATCGGCAACTGTTTGTCCTCGCTTATCTTTCAGGGGAAAAATCCAACCGAACTTTGAGAAAACATCGATCACCATCAGGAGATATCTTATTCCTTTGTTCCACTTTGAAAATTTCCCCATCTCGACCAAATCAGCTGCCCAAATGTTGTCAACGCCATACGCAATGACTTTTCGTTTTGGGAAGCGTCTTCTTATTGGCTGGTGAAGTTCATTTGCCAGATTTTGAGTCCAGCCTTCACTCAAAATCTTTTCCCGTTTTTTGGGGCACCCAAACCGAATTTTTGTTTTGCGTTGATTGTGTTTCTTGCTAAAGCATGTCCCCATTGTCTATCTTTCCAGGGAATAGCATCCAATGCGGCAACCATCTTTCTGTCTGCTTTGTTTTTACATTTGCGTGGATCTGTTTGTTTTGCGCAGATTGTATAATCCACATCATGTTGCATAGAAACTGCATCTGTTTTTCCAGTTGGTTGTTGCCAGATTTCTAGAATCTTTCCAGTGTCGTCAAATCTTACTTGTTTTTCCAATGGGTTATACGGACCAGTGAAGTTATGTCCGGGAAGAGTGAATCCTCCTTTTGGTCTGGGAAGTTTTCCAACCAAGTTATGAACATCCAATCCACTTCCATCCAAATCTGCTCGATCTGTCTTATATTTTCTATTTGGTCTAATTGCTGTTGACAGTTGATCTATCATATCGGAAGAGGTTTTGGCAAGAAATGGTTTCATCTTATCCAAAGCAAAATCCAATGCTTTTTTCTGAGTGTTTTTATTCCTTATCAATTCACTTGCTCCATATCTCCCCATTTCAACTGTTTTTTTTCCCAACCACGGAATTGCATGTGCAAAACCAGTCAAAGCTAATTCTCCAAAGCCCCCACCTTGTGAGGGCAGACTTAGTTTCCCGAACTTTTAACAAATCTTGTTTTCTTTATTCCACAGGAAGCGCAATGGCAAAACCACATCTTTCTTCCATTTTTTGCAGTCATGGTTCCAGATGGCTCAACGCATTCAGTTTGTTTTTTCTCCTTCACACAATATGACTTCATTTTCAATCGAAATATTCTTTTATGAATCTTTCATTTTGCATTTGGTCAGTCAAACTGAGAGGCTGGAGAATATCATAGAAATCTTTTCCTTGCGACCATTGATGCAGGAAGAAGAGGCAATAATATCCGCAAAGAACACTGTTGATATTTTGATACTGGCTGCTGTTCCAAAGCACAGGTTTGTTGCTTTTAAATTCTTGGGGAAATCCCATTCCAAATGAGTCAAAATACCACGTGAATTTCTGTCCCGGAGCACAAGCAACCCAATGAGTTCCTGCATTTTTCAGCGAATCAAGGTTAATGATGCAGGGAGTGTGTTGTTTTGGCATGAATTCATCTCTCGCAAAGATACCTTTGAAGTTGGGAATCTTCAGAAACTCAATCCATTTCATCAGATCAAAGTTTGACAGAGGTTTGTTTTTGAATCTCACAGAAGTGCCCCGAGAATTGGGATGCTGTTGAATGGACTTTTCGATCCCAGCAGAAGTCCTTTGCCCTTTTTTGATTTTTTTTCCCCATTCCAACAGAGTTTCGTCCCCAGCTTCCGATGAATGGAGGAGGTCTTGCCCAAGGAGTCCCCAGTCTGGGAGCTCCTTTTCCTCCTTTTGGTCTGCCAACTCTGGGAGCTCCTTTTCCTCCTTTTGGACGACCAACTCTTGGTGCGCCTTTTCCAAACAGGTTCTTCACCATGTCAAGAGCAAGTGGGATTCCAATGGATGCTAGAATGGTGCCAAGTGCTCCACCAGATTGTTTTACGGTTGGTTTCACCACAACTTTTCCTCCTGATTGAAGGGCAATCAAAATATCTTGTTTCTGTTTATTTGTCAACAAATTTTTATTGTCAATCAGTTTCTGAATTTTATCTTGAGGGATGAGAAATCCACCAACTTGACCGCCGCTTCCACTTATCTTTTTAACTATTTGACTCGCTCCTTCACTTGCCAGTCCAGCCAATGCTGACAATCCCAGTGTTTTTCCTAGGGTTGGCACCAATGTTTTCACTAAAGGAATAACAGCAGAAAATAGACTTCCACCTTGTTTCATCACTTTTCTGATTTGAGCTTTTGTTATCTTCACTTCAACTCCTTTTCCCAACGATGCAGCTTTGGAAATTTTATTTATTTGAGTGGTTGTCAGCATCAGTTCATCATTTCCACTTGTTTGATTTCGTCCCAATCTCAGGGTGATAGGCATGTTTGTTCTGAATGCTCTTCCAAGTTTTTGTTTTTGCCCTTTAGACAAATTTACTTTATATGGGTGATATGTTGTCATTTTTAATGATAACATATGTTTTTCTAAGCTATAACTAATTCATTTCCAACTTTATCAATCTTAGCTGTTTCCTCATAAAGAACGACTGCATGCACATTGAAGGCTGCAGCTGCATTGGCATTCAGCGTATATCGAAATATCAACTGTTTGGGATCTCGTGTTGGTTTTTCAGCTTGGTAAGACAAGTCGAAATAAATGAGGCTATAAAGTGATTGAAAGTTAGCCAGATTCAGTTGTGTTCCAGTGTTGAAGTCATTTTTCCTCATTGCATAAGCCATGACATCATTGAAGATTCTGACTTTTGATTCTGTGTCATAGTCAGTTTCAGGGTAAAACACTCCATTTCCATACCCTAATCTGCAAGTTGACAGGGATGAGTTTGCATTTGCCGCATTCAGCTTGAAAGTGTCAAAGAGATATGGGTTATCTTCTGCAGGGTCATCATTGGGTGGAGCTGCTCTTTTCAGCCAGACAAAAATATGCTTTACATTGTCAATGCTCGCTGAAATCTGGAAGAACCCTGATGATTGTGCAGGAGGTGATTGATCATATGTCTCTCTCAGATACTTCCATTGCGATTCTTTCAGGAATGAACTCACAAATTTATCATAAAGAGAATCTTTTGGTGTCAATCTCGGCACCCAAAGCAAAAATCGATTTACCACAACTCTTCCAGGATCTGTACCATTTGCCATATGAATTAAATCAGAATCCTGTTGAAGATTAATTTCGAATTGCAACTGCATTGGGACCAACATCCTGTCTTCCAGTTCCTCGAAAAAGGAGAAACGATTCAGGGGGATAATGCAATTAACATCTTTTGCCCCTCCAGTTCCATTGTCTCGAAGTGCTTGAGTTTGCAGTCGTCTCGCTTCAAATCCTGTGTTATTCGCAGCAGTTGTTGCATTTACATCCAGATACCAGAAACTGTTTTTTGCGACTGATCTGCTGAAGTCATCTGAGTATTCCAACAGATTTTTAACAAAAGTAACTTTATGCAGATTGTCAGGTTCATAAACAATCTTCCCTGCAGATCTGATGACCATGTGTTTTATCAGGGAATGTGAACCATTTATGACTGTTATCCTATCAGCAGCAGCATATCCAGCACCATCTGCTATTTTCTGGAGTTGAAATTGCACTTCAAAATAAGCGTTATGCCAGTCATAAAACGCTGATCTGTCATTGATGGTGAATTTATAACCATTTTTTGTTTGTGCTTGCCCATTTGCTGGGGCTCTGATAACATCATCCAACTGGAATCTTACTAATTCATTTCTTTGGAGATATTCATTCGATCGAAAAGCCATTTTGATAGATTATTTTAAATTCCTTGGCCACTGATTAGTCTATTCAGGATGTCAGTTGCACTTTCTCTCTGTGGTTGTTTTACAGGACGAGAAGCAGGGAGTGAAGCAGGGAGTGATTGTGGTTTTCTTCCTCGTTTCATGTTTGTTGATGGTTTTTTCCCAATTCTCATATTTCCCAGTTTTTTCATGATCAAATCACCTGATTTTTCAACTGCCATTTTGCCCACTTTTTCCCCAGCGTGAGAAATTCCTGCGTCCAAAGCTTTTTTCGCAAATGGTTTCGCAACTTTCTTGAGAATTCCTTTCATGGCTGGTCCTGCCATCTTTTTCAGTGGCTTGAAGATGGAATCAAAAATGATTCCTGTTCCTTTATGCTTATAAACAAACTTCCCCAGTTTGGGGTGGTAAACTCGAGAAAATTCATATGCTTTCATTTTAGATTCGTTTTTTTAATATCAGCGAGAAAGCTGTGTCTGCTCCATTCAGGTTAACAATTCTTCTTTTCCCGTCTGTGATATACATCCGAATTGAGCTGATCGTGTTTTTATTCACAGGGCAGAATGCTATTTTTATGGGTTCACGCTCAAAACTCCATGATGCCTGCAGAACAGATGTGGAAAAGGAATAGATGATGTCAGTCTCTTCTCCATCCACAAGTGAATCATTTGTCAGGTCACAATGAATGTTCAACATATCAGTATCTTGACTCAAATTAGGAACTTTAGGGCCAACATTAACTTTCTCCTTCAGAATCTTTTTATCAAACCCCACAAGATCCCCAAAATTCGATTGGGTGAAATCCAGTTGATAATTTTCAGCCAATGTGATTGTCACTCTGAAAGTTTCATTGCTGAAGGCCAGATTGATTGGGAAAACATCTTCTTTTCCATCGGATTTCACCACTGTTGCTTCCTGAATGAAATCATTCATTCCAGTATACCCCCAAACTCCAGCAGGAAACGTAATATCGGAAAATGTTTTCCCGCCATCAGAGGAAAACCTGATCAGTTGATTTTCATATTGAGGATTGATGTTATACCACGTAAAACTCATGTTGATGATTCGTTTCAACCCAACAACATATTGTTCATTCGGATCAAGAATAATTTGACGATTAAATTTTGTTGTGAAATCTGCAGGTTTGTTTAGTCTGTTCTTAACGGCGTAAGATGACAAGACGATTTCTCTTTCCATTTTATGTTTTGAAATAGTTTTTGAACAGCTTTTCATGCTGGGATTTGTTGATAACTGACTCTTTCAGGAGAAGATCAAGAATGCCCACTCCAGTGTTTCTGATTGCCAGATTTGTGTTTCCAGCAAGAATGGAGCCAATGATTACCTCAAGTTTCTTGAGAAGTTCTTTGGGATTGGAGAACAAGCGGATGGCTCCACCTCTTTGTCTTCTCCTCAGCCCAGAACCTTGAAATGATTTCTTTTGCTGTTTGTAATGGTTTATGTATTCATTTAGAACTTTAAAGGAACGATCTATTCTTTGATGTTGCAAATTCTTTTGCTCTGCAGTTATTTCTCCTTTGTTGAACTTTTTGGTAAAAGAAGCTTTGTAACCTTTTAATTGGTTTCGTGTATGTTCTGCCTTGAAAAGAATGTGTTTCTCAAGATAGTTTTTTTTCTGTGTTGCTGATAAATTCGGAGTTCTCAGAACCATATCCACTGTATCATAACTGAAAATATCCAGGTTATCTAGAATCTTGTTAGTGTCCGTTATACTGTCTCCTTCTATTTCATCACCCGGTGCCAAAGCATAATCAGGAGATTCATCTTCTTCATATGGAGGTGGGTCATCTCCTACCTCTTGCTGTAGTTCTTCTGCATAGATTGGAGGATTTGCTGGGATTTGTTTAGCTGCTTGCGGTGACACAATCTCATCATCAAACAAACCGCCAACATCCATCTCTTCAAATGGATCGACTTCTGGGCAATAATCTATGCCTGGTTTTTCTCCAACGACTTGTTTCCTCCTCCGAATTGGCAAAGCTGGCTGTCTCAAATTCGACGCAACAACCTCATCTAGTTTTGCTGTTATGGGACGGAACATTTTTGCCAGTCCAGTTTGGCTTGTTTCTTCACCCAACTTTTTCTGGGTGATGACATCGTGAACAAAGTTGATTTTTTTCCCCAAAGCAGATTTGCTTTTGGCCATTTCATTCCATTTCAATAAACTCATTTTAAGTCCACAAACATGAATTTGGATGAAGAACATGATGTTGAACAAAATGTTCATCTGAATTTGTCTTCTGGGAAATAAAATGAAGATTCCAAATTATGATTGCCATGACCCAATCACAAACTTTCGACAGTTGCAACCTTTTATGCCTGATCGAACTTTCAGAATGTTGATCTGTGGTCCTTCAGGATCTGGAAAAACAAACGTTCTCCTGGATATGATTTTGAGATTGCTTTTCTACGATAAAATTTATCTCTATGCGAAAAATCTTGACCAAGCCAAATATCAACATCTGCTGAAAACATTTCGCCCAATCAGCAAAGAAGCTGGGTATAACATCGTGGAAGCATCCCAGGATGAAATCATCCCAGTTTCTGAATTATCTGGGGAGAATCAAAAACTGGTTGTTTTTGACGATTTTGTTTGCGAGAAAAACCAAAAGCCATTGGTTGATTATTTTATCCAAGGCCGGCACAAAAATTGTTCTGTGATTTATTTGTCACAAAGTTATTTCCAAACACCAAAAGATATCCGCTTGAATTGCTCGCATCTTTGCATTTTTGAATTTCCAAGCAATAAAGAACAGACTGCGATCTGCAGGGAAAACAACATAAAGAAAGAAGATTATTTGAAAGCAACACATGATCCGTTCTCTTTCCTCTATGTGGATAAACCAAGGAAATTCATGGCTAAAAACTTTGATGAAAGACTTTAAAATGAGCTACTCAAATGGATTGCTTTCTGAAACAACAAGCACCTCACATGGAGGACGAGATGGAAGAGATGGATTGCCAGGAGTTGGTTTTAAGCTGACATCCACAGGAGATTATGACATGGAAAACAGAAAACTGGTTAATGTTGCTGAAGGAACAGGAAACTCTCACGCAATCACAAGGCATCAACTGGATGTTGGCCTGTCAACGAAAGTCAACAACCCAATGACAAACCATCTTGATGCCAACTATCTCACAATCCAAAACGTTCAACTTGCCACTAACAATGATGCATTTCCATTGTTTCACGGAAAGCAAATTTTCATGACAACGGATGGAAGAGAATTCACTGCAAAGAATCAAAAGATCACAAATCTGTCAGCAGGAACAAGCAACTCAGATGCAATCAACAAGCAACAAATGGACACAAGCTTGCTTCAAGCGAAAGTCAACTCATTGCAGGTTGACGGTTCTTTCCATATGACAGGAGACTTGGATCTCAGGGGAAAGAAACTGATTCTTCCTGGAGAGATCGACATGGATCGAAAGTTGATCACAAATCTAAATACAGATGAAAACCAAGATCTTTCTGCTGTGAATATGATTACTTTGAAAAAGTTTCATCCAAACACACCTGCTCCAACGCATGTAGTAACGAAAGACATTGATTTGAAAGGACTGTTTCATGTCACACAATCAAAGCAACAAACTTATGAGGATCTTTCCGCAAACTATAACAATCTGATCTCCTATGATGATGCAAAGAATGTTTTTGTCAGCAGGAAAGAATCATTTCCAATGGAAACAAGCTTGGATATGGGAACTCAGTTCATTTACAATGTAAAAGATCCAACGGAAGTCGACCAAGCAGCCAACAAAAAATATGTGGACACGGCAGTCTCCGGGCTGGCAGCCAATAAGCTTTCTTTGTCAGGTGGAACAATGACCGGGGAATTGGATATGGGAGGAGAAAAACTTGTTGGTCTTCCCGATCCAAAAACATCCAATGAAGCAACATCAAAACAATATGTTGATACACAGTTAAATAACAAGACAGTAGCTCTGGCAGTGGAACTGATCAAAACAGAAACTGACCTTAAAAAATATGTCAGTGAATCGCATATATCTTCAACCTCCCACTTGAAGGATGAATTCCGGTATTTGATGGAGGATGTGGGTGAATCCAGAGCTGAACATAATATGGTAGTGTTTGGAATAACTGATTATGCAAGTTCTCCGCATCATTTCAATAAGAAAGCGTATGATTTGAAAATAGTAAAAGATGTTTTCAATGAATACTCTGGGCGACTTGGTTTCAACATGCTGAAGCTTCCAGAAGGGGAATATACGATTTGCATTGAATTCTTTCCCGCTTCCATGACGGGTGTGAGCGTTGACGTGGTTTCGACCAGCCTGAATATCAATCAACAATCAACAAAAAAATTATCGGGGTATTCAAGGTCAATCATTCACATGCATAAATGGCAGATTTCTCCACCGGAGTTCATCTATTTAGATCTGAAATGGCAAGGAACAGCATCATCAACTGTTCAAGGTTCAGCAAATCTGATTATTTATGGTGTTAAAGGTTCTCAATCAGATGTGCCAAGTTCTGTTTATGATGCTCCCTTTGTTTATGAAAATCAGACGATGGTTATGCAGACAGATATTGATTTGAATAATCATCAGCTGATTGGCTCCAAATCATCTTTTTTCTTGAGTGGACATATGGGGGCGCCAGCATTATATATCAAATTTAATGGGGATGATGATGATTTGTTGATTCCCATTGATTGTACATTAAAATCAATTCTGCTTTTTATTATGCATCGAGACCAACCAGTTTATCCACCCGTCAGCGTTGAAATTGCAAAAAGAACCTTCACATCACCCAAAGGCGGAAAAACACAAACCATACCGATTAATCTCCCATTGAAGACATTGGATTCTATTCAGGTCAGACCGTTCACCACAAACCCTCCCACATTTTTTAGTTACCGGGTTTCTTTATTGTTTGAAGTCTAAAAATGAGCATCAAAAGAATTAAATCTTTACGACCAAGCCGTGATCAGCGAAGGCAGAGCATCTTCAATTTCAACCACATCTCCCCTGACATAACAGAAGAAAAACTGGAAGAAATCAAACAACTCTTCCGATTCTATCACAAAAGGTTTTGGTGTTTGAAACAAGCTCACAAACATTTCAAGCGAATGAATTTGCTTGCGAATTTGACGTCTTCCACTCTTGTTGTGGTTGGAACGATTGCTGGAGCAGCCACAATGAATCCTGTGATTTTGGGAGTGATTTCAGGAGCGGGATTGGTCTTGAAAACAGTGAATGAGTTGAAGAAATATGGAAACAAAATTGAAATGACAAAGTTTGCATTCACAACCTATGAGAAAACTTTGACTGAGTTGCGATTTGCTTTGAGAAGTGGAAAATTTGATCGAGATGAATTTCTTCCAGCAATGGAAGCGGTTGATGGGATTGTGATTGATTTGGGATTGGATTTGGAAAAGTTTGAGAGAAAATATGATAAACGATTTGTGTGATTTTTCATTTCTGGGAAATGAAAAACTCAGTTCTTGATGAAAAGAATTCGCTTCCAGCTTTCTTCACTTGGCCAAGGATATTGGTTGACAAAAAACGTCCATTGTCCTTCGGGGAGATAACGATTAAATTCTTCTTCACTGGGGAAAAAATGATAACAGCGTTTGTGAAAGAACTGAGTAAAATCGCTAGAATCTCGCACAACTCCATATTCGCCTGTATCTAGATTAAATATTACTTGCTTATCATTTTCTCCAGCCAGTTTATCCCTATCATTTTCGCATGGAGTAAATCTGGAGAAGATGCTTAAAATACTGCTCCAAACATCAATACGAGGGCGTGTCCCTAAACGTTTCCTTTCTTGTATCCTAGCAATATACGCATCTGAATTGTATCTTAGCTCATCTTTTTTGTTGTCAACTGATTTGTCAACTTCTGGAATGTCAACTGATTTGTCAACTTCTGGAATGTCAACTGATTTGTCAACTTCTGGAATGTCAACTGATTTAGTTTCTGTGAAAAGACCCTGCTCTGGAAAAGGAAATGGAGATGGCTCTGTTTTCAGGAACTCTTTTAACTTTTCAATGACAAAATCCCATTTTTCTTGTGGCCAAGGATCCATCTTTTCTGGAAAGTTTTGTGTATTCATCTTCTGACGTCTTGTTTTGAGCTTTGGTTCAGGAGAAACATCATCTTGGAGTATTTCTAGTTGCCGCCCATCCTTCAAGTTAAATTTTGTCTTTCCTTCTTTCAAAGCTCGGCATAAATATTGTCTGGTAAATTCCATATGAGGAGAGAGAGCAGAAATTGATTTCTCTGATACCACTTTTTCACCAGTTTTCATGTCAATCAAATTCCACATTTTAATAGGGGAAAAAAAGTTTACAAAAAAGTTTTTTGTAAACTAAATCTGTTCCAGAAATCTGGGAGAAAAACTCAGTTCTTGATGAAAAGAGTTCGTGTCCAAAATTCAGGCGCTGAGGTGCATGATTTTTGCGGATAGAAAGTCCACTGTCCTTTCGAGAGATTCTCTCGATATTCTTCCAAATCAGGATAAGATTCATAGCCATGTTTGTCAAACCATTTTCTAACATCGCAAAAGTCTTTCGCGCGAAACCACACACCTGAGCGCATATTACAGATCATATTTTGGTCATTTTTTCCTGCTGACACTTCTTCAAAATCCTCAGCTGAAGAGAATCCCTTGAAGTTTTCTTTCACTTGATCCCAAATAGAATCAGAAAAAACAAAATTTTCATCCAGTGGTTGGAGAGCAGGTTTGGGAGGAAGAGATGCCAGCTTTGGCTCCTCAAGTTTTTCTACCTGAAATTTTTCTCCGTCACTTCTTCTGGTAAAAGTATTTCTCCCACTTCTCAGTGCATTACGGATGGTTCCTGAGTCAATTCCAAGTTCTTTTGTAGCTGCTGAAACACTGGGGAAAGACAATGTTGTTGAAGATGATGAAATGCGGATGGGGATGGACTGAATCTTCTTTGGAGTTGGCGCTTCATCTTTCTTCCATGGTTCTGTCAACTGTCCTTTATCAAAGGTTCTGGACAAGAATAATTTCTTCCCGTCTTTCTTGACAAAACGTTTTTCAACATAACGTTGGAAAGCTGCATAGATTGCCTGGCGAGTCACTCCAATCCACTGAGCCATCTCAGCCATTGTTTCAAAAGTTTTCAGGGGTGGTTCAGCAAGAGAATTATGAACAGAAAATCGATCTTCATTTTGATTTGCGACCAGAACTTTTCTGCCTTGGAAAGTGAAAACATTCCTCCCTTCATTTATAGCTTTGTTGAGAGCCCTTGGAGCGATCTTCATAAATCTAGCCAGAGCCGCCTGCGAAGCAAATCTTGGACTGAGACGTTGTTTTGTCAACGCGTCGATTAAAACCCACATTTTCTTAGGTGTCAAAAAAATGAAAGAAAACCACAAGAATGTTCTCAAAGTTTTCTGGAGAAGATTTTCTGAGGAGATTTCTGCTCCAGATTTTTTTTCTGGAAGAAGATTTCTGAGAAGATTTCTGCTAAAATTTTTAGCAGAAACAACTCTTTCTGCTGAAAATTTTAGCAGAACATCTTGATTTTTTTGTTTTCATTTTTTTTCTCCGGAGATATTTTTTTGTTTTTGATTTTGAAAAACTTTTTTTATTTTTATTTTGTTACCTTAAAGGAACTTCCTCATGAAATAAACGAGCATTCTGCTAAAATTTTAGCAGAAACATTTTTGATGTTCTGCTAAAATTTTTAGCAGAACAACTTGATTTTGTTTTTCTGCTCCAGATTTTAGCAGAAACATTTTGTTTTTTTTTCTTTTTTGTAAACTAAATCTGTTTTCTGGAAACGATTTTGTTTCCAGAAATCTGGAAATGTCAACTAAATTGTAAACTAAATCTGTTTTCTGGCGATTTTGTTTCCAGAAATCTGGAAATGTCAACTAAATTGTAAACTAAATCTGTTTTCTGCTGAAAATTTAGCAGAACATCTTGATTTTTGTTTTCATTTTTTTTCTCCGGAGATATTTTTTTGTTTTTGATTTTGAAAAACTTTTTTATTTTTATTTCTTTACCCTAAAGGAACTTCCTCGTGAAATAAATAAACATTCTGCTAAAATTTTAGCAGAAACATAATTGATATTCTGCTAAAATTTTTAGCAGAACAACTTTGTTTTTCTCTCCAGATTTTCAGCAGAACAACTTGATTATATCCTGGATATAATCAATCTAAATAAGTTTGCAAGTGCATCATATCCTCACATACCTCTCTGTATTTTTTGATTGTGATAAGATTCTCACATGCTCTTTTTATCTCCTTCACATAAGATTCTACTGGAGATCTTTGAGTGAGTGAGATGAGAAAATCACGAATTTTCCTCTCGAATTCCTTTGCTTTGAGATATTTTTCAGCAAGAAAATCTTTTTCTTTGTTTCCTTGAAAACTATTCACTGTCCAGTTGAGATCAAATGCTCGCAGACAGTTAAATTCGCTGCCAGTAAATCGGTCCATGAAGTTCATTTTAAAGAAGGAAAATCTTTTTCATCCTCATCGTCCTCATTTCTATCCTCATATTCATCAAACGCTGAGGCACTTTGCACCATCTCCTCCACAAGAACTTCATCCACAATCGCTGTGATAGATTTTACATTTCCGCAGAAAAGATGTTTGATGGAAAAGACAACTTGCCCAAAAAGTGGCATAGAGATGAGTTCTTTCTGCCTCAAGATGGGCTTCTTTTTCCCGTTGGTCAGCTCCCAGAAACGACAGGAGAAATCTGTTTTGGGGATTTTTGAGGAATAAATCTTGGCGAAGATCTTTTCCTGCTCAGATTTATCTGTTTTCAAGAGCGTGAAATCTTCCGCGTGAAACTTAGCAAAAGATGGAGAAAGTTTCTTCACTTCCGGTTGTTTCTTCATTGCAGCTGAACGAAGATGAGCTTCCAGTTTGTGGAAAAAGGGGATGTTTTCTTCAGGGAGATTGATCCCCAGTGAAAAAGAATCTCCTTCATGAGCAAAGATTTTAAACTTTGTTTTGAGTTTCAGTTGAAGTTTTTTGTCATCAAGAGAACATGGGAGCAGACAATATGAGATCTTTCCAGAGGTTCGTTTTTGAGGATCTTCAAGAATTATCTTGGAAACAGAGACTTTTTCAGGATTCATTTTCTTGGTGAAGTGAAAAAAAAATCATTTATTTCAAAAATCCATTTCTCCATAAACTGCCTATCTTTTTCATTTTTGACTGAAAGAAAACCAGTGGCCATATCTACAGCTTTCTGAAAGTTTATTTCCATTTCAACCCCTTTCATCCATGCGATGTCTTCCTCCGTCAACCCACATATTTTATGAAAGCTGGGATGAATCCAAGTTGCATGGTTTTTTATTTCAGCCAGTAGAATTTTTACGTCCTTAATAGAATAAATATCTTGTCCATCGATTATGAAAAGTTTTTCTTTGTTCATTTTTTATCCAATGAATAAAAAATTCAAAATGTGGCTTGACAAGTTTGGTCAACGAATTTGTTTATCGCAGACTTTTTATCTGAGTCCATTTTTGGTATTCCTTTTCTTGAGCGAAAATGAAGAACTTTTTCAACCATAGCTTTCTCTTTCATCAAATCGAGAAACTTTTCCAGTCGGGGAGATGCCCAAGTAACTTCATGAGATTTCTCGGTTGAATCCAGAAAATGAGTTTTTTTCTTGCAGAGTTGATTGAAAAAAACTGTTCTGGACAAGCCAAATCTTTCCTGAATTTCCTCTGCGGTGAAAAAATCTTCTCCATCAATCTGGATAAATGGTGAATCATCTTCCTCCTGAATCCAAAAGGTTTTTTTGTCAGCTCTTCTGAAATATTTGATGTTGCCTGATTTAAGAACTCGCATAATCGTTTTTGAGGGAAGACCAGTTTGTTCACTGGCTTCTTTGAATGTGAAAAAAGTTTGCTTTTCTTTTCCTTCTTCTTGGATTGAAAACTTCATTTTAAATAGAGGAAAAATCTTTTTCCCCCATTTAAAATGTCAACGTTGACTGCATGGAAAACATTTGCGCAATCATCTGGATTGCGAGGATGGTCTCGAATGAAGAAAGATGAATTGGTGGACTTTTTAATTGAAAATCTATGGACTGGAGGTGGAAAAACAACTCAGAAAAACCCCCTGAATTGGAAAAATAAAAAAATACAGGTGCCTATTTTGGTTCCGGAAAGAAGAAAAGTGATTGTGAGAAGAAGACCTATAAAAACCATTCCCAGAGTGATAAAAAAACAAACAAAAACGATTTCAGATTGGTTGAATTGGTTGGAAAATTTAGATGATGTGGAAATTAGGAGAAGATCAAATCCTGCAGTTGAAAGATTGAAAAAACAAACCAAAGAATTGTGGGAACAAAGGTTGGTTGTAGAAGAAGGAAAATCCGCTCTGAGAGGATTCGCAAAACAATTTGTCATTCTAGGAGATGATTCCCCAACTCCACAAGATTTTCTCCGGAAAGCAAGATGGCAAATTATCAAGCTGTTGCAAGCAAATCCACAAACAAAAGTGAAATGCATTTTGGTTGTAGAGATGTCTCAAACCAGTTGGGCTTCTGGCGAGGAAATAATTGACACTCCAGTTTTCCATTCCCAGCAGAAAAAGAATTTAGGGAACAACGTTGAGATTGTTGATGAAATGGAAAGAGAAATGATTGAAAACTTGGAAAATTTCAATCGCAGGGGAAGTAATTGGGTGTTTGAAAGAGTAATTCATTTAGAAATTCATTTTGTGCGCTGGAAGCCACTGCGAGGATCTTCCTGGATTGCTTTACCCCCAGACTTGGGGAACAAGAAAGCTGTGATCAACATGAAAAATGAAGATGAGATGTGCTTCAAATGGTGCATTGCCAGAGCTTGTAATATGGTTGCGTCCCATCCAGAAAGAATCACACCAGCCTTACGGCAACAAGCAGAAGAATTTAATTGGGATGGTTTGATTTTCCCCATGGAAATAACAGCAATCAAACATTTTGAGAAAAGAAATGCTGAAATTTCAGTGAATGTTTTTGGCTGGAATGGATCTGTTTTTCCCCTGAGAATATCTGAGGAAGAAAAAGAACGTCATGTGGATTTGATTCTGCTGAAAAATGAATTCAAAACTCACTTTTGTTTGGTGAAGAATTTCTCTCACCTTGCAACCTCTCAAGTTTCATGCAATGGACATGAAAGATTTTTCTGTAAAAGATGCCTCAATTCATTTCCCAGCGTGGAAAGTTTGAAGAAACATAAAGTTATTTGCGGAGAATTTGAGGCAACAAAGATTGAAGTTCCAGGAGGCACATGCTCTTTCCGCAACTTCCAAAAAATGTTGCATGTGCCAGTTGTAGGTTATGCAGATTTTGAATCCATTCTGAAACCTACAAGTGGTAATTTGGGAAAAAATACTCAGAAAACTCACGAGCATATTCCCTGTGGATTTGCGTTTCATCTCGTTTCCCCATTTTTGCAAATGGAACCCGTGTTAAAAAGAGCAAAAGATGAAACTGAAGAACTTCCCAAAGATTTCATTTAAGAATTGATTTTTCATGTAAAACAAGCTCAACTGAGTTTGAAGAAAAAGAAAATGTTTCCCCTGACTAATCAAGAATGGAAATCATTTCGAGAAGCCACTGTGTGTTGGTTGTGTCAAGGAGAATTTGAAAAAGATGAACTGTTGAAAGTCAGAGATCACTGCCATTTCACTGGAAAATTCAGAGGAGCAGCGCACAAATCTTGCAACAGAAAGTTTCAGCGACCAAAATTCACTCCTGTGTTTTTTCATAATCTCCAAAATTATGACGCACATCTTTTTGTACGAAGTTTGGGAACAGTGGATGAAGTGTTGAGTGTGGCATGCATCCCCAACAACGAAGAGAAATATATTTCTTTCTCCCTGAAGTTTGAGTTGGAAAAAGAATGGAAATGGGTGAGAGGAGAATGGAAAGAAATCGTTGTAAAACATGAAATTCGATTTCTGGATTCCTTTAAATTCACGCTGTCAGGATTAGCATCACTGGTGAAAAATCTTCCTAAAGAAGAACTGAAAGAAACCACCAGATTTTTTGGAGAACGCAGCGAGTTGGTATGCCGAAAAGGAGTTTATCCCTATGAATTCATGGATGGGTTTGATAAGTTTGAGAAAAAACTGCCAAAGAAAACCGCTTTTTTCTCTCGATTAAATCAGGAGAAAGTGAAAGATGCAGATTTTCAACACGCCCAGAAAGTCTGGGAAGAATTTGCGATGAAAAACATGGGAGAATTCCATGATCTTTATTTGAAAACTGATGTGTTGCTGCTTGCCGATGTCATAGAAAGTTTCAGAAAACTTTGCGAAGAAAACTATGGATTGGATCCAGCTCACTTCTTCACAGCCCCCGGAATGGCGTGGGATGCAATGTTGAAAATGACCGGGGTAGAATTAGAACTTCTGGGGGATGTGGATATGTTGTTGATGATTGAAAAAGGGATCAGAGGGGGAAACGCAAATGTATTCAAGCGATTTGCAAAAGCAAACAATAAGTTCATGAAAGATTTCAACCCCGATCAAGCTTCCAGTTTTCTGGTTTATTTGGATGCAAACAACCTTTATGAGTGGGCAATGTCGCAGCCTCTTCCAGTTGGAAAATTTCAATGGATGAAAGAAGATGAATTGTCAAGCTGGGAAAACTTTGTGAATGAAGAAGGAATTGGTTGCATTCTTGAAGTTGATCTCATTTATCCCAAAGAACTGCATGACGACCAGAATGATTTTCCCCTGGCTCCAGAAATTTTGATGTTGGGAAAAGTGTCTAAGTTAACACAAAATCTGAGGGATAAAGAAAACATGGTTTTGCATGGAGAAAATTTAAAACTTTATCTTTCCCTGGGAATGAAACTGAAAAAAGTGAAAAGAGGTATCAGATTCAAAGAAAGACCTTTCATGAAATGTTACATTGATAAAAACACAGCCCTGAGAGCCAAAGGGCAAAATGCATTTGAAAAAGATTTCTTTAAGCTGATGAACAACTCCGTATTTGGGAAAACCATGGAAAACTTGAGAAAACGAGTTTCTATTGAACTGGTGAAAGATGTTGAAAGGGCAGAAAAACTGATTAACAAACCCAACTTCGCAGACTTGAAGATTTTCGATGAATTTTTAATTGCGATCAAGATGAGGAAAACGCGAGTGGTCATGAATAAACCCATCTTCGCTGGGATGTCAATCTTGGATCTGTCCAAAACTTTGATGTTCCGCTTCCATTATGGGTATGTGAAGAAAAAGTGGGAAAAATGTTCTGTCTTGTATACCGACACAGATTCTTTGGTGTTGGAGATTGAAACAGAAGATTTCTTTGCGGATATTGCAAAAGATGTGCCAGAGTGGTTTGACACAAATGACTTTCCAGCAGATCATCCTGCAGTGATGAATGGACTGCCGATTGTGAAAGAAAACAAAAAAAAGATTGGGCTGATGAAAGATGAATGTGGAGGTGCAATGCTGAAAGAATTTGTTGCCTTGAAACCGAAACTATATTCTTTCTTGATTGAGGAGAACGCAGAAACCATTGGAAAACAAAAAGCAAAAGGAGTGAAAAAATGCATGATCAAAAAGAGTTTGAGACATGCAAACTTCATGAAATGCTTGAGGACAAAACAAACGCAAATCAGAAAACAAAGTGTATTTCGCAGCAGAGACCACCATTTATTCACGGAAAACGTGAGCAAGATTGCGTTATCTGCCAATGATGACAAAGTTGTGATTCAGGAAAATGGAATTAACACGTTGGCTTTGGGGCATTGGAGACTGGAAAATGTCTGCTCATAAAGAAGGGTTCTCCAGAAAGTTGGCCTTGGAATTTGGGAACTTGGCAAAATCTTGTGTTAAATTTTAGCGGAAGTAGTAGGGTAAAAACGCACCTGGGCCACTTTCAATTAACCCCAAATTTCACACAATTTTCAACATTTTTCTTTCCTCAATCATCAGCTAAAAATCAGCAATTCTAATCAATTCCATCTAGTGTTTCATTTAACATAACTTAACCTTTTCTGTTCAGTTCTAGCAACTTCCTAATTTGTTGAATTTGGGGGGAATGATTTTTGTGATTTTTCTGTGAAATTTGGGGTTAATTGGAAGTGGCCCAGGTGCGTTTTTACCCTACTACTAAGCTGTTACAATGGACCTTGCTAAACATGTTGTGTCATTATTTTTTATCGTGATAATACATTGCTTCCTATTCACGGTTTGTTTTGATAAATATAATCGCCCTTTACCTGTTGGTATTTTAACAGATTGAATAATTATTTTGCAATTTTCTAAATCTATTTCTTTATACTCCAACGTATTAATAACATCTGAAAGTTGATTTAACTTGAATTCAGAAACTTTTAACAATTTTGTTGAGATAGGATGATATAATTCATCATTTGAAATTATAAATCGGAATCTATCATTGTCTTTTAACTGTCTTTTCTTTATTGTCATTTCAACCATTTTTTCAAAAACATTGAATACATCATTTTTATCATTGATTACATTTTTACGAACATTTATTTTGAATTCGTTAGTATAAGCGTTGAATTTTTTATTCGCTGTATTTCTGATTTCAGTTATTTTGAATAGAGGTTGGTCATTGGATGTTGAATCAAAAATAGTATCATCGAAATTGAATTCATCTATCATCTGTCGGATATGGGAGTCATGACTTATTCTTTTGTGTTCTCTTTTGACTTCATCTAGCATCTGCCGGATATGGGATTCATGAATTTTTCTTTTGTAATTGATTGTATCCATTCTGGCCACCTGGATGGTCTTAGTGAATTTGTCATTTCTGGCCTCCTTTTTGGCCTTCTTTATGGTCTTAGTGAATTTATCTTGGTTGATTTTGTAGATGACTTGCCGCCTTGTTGTCTTTTTTATTAGGTCCAACCAAGTATAGCCTAATTTTTTTGCATCCTTCAAGTAACGTGTCGATAGTTGTTTGAAAAAGTTCATTTTGTATATACTATATTTAGATAAATATTTCCTTAAGCCTTTTTATGGTGCGTTTAAAATGAACCAAACATTGAGTCATTTTAAACTATGATAGAATTGGTTATTGTATGTTATTCATGGTTTGGGTGTTTCTCATATGCTTTTTTGTCTTAAGATGGTTCCATTTCCCCGCTAATGAGTAATCCCAATTTCCACATGTAGGACATCGCCATTCTTTATTCAACATATACTTTGTCTTGCTTTGTGTGATTGCTTGCTTTCTAGCTTCTTCAGTGAAATGTTTGATTGGTGTATGAATATTTTTTGGTCTACCCATTATATATAGTATATATATTTTATTTTTTAAGTCTTTATAGTGCGTTTAAATCCTTCATGGGTATCCAGCTGTTAAAATCATCACTATACCCCTTCCACTTCACCAAAGCTTGTTTCTTCTTATAATCTCTGCGAATGACTTTATCAATACGGAAAACATCCTGCTTGGTTTTTAATAGTTCAGGTTCATAAAAACTCCCTTGTATGTCTTCATCATTGAGATCTTTTAATTTGTAAGTTATAGGATTAGTGTATTGTATCTTATCAACTGTAAACACTTCTTCAGTCCAATTTGGTGTGTAACCCTTGTCGAATACATTCCGTTTATACTTAGATATTCGGACCTTATCACCAACTTTGAATTTTGGTTTATATGATAATAGTTCCATATCATATAGATTGAAATAAACATTTCCTTCATTCTTTTTCATATATGCTTCAATAGGTTTCATTTTAATACTTGAATGCTTTGTACTGTTGTATTCATTTAATAGTTTTGGTAACATGTCTAAATATTGTGTTGTATTTTGAGCTGTAAATTGTTTCCACATTTTAGATTTCAATGTTCTGTTAAATCTCTCAATAACAACAGCTTTACCTTCATTGAAAGTAGAATACATCTCAATATTATTTTTCTTTAACCAGTCTTTGAAAGTTTTATTATAGAATTCAGATCCTTGGTCTACCCAAATAAATTTAGGTTTCCGTTTTGATTTTTTAATAACATCATCAAATGATTCAGTGATTGTATCACCTGTTTTATTTTGAATAGGAATGCTCCAAGCAAATTTCGAAAACACATCAATGATATTTAATAAATATCTATATTCTTTATTCCATTTTGAAAACTTCTGCATTTCTACAAGGTCAGCGCTCCAAATATCATCTATTCCATTAACAATAACTCTTCTTGTTTTAAATTTTCGTTTGATTGGTTTATGTAATTCATCGGCTAATTGTTGAGCCCAATCATTTTTACTCAACACCGCTTTCCGTTTTTTGGCTTCCTTTTTTGTTTAACACCAAGACCTAATTTCTGTTTTGTATCAATCGTGTTTCTAGCTAACCAATGGCCCCATTGTCTATCATTATATGGTACTTCATCCAAAGCTTTAACCATTTTTCTGTCTGCTTTATTCTTACACTTTTTATCGTCTTTACAAACACTGTAATCAACATCATGCTGCATTGATATTGCATCAGTTTTACCTGTTGGTTGGTCGTATATTTCCAATATTTGGCCAGTTGTTGGGTCATATTTCAGTTGGCTCTCTAAATCATTATAAGGTCCAGTATATTTATGACCGGGTAATGTCCACCCACCTTTTGGTTTAGGAAGCTTGCCAATAGCCTTATGTATATCAATAGCACCACCATGAAGAGGGTCTAGTTTGCGGCTTATATCACCAGTAAAACTATCAAGCGCTTGATCAAAGTATTTGTTTACAGTACCTTTAATCTTTTGTTTCGCAAAATCTGATTTAATAGCCTTTGAAACACCAATTCTACCCAGATTAAACAAACCTTTTAACGCGCTTTTGGCTGCTATTTCACCAAGACTGTGGCTACCAGCTATATCCAAAAACCCGCCAGCCATCTCTGACTGGCTATTTAGTTTAAATTGTTTTTGACAAAACGCGTCTTAGTAGTCCCACATTCACTACATTGGGATTTCAACATTAGACGATTATTTTTAGTTCGAACATATTGTTCAGTACCTGGGATGGATTCTGTTTGCTTCTTCTGTTTGACGCAATATGATTTAACCATTATATAGATAGGTTAGATATTTTTGAAATAATTGGTTATGAATTGCTTATTGATATTTTGGTCCATCATATTGAATAATGGATTGTGAATAGTTTTTAAAATAGTTTTACCCTTCTGTCTTTCATATAGATAGTATAAACACCAATACCCACATAAAACAGAATTTCTTTCTTGTATCTCATCTCCCGAATACAGTATTTGTTTTCCGCTTGTTGATAAAAACATTTTAACCTCATTAGGCATATTAAGACCAAAACTATCAAAGTATTCACAATATTTGTTTATATTTCTATAACATACCCAATGCGTACCTGGACCTATATGGCTATCAAGATTGATAATACCACATTCTTTTTTCATTTTATTCGGTAAATTATCGCGACTGAATATACCTCTGAAATGTTTGATCTTCAATCTCTTTATCCAAGAGATTAAGTCTAGGTTTGATAAGGCTTTATTGATGAATGTTAAAAAATTTCTCCGAATATTGGGATTGATTTGAATGGGCTGTTTTTTCCGAAGAGTAGACCCTTGCCCTTTTTGCCTTTGCGTTTCTTGGTAGCTTTTTTTTTTAGTTGGTAGACCCATACCAATAGGATTTCTTAGCTGGTCCCATGACCCGAAAAAAGGTGGTGGTTGTGCATATGGGTTGACCAATAAACCTCCATCTTTGCTTTGGTTGTTGTTATTGTTGGTTTTAGGAGGGACATAAACTGGTAATGATCTTTTAGATCGTCGTCTATCAACCTGTAATCCTTTACCAGTTAATGCATTCAATAAGAGTGGTACTGCAATACTAGCTAGAAGAGTACCGAGAAAGCCTCCCTGTTGTGTTTTTGTAGGTTTAATAACTACCTGGCCACCAGTCTGAAGAGCATTTAATATTTGCTTCTTTTGTGGTGTTGACAACCAATCCTTATACTTAATCAATTGGTCGACTTTATTTTGAGGAATCATAAAACCACCTGTTTGTCCTTTTCCAAAAATCTTATCAATACCAAGGCTGGCTAAAGCACTCATAGCACCTGTTGCTAAAGCTGGGGCTGCTTTTGTGGCATAAGGTAATAGTTTACTTCCCATCGACAACAATGATGACCATAGACTACCACCATGTTTGACAGCTTTTCTTATCTGTGTTTTTGAGATTTTAATATCAACACCGGTACCATTATTCATAGCTTTTTGGATTCTATTTATTTGTGTTTTGTTAAGCATTAGTTCATCATTACCAGCCAATTCGTTTTTATTTAATCGGATTGTTATTGCTGAATTAGTTTGGTAAGCTTTAGCTAATTTTTGTTTTTGTCCTTGTGATAGACTGACTCTATGAGAATAATAACTAGTCATTCCTTGTATATAATATATGTTATATAATTTTTTTATAAAACATATTCAACTAAAGAATTTATTTACGATCGTAGTAACAATTTACCATCCTTCTGTTGCAATTCTACTTCTTGCTCATAAAGTGTTAAAGCATAGACACTGTATGTTGCTGCTGTTGCAGCAGATAATTCATATCTGAAAGTAAGCTTTGTGGTTCCATCTTTGATATCCATTTTTTGTTTTGTCAAATCAAAATAAATGAATGAAAATATTGTGTCGAAATTAGTTCTGGTAAGTAATGTTCCACCTTGATAATCATTGTTTGCATGGACATATTTCAAAACATCTCTGTACACACGTGTTATATCTGTTGATGGTGTATAGTGAATTTCAGGATATTCATTTCCATTACCAACTTCCAAATGACAATTTACAAGAGTTTTATTATCAGATACATTGAATGTATCATACAAAAATGGATTTGCTGTTTGCACATTTACGTTTGCGTCATTGATTATAAACACAAAAACATGACGAGGTTTTGATATTCCACTTGTGATTTTGAAATTACCAACCTTCTGTTGTGAAGAATTACTCCTCTCCACATTTTCACGTAGGTAAGTCCATTTATGCTGTTTCAAATATTGGCTCATATATAATGTTTGTCCTTCTGAATTAAAAGTGATTCTTGGTACAAACAATTGCAGCTTAGTAATTATAACCCTACAGTTAGCTCCATTCTGCCAAATTAAATTTCCATCTGATTCAATTTCCATATTCAGTTCAATCCGTGTGTTTGGTAATAGTTCATCCTCAAGACTTTCAAAAAATGAATACCTGTTTAATGGAATTTCAGTCTTTACTGTAGCAGATTCACCTAGAAGGGCTTTTCTAACACTAAAACCTTTATTATAAGCAGCATTACCCACGGTTTCCATTCTATTTCTGTTAGTATCAAGATGAAAAAATTCATTGGTGGCTGTAGTTTTGGCATATGTTGGACTGTACTCTAAGAGGTTTTTAATATTCACACAATGGTTGGCATCATTACAATCATAAAGTTTCCTACCATTTACTTTTATATCCAAATTTTTGATGAAAGAATATGAACCATTCACAATACTGTTATGATCATCAAGTGCGAGATTAGCACCATCTGTCAAAGTCACTTTGAAGTCTATGGAAAGTCTCGCATTATACCAATCAAATGGTGTTACTTCACCACTATTATCAGCAACGAAACGATATCCATCCTTTTTTTGTCTAGCATTATTAGCAACCACTGTATTCAGAGCTGTTTCTAATTCGAAGACTAGATCTTCGTATCTTTCAACATATTTAGGATTTCTAAAACTCATTATATAATTAGATTAGATAAATTTTAACTTACGAAGTTTACCACCAGCTAATAATTGGTTAACTCTCTCGCTTATCTCATAATCCGTTAATGGTTGTTTAACTGTTAATGGTTGTTTAACTATTGAAGTTGGTTGTGTTATGAATGGTGAAGTTGGTTGTGTTATTAATGGCGAACCAATTTTATTACCTTTTTTGTTTAATAGTTGTATTATTTTATCTCCAGCTTTTTTTGCTGCAAAATCACCTGCTTTAATTGCGGCATTCTCAAGAGCCTTTTCAGCACCCTTTTGTATACCTGCTTTTAATGTTTTCTTAACCGTTTTCCCGAATAACTTTGCACCTATTGTTTTCAAAATATCTTTTATTCCTTCACCATATTGTATGTCACCATCATAAATATGTGTTTTAACATATCTACCAATTTCTGGATGATAACGTCTCTTATATTCACATTGTCTCATGATCATATATTATTATATTATATTAAATTAGTTGATTTGATAATTAAGGTTAGAAACCAATCTATATTATTCAGATTTATTGGTCTTCCTAAAGCGTCAGTAATATAAAACCGCATTTGGCTATACTTACTTGAGGCTGCCAGACAAAATAATAATCTTTTCGGTTCATATGCGATAGTATTCGTGTTCGCTCCATCAACAATGCTGTCTGTTATAGCATTAGTATGTATATGAATGACATCAACAGAATTGGTTATATTGGGTAAATATGATCCATATTCTGTTTGTGTAACTATTTTTTGTTGAAAACCGATTAAGTCACCAAAATTAGTGTTTCTCAGATCCAACTGATTATTATTATAAATTTCAATAACTACTTTATATGATGATAATACAAATAACAAATTAATGTGATAATTATGTCCTGTTTTATGATTTTTGCTATCCATATATTGATGCATGTAATCATTTAAATCACTATATGAATACATACCATCAACAAAAGTTAGTTTTTCCCATGTATTTCCACCATCTGTGCTGTAGCTGATCACATTGTTTTGATATTCTGGATTGACATTATGCCAAGAATATGTCATTGTAAGTCTATCTACAGCTATTTCATTGATCATATCATCGCGTAATTGCAATATTGGACTGAATTTGATTGTAAAATCCTCCGCTTTACTTCTTCCTACTTTCACTCTATTAATAGATGATATATGTATTGTTCTTTCTATCATTATATATCATTAGATTATATATTCTTTTAACAGACTGATCAACTGATCGTTTGTAATTGTACCTATTTTATTTAGTACATGAGCAATTTCTGTGAATTCATCTTTTACTCCATTATTACCTGATAAAATGCTCCCACCAAGAAGCTCCAGACGACTCATAAGATCTTGTGGATTGTTATAATAAACAACACCACTACCTATCTTCTTATTTTTTTTGGAAGTTCTATGTATTGGTTTTTCACTAATTCTATTCAACTCATCAAATACCTTTTTTGATAGAGGACTGTATTTCTTCCTACTGTTGAACCGCTTTGTAAGTAGATCAAGTGTATCAAAATCAACTTGTTTATCATATACTTTATTATTATTTTGGTGGGCAACTAATCGTAGATGACCATATAGTTGTGGGATATTAATGGTTAAATTTCCATAGGTACCAGATTCTGGGTTAATTTTATATGCATTCCGTTTGGGTTGAGTGTAAATACCCTTCCCTGTGTATTTATAAGAAGCTAAAATATCATCAATGCTCGTTCTATATTTTTTCAAAGTGGTCAATTCCATATCATATGATTGCTTGTCGTCTACTGTTTTAGCATGCGCTTTTTTGGATCCGATCCTTTTGGCGGTATCTCCAGCCTTCTTTTTTTCTTCATTAAGTTTTTGTGGTGGTGTATTGAATAATTCCCATGGTTTCATGAGTTTGTAATTCTTCAGTATTATCTTGTCATTTTTATTAAACACATTTTCAATGCTTATTACAGTTGGACCCGTTTCTTTTGCTCCTTCAATACCTTGTGGTAATTCTTGCTGAAACTCAATCGCGTTTTCTGTTGCATTTATAAACTTATCAAGTCCTTGTGTTAGAGCTAGTTGATTATTTTGTAATTGGTTGATTAACTTGTTTTGTTGTTGGTCGATAGCAGTTGTTGTATCTTTCTGTGTTTGTATAATCGGTTTAAACTCCTCTGTGTGTTTTTCAAACTGATCTTGTTTACCATCTTGCTCCTGTTTGATGACATCACGCACACTTTTTGTTATCTCCCCAGACTTGATTTTGGGTATAGCGATTTTCTTATACTGATTTATGTCCATTTATATTAATATATTATATAAACTTAAATCAACTTATCTTTTATATAATATAATGGTATAATGGAAATACCTAATTATGATTCAGGAAACAATACAAATGAAACTTTCAAACAATTGTTTCCATACATGCCTAGGAACACCTTTCGGATGTTAATATGTGGTAATTCAGGATCTGGTAAAACTAACCTTTTATATCATATACTGATGACTCCCTTGGTATATTACGACCAGATCCATTTATATGCGAAAAACCTTGATCAAGATAAATATGTAAACATGAGGAATAACATCAATGAAATCAGTCAACAGGTTGGTTATGATGTTCTAGTTTGTAATAATAAGGATATCATACCAGTTAGTGATATAGAAAACACCGACTTACAGAGAATAGTCATTTTCGATGATTATGTATGTGATAAAAATCAAAAGCAGCTAATTGATTATTTCCTTCAAGGACGACATAAGAATTGCTCAGTTATATACTTATCCCAATCATTTTATAAAACACCCAAAGATATCAGGCTGAATTGTAGTCATTTTGCAATCTATGATTTCCCAAGTAGTAGAGAAAGAAATTTGATATCACAAGAGCTGGGAGTCACTAAAGACCAATATCTTAAAGCAACGAACAAACCATACTCCTACTTATATATTGACAAACCAAAGAAAATGGTTAAAAGAAACTTTTATGGAATTATATAATTTAATAATATAACATGGGATTATTTAATACACACACCTCAGATTCAGATAGTGGTAGTTATTCACAAGGTGTTAGAGGCCCTCCTGGGATTGGTTTTAAATTTGATACTGATCAGAACTATGATATGCAGAATAAAAAACTAGTGAATGTAGGGGCACCTACTGTATTGAAAGATGCTGTCAATAAAGAGTATGGAGATACCAATTATTTAAAGATTGATGCCAACCATAACTACGATCTGCAGAATAAAAAACTAGTGAATGTAGGTACCCCTACTGTATGGAAAGATGCTGTCAATAAAATCTATGGAGATACACATTATTTAAAGCTAGATGGAACAACTCATATGACTGCTGATTTGGATCTGCGAGGACATAAATTAATTCTACCTGGTGAAATCGATATGGATCGCAAATTAATCACGAACATGGGTTATAATACAAATGATGATACATCAGCTGTTAATATGATAACTCTCAAAAAAATGGGTGATGCCAAAGCAAACATTACCGATGCATATATGAAAAACCAAAGAATAACATTGAATGATCACTTGGATGCTAATTATCATGCTTTATTAAACGTTCAAGTAGCTGGGGATAATGATGCTTTCCCTTTTTACCATGGGAAGACACATTTTATGAACTATGATGGTACACATTATGATGCGAAGAATAAGAAAATCATAAATTTACAAACACCTACAAACAATAAAGATTCAACCACTAAAGAATATGTTGATGTGAAAATAAATGCTATTCCACACACTAAAAATATCACTTCAGATATTGATTTAAAAGAACAGTACAATATTGTCAAGTCGAAGCCACAAACATACTTGCATTTAGCTGCAAGTTACAACAATCTTGTGTCTTATAACGATGTTAAAAACATTTTTCTCAGTCGGAAAGAGATGTTGACAATGGAGACTGGTTTGGATATGAATAATAACACAATCTTCAATGTGAAAGGTCCTACAGCAGTTGATCATGCTGTTAATAAAGGATATGTTGATACTGAAATGAACACAAAAGCTGATAAAACAGTATCTAGTGATCTCAATCTGCAAAATCATAAGATTATTAATCTAGCAACACCACAATCAAATGATACTAACGCTGCTGTCAATGTTTCATTCTTCACCACTGAACTTGAAACTTCTAATACACAACTAAGAGATGAATATAAAAAGTATGTGAATGAATCACATATCTCTTCCTCTACAGCTAAAAAAGACGTTTTCAGATATATGATGGAAGATATGAATGAGAGTTCACCTGAGAATAATATTGTTATTAATGGTATTATCGAGTTTGTATCATCTCCACATAAAATCAATAAGAAAGCCTATGATATAACTCTTACAACAGACAAGGATGATGACTTCAGGTCGAGGATAGGTTTCAAGGCAGACAATCTTTCTCAAGGTGAGTACACAATGGTGATTGAGTTCTTCGTTCCAGATAAAGCTCATATTAGTGCAACAACTGTTAGTGTAGTCTCAACAGTTATTAATATCGGTCAGCAAACTACAAAGATATTCAACACTGAAGGATATACGAAAAGCATTGTTCATTTACATAAGTGGCAGGTATCCCCACCTGAATATATAATGATAGATCTTCATGGAAGTATAACGACAGGACATGCGAAGAAAGCACATCTAATCGTTTATGGTGTCCAAGGACATGTCTCAAGTGTTGATCCAGATGTATATGATACTGTTTTTGTAATTGAAAATGGAGATATGGTGATGCAGACTGATTTGAATATGAATGGAAAGAAAATAATTGGTTTACCCAAACCCAAACAGTTACAAAAATTCATATTTTTAGGCAATTATATGAAAAATAAGAACAGTTATGATATCATATTCAACGGTTCATCTTCATTTTTTGCATTAATTAATATGAAAATAGTAAAATTATGGTTAATTATATTGGATAATAAACCGCCTGAAGGATACAAAAAAATGTATATATTAATCGATAACACTTCATTTGGACCTCAAAATTGGAATAAAGCATCGAATAAAATTTATTACACTTTCAATGAAGCGTCATCGGTGATCAATTTCAGGGAAGATACAGTTGTACAAATCAAATTAACAACATTGGATCATGGTAATTCATTTCCTCCTTATAATTGTGCTATCAATGCACTTTTTGAAGAGTTTTAATATAATAACTAAAACATACACCATATTTTTATATATAAAAGCTACATTTAATATAATCAATAAATATACATGCTGAATTTGGATCACGCAATTAATTTTTGTAATAAATTTTTTACAACTCAAAAAAACCTACATCCAAATACTAAAGATGAAATCTTGAAATCGGCTTTAATATATCAATTTTTGTATGTAAACTATTTAAATGAGCCAATATCAATGAACCAAATATTAGAAAAACACCCTGACATTGGATTAATAGGACCAGGTTCTTGTACTCTAAATACTAAATACCAATTTTTAATTAAACATGCTATTCTTCATGATGCATTTGGAAAATTTTATAATGACTATAAAAAGGGACTCGGTTATACATATTGTTTTAATTCAATGCCAAAAACAATAAAAAGATCTCCAATAATGGGTCACAAAAGTGGTATTTTATATTGTCTTCTTTCAAATCCTAAAATATAAATATTATCCAAATATATAATATAATGACTAAAATAGACATTTTCAATTTCAATCATATTGGCACTGTAGCTGGTAGTATCACATTAAACCCAGCTATTCTAGCTGCTATTTCTGGAGCTGGTTTAGTGCTTAAAACAGTAAGTGAAATTAAGAATTATAAAAGAAAAATCGAAATGTCTAAATTTGCATACACAACATATGAAAAAGTATTAATTGATTTACGATCTCATTTGAGAGTTGGTTTTATATAACATGGGATTATTCAATACACAAAACACAGATGTAGATACTACAGTAAAAGATGGTGTGACTAAATCATATGTTGATACACAGATCTCAATGGTAAGCCAACAAATCCAGACATTCCATATAATAAGATGGGTTGGTGGACAGGCAAGAAACAATACTTCATATCACCACAACATTTGTCTTCCATTTAATTTCAAAATAACAAAAGTTGTTGCTAACTTTGCTTCTGTAAGCAATCGTCCTGCTTTACGAATTCATAACACAAATACATTCTACTTATTACCATATCAACAAATAGTAGAAATGAATGAAAACTCAACCAAATCAAGACAAATTTATCAATTTGTTGTACTGTTATATACGACACCAAATCCCCCAAGGAGTCTAGTGTCATATGATATGGATCTCACTTTTTTAATTGAAAAAATATAAACAATATATATGACAGACCGACGTAAAAGCATTTTGAATTGGAATCATATTTCCGACAAACTGAATAAAGACCAGATTAATGAATTAAAAGCCTACTACCACACATACCATAGAAAGTGTTGGGTCTACAAACAGGCAGTACAACGCTTCAAAAAATGGAGATTATTATTGGGAAACATGTTGTCTATCGTCTTTGCATCTGGGGGTTTCGCCTCTAGTATAGTAACTGGTGGTGTTAGTTTGATTGCTATTAGTACAGTAGCATTTATGATTCAGGGTTGGATGAAGCATAAAGACCTTGATCTCAAGATACAAAATTGTGTATATGCCTATCAATCATATCAACATTTACTAAACACTATAAAAGACATGATGAGAAGTGGTGACTACAATCCATCATGTATCCACAACACAATGAGGAACATTGATGATTACGTGGCAGACAATAGTCCTATTGTTGATAAATATCTCAGTAAATATGATGAACAATTTACATATTAATAATTGTTTGGATTCTATCACCTATTAATAATTCAACCTTTTCCCAATATTCTTTATAAGATGCAAATGTCCTCTTCGACTTCGTTACTTGTATATCCTTGTAAGGAAGTTCCATCATTCTGAATAATTGTTTAATAATAAATTTCATACTTATAATCCGTTTACGTCTTTTATAAATTTGATTCTGAACACTAGCAAGCTCTGCCATTACTTTATAAATCTGTTCCCTTTGGCTAAAAGACAATTGGACATGATTCTCACTAGATATATTATTTAACACATTCTCAAAATGATATTTCCGTTGATAGACTGATTTCCGTCGTATCTTATACATATTCTCATAAAAATTGATATACTCCTGAACATAAACATAGCCATGAACGGAACCGCAATTTATACAGACATTCATACCATCTGTATTGACTATATCTTCTTGACTACAACATGGCTCAACAACTTTATCACCTTCTTCCAATACCTTATCACAAAAAGGACATATATAGTCTTCCATATTCTTTAATTCATCATGTATTTGTGAATTACAACTCATTCTATACTATTATATCATAAATTATTCTTATGTTACTGGCACATGACGTCACGCCACAGCTGTGGCGGCCCAAAATCTTGCAAAAATCACAAAAACAATCTATATTATGTTGAAACAAGTAAAAATCCGAATGACGTCACGCCACAACTGTGGTGGTCATTATAATTCACAAGTACCACAAGCACAGTCTATGTAATGTACCCATATTTGATCCTAGGTTTGGATCCTAGGTTTGGATACTAGGTTTGTATCCTAGGTTTGTATCCTAGGTTTGGAAACCAGACCTAGGTTCTAGGTTGCACCCCAATCCTCACATTGGTTTTACAGCTACTGCCCAGAGTGTGCACAACCACTTTTCCATAAAATTTGTTTTTAATATTTGATTTTAATATTTGTTTTTAATATTTGATTTTAATATTTGATTTTAATATTTGATTTTAATATTTGATTTTAATATTTGATTCTGGGGTGACCCAGAGTGTAGTACATTACTACTAATTGAGAATTCATTACGGACGGGAAAAAGCATGGGCGCCCGTAGACGTGGTAAAAGTCTAGTAGTTTGAACTGGCGGTAGAGCGAAATAACGCTGGAAGGCTTTGTTCGTAAAATGATTTCTTCAATGAGAATCGAGAGTTGATTACGGACGGGAAAAAGCATGGGCGCATGTAGGCGTGGTAAAAAGTCTAGTTGTCTGAAATGGCGGCGGAGCGAAATATCGCTGGAAGGCTTTGTTTGTAAAATGTTTTTTTCGATGACAATCGAGAGTTGACTACGGACGGGGAAAAGCATGGGCGCCTGTAGGCGCAGTAAAATGTCCTGTTATTTGAACTGGCGGCAGCCGAAATATCGATGGAATGTTTTCTTTGTAAAATGATTTCTAGACTTGAGCGTTTTACCGAGGTATTGGAGTTTACTTACCAAGGTAAATATTTTGCGAGTGTAAACGCCAACTGATACCATGGTAAACGCAGAAAGTTAACCAAGGTAAAAGTTCGATAAGCCCTGTGATCAGGCATGGTTTAGGTCGGTAACCAAGGTCGAGATGACAGATATATCCGCTTGTGGTCGCATAGTATTTCACAACCCGTGGTGTGGAGATTGCATCAGTCTCATTCGATCACGTTTTCGCGACGTTTGTTTTGAATCTACTACGAGTCATGGCAAAAAACAAAGATCTGTAAGACATTAATCCTTACGACGACGAACAACAATCGCCACGATGCCACAACGTCTCGCTTGTTTACCGGAATACATACACGCAATCTAGTGTCCTTCTTTGCCAGATCCGGACCAACCACTCGGACAATGTATATATGACCCCTGTATTCGAACGTACGTCTGGATATTCTGAAGTTCTCTTTCCAAAAAAGAGTTTGAAACCAGAATTGGTTTCTTGGCCATGACCACGCACGTCTAGCGCGCCTTTTCTTTCTAAGAGCAATTTGAAGTAAAATTAATCACTTTCGCCTTGACTTCTTGAAGTGCTGCAGAAGTAAGAGCCGCTGAAATCTTGAGACCTGAGTTTGCAGCTCAAAAACAAGAAAATGAAACGCGAGGGCTACAAGAGCCACAGCTTCTCTTATAAACGCGGGCATTTTATGCATGGATTTTAGAATTTGCCGCCAATAGTCGATTTCATCGTGATCGTGATTGATGACAGGTTTACCTCGATTATTTGAGCCAGTATAAACACTGAACAAATGTACCAAGGTTTAGTCAGTAAACATTTACCTCAGTAAATGCCCAAGTGTAAACACAGCATTAGATGCAAATCGAGCGTTGCATGTGCCCTTCTGGCGCGGTAAAACATCCAACGCCTAGTTATCTCAACTAGCGACAAAGCGGGAAAATGCTGGAATGCATTGTTAGCTATTGTTCGTAAAATAACTTAGGGCCTGGTCGCACTACAGTGAAAAACAAAAATTAGCCCGTGCAAAAATCGAGGAAAACAAAAGAAACTGCTCCGGTGGGACACACTTTTTGTGGAATGTTTTTGTTTTTATGTCATTTTGCACGGGCTAATTTTTGTTTTTGACTGTAGTGCGACCACGCCCTTAATTTTCGATACAAATCGAAGGCCTGACTGCATGCAGGGAAAAGCTATGGCGACGTGATGAATAACTAATCAGAGGGGTTCGTAGTGAAGTGAAAATCACTGAAATGTGAAATGTTCTATTACAGTGCAGTGCTGCCGGCTTTAATTTCGCAAACAAGAAAGTCTGTTTTTCTATGATCAACTTTTCAATTTCAATTTCAATTTCTATTTCAATTTCAATTTCAATTTCTATGATCAATTTTTCTATGATCAACTTACATGATTAGCGATGATAGAAATACAGATTTCGAGCTGTATTTACTTGTAAACGATGTCAACAACAGTTTGTCTTTTGAAGTATTCTAGCGTACACGACCGGTCAGTTGACTGAGTTCGACAAGTACGAAGTATTTGAAATGCTTGAGACACTGCGAAACATGGCCAGTGTAGTCAACATGAGAAGAGCAATTACTATTGACTGTTCCATCAGACGGCAGGGAAAAACATTGACGTACCAAAGCCGCATTTCCACAGCCTTCTAATGCGCCTGATTGATGACAACGATCATGGAAAAACTCTTGATGTAGAAAGAAAGGTTGCCAAGGCTTACCGCCTACAGATCTCGCGCCAGCGCCATTGACACCTCAATACCCTACAAGAGGGGGACTGTGCAGTACTTACGTGCTAACACTATAAGGTGTTATGGGTGTTTCTTGGTGTTGCGGAAGCCATTGTTGATTAGCTTTTGTGTTGTGGTGTGGGTATTGTTCAGTGTCTTTTGAATCTTTTGTTTTACGTCATTTGGTGATCACACCATCCGCAACACCAAGAAACTACCGGTGTTATGCGTGGGGCAGGCCCGGGTCTCGTCAGACCCACATGACCTAATCGAGAATCGGTGACGGAAAAGCCAAGTACAAAGGATGCCAAAATTAGGAGGGAATGATAAGTCAGTTAAACTGAGATCTTTATTATTGTAACCATGTGTATAACATAAACAGAAGTGTTATCATGGAACCTCTCCGAACCTGTACTTAGCCTTGTATTACTGATAGTAACCCTAACAGTTGGGGGTAGTAAAACAAAACGGCGTAGAATATGCTTCGCCTCGGCTGTTTACTTATTAAAACTGTTCAAATTGACGAGATTTTGTCGTCTTTGAGTAAGTCACATTGTCATAACGGTTTTGAATGAGGGTTATCTAAATCAACCCCTCTCGGCAATATGCTGAGTCAAAGCTGTTATTTCATTGTCGACTTGGCGGGGTTTGATTTTTTTCCCCCTTTACTCCTCTATTAGTGATTCCATTGGGACTCTGGATGACCTTTTTGTTTTGTTTTGCCCTATTAACGAAAATACCATGGATCTGAGAGAAGGGTAACGCCTTTGACTGCGAGATCGAACTTCTGTAAATTGGGCCGGGACACCTCGATAGCATGGGTCGATTGTTATGCAAACCCCGCTAAGGTCGCCAATGAGATAACAGCACGTAATCTCAGCAGAACGGCTGAACTGCTAGAGAAGAGGGAAGCCTGTGGTACCTTAAGATATTTGGTCTTCCGTGATCCAAACAACTTCAAGGCGGGAGAACCTCACAGACATTTTCAATATTGGGAAGTAATATCGCGCAGGAACCCCTTCCCGAAACAAGAACTTCACAGACATTTTCAATATTGGGAAGTAATATCGCGCAGGAACCCCTTCCCGAAACAAGAATCGTACCATATTTCCGGCACTTTTCCCGGATATTTTAAAGGGAGCTACTATGTTTCAGATAGACCTCCATCCAGAGCACTTAGAAATAATACGTTCTGTAAACCTTTTGTCAACTTTGTTCAAGAGACGCTCATTAACCGGATCAAGTGTGGTGCAATATCCGTGATTGAAAGGGTGGATGTGGCGGACCCACCCCATATTGCCTTACCATTGACTGTCGAGCCCACAAAACCAAGACTATGCCACGACGCACGCTATTTAAGTTTATGAATGTGTGATTTGCCCTGTTCTCTGGATTCCGCCGCAGACCTTCCCCGCTATGTACAGAAAGATACTTATCAGATGGTATTAGACGATAAGTCCGGCTACGACCATATTTTGCTCACGGACGAAAGTCGCACCTTCTTTGGAATTCAGTGAGGAGGATAGTACTTCACGTATAACACCCCCTCTCCCGCCCCCCCCCCCCCCCCCCCCCCACCCTTTTGGATGGAAAATCAGGCATTTGACCTATTTTTACCCTTCTAAAGCAGCTTTAATGGCTTTACGACAAATGATTGAAAATTTGAAACATTGATAGGTAACGTGAGATATCGAAACTTTAATACCTTTGCGGTGACGTAACGTGAGATATGACAAGTTCATGAAAGTTTTAAAATCCCAATACCCTAGGGAAATTAACAATAGTTCCGGGGGTGCTCCCCAAAAATTTTAGTGGCGGTATGTGTCGCCCTTCATGAAATCCTAACCGGTTTAACCAACCATATCCTCAATGCCCTATTAAATATAGCTTCTATAAAGAAGAAAGAACTAACCCCCGGACAAAAGTTAACAAAGTTAACAACTTTTGTCCCTTTTTTATACTGATACCTATATCTCGTTTGCGCGTACGCGCGTATGCGCATTAACGAGATAAAAAGGTCAACATGACCTTCTCGTTTGCGACCAGTTAGGGGCGAACCATTTCACTTTTGTGGGGGGGGGGGGTTTGGAAGATTTCTCCTTGGAAATAATTTTTTTTCCCATTGACCAACTAGGCGGATATTTTTTAGCCGAAAAGCGGTGCATGTTATTTTTTTTTTAGGTTTTCCATTGCAGAATTTTTTTTTCACTCCAATCAGGGGTGGAACAGCCCTCATACGTAAATTTTCAAATAGAGAGCGTTCTGCATTTTTATAATGGTTTTTTCTTTTCAAAATTTGTAACTTACAGTGTTTTGCCAGCACTAGCAGACAGCATTAAATCCATAAAGAAAAAGGTTGAGTGTTCGTGTGTGGTGCTGTGTGCGGTAATAGGTCCATGATAACCGTCACGAATATAGAGCCTCCTATACACTATCATGACCATATAGTTTAGTACCTGTAGTAGCTGTAGTAGCTGTAGTAGCTGTAGTACCTGTAGTACCTGTAGTACTCGTAGTACCTGTAGTAGCTGTAGCACCTGTAGTAGCTGTAGTACCTGTAGTACTCGTAGTACCTGTAGTACCTGTAGTACTCGTAGTACCTGTAGTACCTGTAGTACTCGTAGTACCTGTAGTACCTGTAGTACTCGTAGTACCTGTAGTACCTGTAGTACCTGTGGTACCTGTGGTACCTGTAGTACCTGTAATACCTGTAGTACTCGTAATACCTGTAGTACTTGTAGTACCTGTAGTACTCGTAGTACCTGTAGTAGCTGTAGTACCTGTAGTACTCGTAGTACCTGTAGTACTCGTAGTACCTGTAGTACTCGTAGTACCTGTAGTACTTGTAGTACCTGTAGTACTCGTAGTAGCTGTAGTAGCTGTAGTACCTGTAGTACTCGTAGTACTTGTAGTACCTGTAGTACCTATAGTACTCGTAGAACCTGTAGTACCTGTAGTACTCGTAGTACCTGTACCTGTAGTACCTGTAGTACTCGTAGTACCTGTAGTACCTGTAATACCTGTAGTACTCGTAGTACCTGTAGTACCTGTAGTACTCGTAGTACCTGTAGTACTCGTAGTACCTGTAGTACTCGTAGTACCTGTAGTACCTGTAGTACTCGTAGTACCTGTAGTACCTGTAGTACTTGTAGTACCTGTAGTACTCGTAGTAGCTGTAGTACCTGTAGTACTTGTAGTACCTGTAGTACCTGTAGTACTCGTAGTACCTGTAGTACTTGTAGTACCTGTAGTACCTGTAGTACTTGTAGTACCTGTAGTACCTGTAGTACTCGTAATACCTGTAGTACCTGTAGTACTCGTAGTACCTGTAGTACTCGTAGTACCGGTAGTACTTGTAGTACCTGTAGTACCTGTAGTACTCGTAGTACCTGTAGTACCTGTGGTACCTGTAGTACCTGTAGTACCTGTAGTACCTGTAGTACTCGTAGTACCTGTAGTACTCGTAGTAACTGTAGTACCTGTAGTACTTGTAGTACCTGTAGTACCTGTAGTACTTGTAGTACCTGTAGTACTCGTAGTAGCTGTAGTACCTGTAGTACTCGTAGTACCTGTAGTACCTGTAGTACTCGTAGTACCTGTAGTACCTGTAGTACTCGTAGTACCTGTAGTACTCGTAGAACCTGTAGTACCTGTAGTACTCGTAGTACCTGTAGTACTCGTAGTACCTGTAGTACCTGTAGTACCTGTAATACCTGTAGTACTCGTAGTACCTGTAGTACTTGTAGTACCTGTAGTACTCGTAGTACCTGTAGTAGCTGTAGTACCTGTAGTACCTGTAGTACTCGTAGTATCTGTAGTACTCGTAGTACCTGTAGTACTCGTAGTACCTGTAGTACTTGTAGTACCTGTAGTACTCGTAGTAGCTGTAGTACCTGTAGTACTCGTAGTACCTGTAGTACTTGTAGTACCTGTAGTACTCGTAGTACCTGTAGTACCTGTAGTACTCGTAGTACCTGTAGTACCTGTAGTACCTGTAGTACCTGTAGTACCTGTAGTACTCGTAGTACCTGTAGTACTCGTAGTACCTGTAGTACCTGTGGTACCTGTAGTACCTGTAGTACCTGTAGTACTCGTAGTACCTGTAGTACCTGTAGTACTTGTAGTACCTGTAGTACTCGTAGTACCTGTAGTAGCTGTAGTACTTGTAGTACCTGTAGTACTCGTAGTACCTGTAGTAGCTGTAGTACCTGTAGTAGCTGTAGTACCTGTAGTACTCGTAGTACCTGTAGTACCTGTAGTACCTGTAGTACTCGTAGTACCTGTAGTACCTGTAGTACTTGTAGTACCTGTAGTACTCGTAGTATCTGTAGTAGCTGTAGTACCTGTAGTACCTGAAGTACTCGTAGTACCTGTAGTACCTGTAGTACCTGTAGTACTCGTAGTATCTGTAGTACCTGTAGTACTCGTAGTACCTGTAGTACTCGTAGTACCTGTAGTACCTGTAGTACCTGTAGTACTCGTAGTACCTGTAGTACTTGTAGTACTTGTAGTACCTGTAGTACTCGTAGTACCTGTAGTACCTGTAGTACCTGTAGTACCTGAAGTACTCGTAGTACCTGTAGTACCTGTAGTACCTGTAGCACCTGTAGTACCTGTAGTACCTGCAGTACTCGTAGTACCTGTAGTACCTGTAGTACTCGTAGTACCTGTAGTACTCGTAGTACCTGTAGTATCTGTAGTACTCGTAGTACCTGTAGTACTCGTAGTACCTGTAGTACCTGTAGTACCTGAAGTACCCACAGGTAATGCAAGTACTACAAGTACTAAAGGTACCTACAGGTACTACAACTACTACAACTACTACAGGTACTACCTGTAGTACCCGTAGTACCTGAAGTACCTACAGGTACTACAAATACTACAACTACTACAAGTACCACGGGTACTACAAGTAGTACAGGTACTACGGGTACTACGGATACCACAGGTTACAAGTACTACAGGTACTACAGGTACTACGGGTACTACAAGTAGTACCTGTAGTACCTGAAGTACCCACAGGTACTACAAGTACTACGAGTACTACAGGTAGTACCTGTAGTACCTGTAGTACCCACATGTACTACAAGTACTACAGGTACTACAGGTACTACGGGTACTACAGGTAGTACCTGTAGTACCTGAAGTACCCACAGGTAATACAAGTACTACAGGTACTACAGGTACTACGGGTACTACAAGTACTACAGGTACTACAGGTACTACAAGTACTACAAGTACTACAGGTACTACAGGTACTACAGGTACTACAAGTACTACAGGTACTACAGGTACTACAGGTACTACAGGTACTACAAGTACTACAGGTACTACAGGTACTACAGGTACTACAGGTACTACAGGTACTACAGGTACTACAAGTACTACAGGTACTACAGGTACTACAAGTACTACAGGTACTACGAGTACTACAGGTACTACAAGTACTACGAGTACTACGAGTACTACAGGTACTACAGGTACTACAGGTACTACAAGTACTACGAGTACTACGAGTACTACAGGTGTAGCTACAGCAGAAACATAATTACTAAATTAATTATCTTTAGTTTATTTGCGTTTTATTTATCAAAGGAACGCTACCCTTTCCAGTTATGATTTGTTATTTAAGAGAAAGTTCTATATTACGTTTCTAGATCTTTCGAGATCTTTCCATTGTCGCAATTTATCGCGCGTACATTTTAAGCACACGATAGTGTACACGACAGTACTTAAAATACAAAATTTTGCGTTGTCGCAAGAAAATCGCAAGCAAAGTTACAAAAAAGTTACAAGCAAGTTACAAGAAAAAAGTTGCAAGCGAAAAGTTGCAAGCAAGGATTACAAGTTCAGTTGCTAAAACAACAAGTTTCAAGTTACTAGTTTCAGTGATTGCTCAGGGCAGAACCAAGGTATTTATTTAATTAACTACGATTAGTTAAGCGCTTTTATTCGTATTATTGTAACAGTCGCAACATTCTCGTTTTTTACATGATTGCTTTATTTATTGTAATTTTCGTTCAAATAACTTATAGGTCAATGTTACTGTACATTTTTGGTTTTCAAACCAGTTGTAAGGCTCTTTATTTCTAACTTTTTCGTTACCAAGCGTAATAATTTATGCGTAGATTTTCTTATCGCGTATTTTTGTATAATTTTCAGTTCTTACGGTGTTTACGGTGCTTACGGTGTTTGCATAACAAGTATTAAAGATCTTCAAAGTAAACAGCAGTAAAAGAACTCGTTTTGAATTCACTGGAGCTATAGTAAGAACTTGTTTCATCTCAAGCCGACGGATTGCATTAAAGAAATTAAAGGAAGTGTAGCCGCCGACTTGACAAAGTGAAGCGACAAGCGCAGTGAAGCGTGGCAGATAAACAAACCAAGGATCACAGCAGTGAAAGAACATTTGACGTTTCGCCAAATAGATAACACAGTAAATACAAGTTTAAGTAGTTTAGAAGGTGTTTAGTTACGTGAAGCGTTGAATATTAGAGACACTGTTGTAGTTAAGAAGACTTTGTTTAGCTACCATTACGATAGCAAGTTACTTTATAGCATAGTCAGTAATTAGTAGAGTTAATTTAGTTTACTCTAGTTTAAGCCTAAGTATTACATAGTGCTATCGCTCTTCCGAGAGCAAAGATAATATTAGCTTTTAAAGTGCCATTACTTAAGAATTAAGGACAATTATACTAAGGCTCGCTTGCAAAATGTCCGACCTGGAAAATCCCGAAAAGCAGCTCTCGCCAACTGGAGATCTCATCCACGAAGAAACTGAAGTGTACCCGGGAGTTGATGATCTGCAAGCGAATGAACATGACAATTTAATCGAAGATTCGATTGAAAATCAATCTGAACAATTACGGCGAAGCGTTGGAGCTCAAACACTCACTGAGAAAGGTCAAGCCTTTCAAAAACAACGCGAAAAGGAAAAAGACATGATAGAGATCACCTCGCAAGGAAATTTAACGATGCTTTCGAAGCATGGGAATCAAAGGCCGCAAGAATCGAATCATACCTGGCGTCGCAGCTGCCAACATCGCAGACGGAGAAGGATGAGAAAATATCCAACTTAGGTGATCTCTGTGAAAACGTTCACAAAGCTTACGAGAAGCTACGGCAAATTCAACTACCAAAACATGAGATACGCCGCAAGGTTGACATCTGTGATACTCAAACTCGAAGTCTTCGGCACAAACTGGAACTGCAGTCTTTGGAAAGGACATCGGCACTCAACGATGAAGATAAAAGGTCAGTCCGCAGTAAGGTATCCTTAAGGTCAGGAGCTAGCAGACTTTCAAGGGCATCCTCCATTCTCTGCTTAAAGAAGGCCGATGCTGCTGCAGAATTAGCTGCGAAACAGGTTGAATTCGACGCTCTGCAAGCTGAGGCGAAGCATAAAGAAGAAACTGCAAGAATGGAGGCAGAACTTGTTCGGAGAAAAGTAGAGTTGGAACAGATGGAATTGAAGAAGCAAATACAAATAGCAAGCGCAAAACTGACGGCTTACCAAGAAGTCGAACAATTTGAAGAAGCACAACACGGTGTTGAATCAGTTGACGAAGATGATTTATTGCGCATGCGTACCAAGACAACACCATTCTCTTTCCCAGGGCCCGCGCAAGATTTCTCTCTTCAGCCTCCGACTAGCTCAAGGCTACCCTTGCAGCCCACTCAGCAGCCTCACAAGACAAATCAGTCTTCTCTTCATGAAAACTATCAGCTCCCACATGACCAGCGGTCTTCTAATTCTCAAGAGTTAACACCAAGATCAGATAGCACCGCCGCAATCGTCACTGCGATAACAGATTCCTTCAGTATGAGTCGCCTCCCTGTGCCTGAGCCAACTGTCTTCGATGGTGAACCTACTCAGTACACAGATTGGAAATCTTCATTCCATGCTCTCATAGACCGAAGGAACTTACCGTCAAGTGACAAGATGTACTATCTGAAACGATACGTAGATGGATCTGCGAAGGAAGCTATCAGTGGACTCTTCTTGCAAAGTTCCTCTGAAGCCTATGAACGGGCGTGGCATATCCTGGACGAGAGGTTTGGTCACCCATTCATAATATCAAAGGCCTACAGAGACAAATTACAGCGATGGCCAAAGATTGGTGTCAGAGATAACCAGGGCCTCAGGAAATTTGCCGATTTCTTATCAAGCGTGGAAACCGCTATGCAAATGGTCCAAGGTCTTTCTGTCTTGAATGATTACATGGAGAACCAGAAGTTGCTCACCAAGTTACCGGATTGGCTCGTTACTCAGTGGAACAGGGAAGCCACTAAGCGCATGAAGGACAGCAAGACGTACCCAGACTTCAAGACGTTTACAACCTTCATCACTGAAGAAGCTGATCTCGCATGCAATCCAATTTCCTCCTGCAACGCTGTGAAAGAGTCAGAAACGCCATCAGACAACGCGCGTAAGGGACAAAGAACCAAAGATAGCAAAGGTAACAAGACTGTTCTATCTGGCAAGACTACTGAAGAGAAATCTATGGAGCCAGATGAAACTGTAAATCAACAGCTAAAATGTGCATTCTGCAAAAAGCCAGATCATCACTTAGATGCCTGTTCAAAGTTCAAAACTGAGACACCCGAGAATAAGATGAAGTTTGTTAAGGAAAACGGAATTTGCTTCGGATGCCTAAGAAAGGGTCATATGTCCAAAGATTGCAGAAAGAGGTTGACTTGTCAGACATGTAACAAAAGACATCCCACCTGTCTTCATCAAGATAGAAGTATTCCAAAGGGAAAAGAAGACAGAAGTGAAGATGAATCCACAAGCGTTCCCAAGTCAACTTCCTGCACCTCTCAAGGAGTCTCAAACAACAGCACCTCAATGATAGTTCCTGTGTGGTTGTCAACCTGCTCCAAGCCCCACAATGAAGTATTGGTTTACGCGATTTTGGATACTCAGAGCGATGCGACATTTGTTCTAAAAGAAACCTGTGAAGAACTCAGTACTAAAACAGAGCCAACGAAACTTCGATTGAATACCATCACCAGTCATGAATTACTCGTCAACAGCCAAAGGGTCTCAAATCTCCAAGTAAGAGGGTTTAACTCCGACCTCAAGATCCCGATTCCTACAGCATACACAAGTACTGCGATCCCTGCAGATGAAGGTCACGTACCCACTAAAACCACAGCCAAGAAATGGGAACACCTACGATTGATAGAACCCGAAATGCAAGATTTACTAGACTGCAATGTTGGATTGCTTATCGGCTACGACTGCTCTCAAGCGTTGACCCCAAGAGAAGTGATTACTGGCAAGCCTTACGAACCATATGGAATCAGGACAGACCTCGGCTGGAGTATTGTTGGTGGCAGTAACATGAACAGTGGCAGATCGTTTTGTCACAGAGTTGCCGTAAATGAGCTTCCCGTAATAACAATGAAGGACATAGTGCGAGTCCTTGAGTCAGATTTTCAAGAAAATAAGGATACTAAGATGACTTCTCAAGAAGACTTGCAGTTCCTAAGGATTATAGAACAAGGAATCAAGGAAGCAGAAGATGGACACTATGAAATGCCATTACCATTCAAGGAACGGCCCATTTTGCCTAACAATCGCTCGAGTGCGCTCACTCGACTCGAACATCTCAAACGAAGATTTGTGAAGGACTCAAAGTACAAGGAAGACTACGTGAAGTTTATGAACGAAATCTTAAGCAGAGGAGATGCCGAGGAAGCACCAGCACTTAAGCAAGATGAAGAAGTGAAGTGGTATATACCTCATCATGGTGTTTATCACCCAAAGAAGAACAAGATCAGAGTGGTATTTGACTGCTCAGCAAAATTCAAGGGATCGTCTCTCAACGACCATCTTCTTAGCGGACCTGACCTTACTAACAACTTGATTGGCGTACTGTGCAGGTTCAGAAGGTACCCCTATGCCATTACTTGCGATGTGGAGAAGATGTTCCATCAGTTCGTTGTTCGCGAAGAAGACCGAGATTACTTGCGATTCCTTTGGTGGCCAAACGGCGATGTCAAGCAAGAGCCTAAGGAGTACAGAATGAAGGTCCATTTGTTTGGAGCAACATCATCCCCTGGTTGTGCCAGCTATGGCTTGAAACATATGGCACATAAAGAGAAAGAAGCGTATCCCATAGCGGCTCAGTTTATCTCGCACGACTTCTACGTAGACGATGGATTGGCTAGTCTTGAAACTGCGGAGGAAGCAGTGGACCTCATCCAAGGAGCGCGAGATATTTGCAAGAAAGGCGGCCTTCGTCTTCACAAGTTTGTCTCGAACGATCTCTCAGTTATTGAGTCAATACCGAAGAGTGAGAGAGCAGTTGATGCCATCTTGGATCTACCGTCCGAACAACTTCCGATAGAGAGAGTTTTTGGTGTTCAATGGTCAGTGGGGATAGACTGTTTTGGTTTCTCTATCGTGCTAAAGGATCAGCCCTTGACTAGGAGAGGAGTGTTATCGACCGTGGCGTCCGTTTACGACCCCCTTGGATTTCTGGCCCCCTTGGTTCTAAGAGCGAAAAGGATTCTTCAGGAGGTATGTCAAAGGGGCATCAGCTGGGATGAACCTCTGCCAGATGAACTTCGGCCAAGGTGGGAGCGATGGAAGCTAGACCTTCTGCGTCTCAAGGAGTTAAAAGTACCAAGATGTTTTGAGCCTAAGACGATGGGTCAAGGAAAGACCTACGAGTTACACAATTTTGCAGACGCTAGTACAGTTGGATACGGACAGTGCTCATACTTAAGAGTCAAAGATGAAAACGACAACGTAAATGTCTCCCTGGTAATGGGAAAGTCCCGTGTCGCTCCATCGAAGATGACCACTATTCCGAGACTGGAGCTTACAGCAGCGGTTGTTGCAGCGAAAGTTGGCGTCATGCTTCAAGAAGAATTTAATTATGCCAATCTAAAGCAGTATTACTGGACGGACTCCAAGGTAGTACTTGGTTACATAAACAATGATGCTAAGAGGTTCCATACCTTTGTCGCAAACAGAGTACAGATAATCAGGTCCAACACAGACACCAAAGAATGGCGATATATCGACACAAAGAATAATCCAGCTGATCATGCATCCAGAGGTCTAAGCGTTGAGGAGTTAATGAAGTCCAATTGGTTCAATGGACCTGCATTTCTCTGGGAGAAAGAAACATCGTTTGATGAAGAAGAGATTCCCGGCATTCAGATTGGAGATCCGGAGGTTAAAGCTACAGTACGCACGACTACAGTCAAGGAGTCCTTTAACCTCATCGACTGCGTGTCAAGATTCTCTGATTGGACAACGGCAGTTGGAGTGGTTTCATACTTAAAGAGACCTTTCAAGAGGAACAAGCCGAAATCAGTTGTCACAACTGTAGCAGAACGACAAGATGCTGAATTGCTTATTTTCAAGGAGTTACAACGTACAGCCTTCCAAAGTGAAATGACAAGACTTCGTCGTCAAGAAGGATCCGGCAAGCTTACGAAGAATAGTTCTCTCCTGAACCTGGATCCCTTTCTTGATGATCAGGGACTATTGAGAGTTGGAGGAAGACTGGAAAAATCGTCTCTACCGTTTGAAATAAAGCACCCAATCATCATACCCAGACGTTCTCAGGTTACAAGCTTGATCATAGATCACTTCCACAAGAAGGTGAAGCACCAAGGAAAAGGAATGACGATGAACGAAATCCGTTCTAATGGACTATGGATCGTAGGACTGTCCGCCGCAGTATCCTCACATATCCATAAATGTGTGTGCTGTAGACGTCAAAGACGACCAACAGAAGGTCAAAAGATGGCTAATCTCCCCGAAGAAAGAGTAGAGTCCGCCCCGCCCTTTACATATTGTGGAATGGATTGTTTTGGGCCATTCACCGTCAGAGATGGGAGAAAAGAGTCGAAGAGATACGCAGTGATATTTACTTGCATGAGCTCCCGAGCAGTACACATAGAACAGTTAGATGACATGACGACCGACGCCTTCATTAACGCGTTAAGATGCTTTATTGCTATTCGAGGACCTGTCCAGCAGCTAAGGTCGGATCAAGGATCAAATTTCGTAGGAGCAAGAAACGAACTTGCAAACGCCATCAAGGAGCTGGACAATGGTAGGATTCAATCCTATTTGATGAAGAATCACTGTGACTTTGTCACGAACGTTCCTTACTCCAGTCACTGGGGAGGAGTATGGGAAAGACAAATTAAAACAACAAGAAGCATCCTAAATGCTATCCTCAGCGATTTCAAGGGAAGACTTGATACGTCGTCACTTCGCACCTTCCTGTACGAGGTCATGGCTATAATCAACAGTCGACCATTGACCTGCCAATGCCTGAACGATCCCAAGAGTTTAGAGCCTCTAACTCCCAATCATCTCTTGACAATGAAGAACAAGATACTGCCTCCGCCTCCAGGAAAATTCGTTAGGGAAGACATCTATGCTCGAAAGCGATGGCGACGGGTTCAGTATCTGGCAGAACAATTTTGGAGTAGATGGCGAAAGGAGTACCTCATCAACTTGAATTACAGACAGAAATGGTTAATGCCCAAGAGGAATCTGAAGATTGGAGATGTTGTCATGGTTCAAGATGAAGCTCCACGAAATGAGTGGCCCCTTGGCAAAATCACAGAGGTATCATCAGACGAACAAGGTCTCGTTCGCTCAGTCAAGATCAAGCTAGGAGATAGAAACCTCCAGGAGGAAAAAATCAGTTCTAGATGCACCATGATCGAAAGACCAGTACAGAAGGTGGTCCTTCTCCTGGAAGTCGTTGACTAAAGCAGCCTTATCTATCTATTATCGTGAAAAATTATTTATGAATCTCCCAAAGAAAACCATTAATAATTTGGTGGGAGTGTAGCTACAGCAGAAACATAATTACTAAATTAATTATCTTTAGTTTATTTGCGTTTTATTTATCAAAGGAACGCTACCCTTTCCAGTTATGATTTGTTATTTAAGAGAAAGTTCTATATTACGTTTCTAGATCTTTCGAGATCTTTCCATTGTCGCAATTTATCGCGCGTACATTTTAAGCACACGATAGTGTACACGACAGTACTTAAAATACAAAATTTTGCGTTGTCGCAAGAAAATCGCAAGCAAAGTTACAAAAAAGTTACAAGCAAGTTACAAGAAAAAAGTTGCAAGCGAAAAGTTGCAAGCAAGGATTACAAGTTCAGTTGCTAAAACAACAAGTTTCAAGTTACTAGTTTCAGTGATTGCTCAGGGCAGAACCAAGGTATTTATTTAATTAACTACGATTAGTTAAGCGCTTTTATTCGTATTATTGTAACAGTCGCAACATTCTCGTTTTTTACATGATTGCTTTATTTATTGTAATTTTCGTTCAAATAACTTATAGGTCAATGTTACTGTACATTTTTGGTTTTCAAACCAGTTGTAAGGCTCTTTATTTCTAACTTTTTCGTTACCAAGCGTAATAATTTATGCGTAGATTTTCTTATCGCGTATTTTTGTATAATTTTCAGTTCTTACGGTGTTTACGGTGTTTACGGTGCTTACGGTGTTTGCATAACAAGTATTAAAGATCTTCAAAGTAAACAGCAGTAAAAGAACTCGTTTTGAATTCACTGGAGCTATAACAGGTACTACAGGTACTACAGGTACTACAGGTACTACAGGTACTACAGCTACTACAGGTACTACGAGTACTACAGGTACTACAAGTACTACAGGTACTACAGGTACTACAGAAACTACAGGTACTACAGGTACTACAGGTACTACGAGTACTACAGGTACTACAGGTACTACGAGTACTACAGGTACTACAGGTACTACGAGTACTACAGGTACTACAGGTACTACAGGTACTACAGGTACTACGAGTACTACAGGTACTACAGGTACTACAGGTACTACAGGTACTACAGGTACTACAGGTACTACGAGTACTACAGGTACTACAGGTACTACGAGTACTACAGGTACTACAGGTACTACAGGTACTACAAGTACTACAGGTACTACAGGTACTACAGGTACTACAGGTACTACAGCTACTACAGGTACTACGAGTACTACAGGTACTACAAGTACTACAGGTACTACAGGTACTACGAGTACTACAGGTACTACAGGTACTACAGGTACTACAGGTACTACGAGTACTACAGGTACTACAAGTACTACAGCTACTACAGCTACTACAGCTACTACAGGTACTACGAGTACTACAGGTACTACGAGTACTACAGGTACTACAGGTACTACAGGTACTACGAGTACTACAGGTACTACGAGTACTACAGGTACTACAGGTACTACAGGTACTACAGGTACTACAGGTACTACAGGTACTACGAGTACTACAGGTACTACAGGTACTACAGGTACTACAGGTACTACAGGTACTACAGGTACTACAGGTACTACGAGTACTACAGGTACTACGAGTACTACAGGTACTACAGGTACTACGAGTACTACAGGTACTACAGGTACTACAGGTACTACAGGTACTACAGGTACTACAGGTACTACAGGTACTACGAGTACTACAGGTACTACAGGTACTACGAGTACTACAGGTACTACAGGTACTACGAGTACTACAGGTACTACAGGTACTACGAGCACTACAGGTACTACAGGTACTACGAGTACTACAGGTACTACAGGTACTACAGGTACTACAAGTACTACAGGTACTACGAGTACTACAGGTACTACAGGTACTACAGGTACTACAGGTACTACAGCTACTACAGGTACTACGAGTACTACAGGTACTACAAGTACTACAGGTACTACAGGTACTACGAGTACTACAGGTACTACAGGTACCTTATTGGTACTAATTTTCGCGGGCACTTAATTTCGCGAAAAAAAGATCGGCATATTTCGCGGGTCTTTATTTTCGCGATTTGAATGCAAAATTATTTTCTTAGGGAATTAATTTTCGCGAAAATGAAAAAAAAACACATTTTATTTCGAGAATTTTATTATTTTACACTTCTTATTGCTGAAAATCATCAACTCATAACAAAACCAAACTATATGACGATAGCGATACAGAAGAAGAGGTTCAAAGTAACACAGATAGTGAAATTTGACTGTTAAACTGTTGTTTATCATCTGTAGGCATGCCATAGAGCTTTTACACGTTATACACAATACATGTACGTAGACATGTGTTTCTTCATTAATTGAGAAAACAAGAAATATAGGAGGGTATTAAATTTCGCGACATTAAAGTTCGCGGGAATTTTTTTTCGCGTCGCTTTAAGTTCGCGATTTTTTTTAAATCGCGAAAATCGCGAAATTAAAGCTACGCGAAAATTAGTACCAATAAGGTACTACAGGTACTACAGGTACTACAGGTACTACAGGTACTACAGGTACTACAGGTACTACAGGTACTACGAGTACTACAGGTACTACAAGTACTACAGGTACTACAGGTACTACAGGTACTACAGGTACTACAGGTACTACAGGTACTACGAGTACTACAGGTACTACAGGTACTACAGGTACTACAGGTACTACAGGTACTACAGGTACTACGAGTACTACAGGTACTACAGGTACTACGAGTACTACAGGTACTACAGGTACTACAGCTACTACAGGTACTACGAGTACTACAGGTACTACAAGTACTACAGGTACTACAGGTACTACGAGTACTACAGGTACTACAGGTACTACAGGTACTACGAGTACTACAGGTACTACAGGTACTACAGGTACTACAGTTACTACAGGTACTACAGGTACTACGAGTACTACAGGTACTACAGGTACTACAGGTACTACGAGTACTACAGGTACTACAAGTACTACAGGTACTACAGGTACTACGAGTACTACAGGCACTACAGGTACTACAGGTACTACAGGTACTACAGGTACTACGAGTACTACATGTACTACAGGTACTACAGGTACTACGAGTACTACAGGTACTACAGGTAGTACAGGTACTACAGCTACTACGAGTACTACATGTACTACAGGTACTACAGGTACTACGAGTACTACAGGTACTACGAGTACTACAGGTACTACAGGTACTACAGGTACTACAGCTACTACAGCTACTACAGCTACTACAGGTACTAAACTATATGGTCATGATAGTGTATAGGAGGCTCTATATTCGTGACGGTTATCATGGACCTATTACCTTGTGTGCTTACCTTTTCAAACATAGATACAGTGGGAAGGACTCCCGGTGGGGGGGGGGGGGGGGGGGGGGGAGGGGTACTTCCATATATGAGCTAAAGAGGTATGTGCCGCTGTGAAGGGTATGGTTTTCAAGCAGTTTAGTCTAGGATAGGGTATAGTTATCAGAGATATTTGGTCTAGAATAGGGTATCATTTTCCGCTAAACTGATCAATTGCGTGAAGAGTTTAGTCTAGATAAGGTTTACTGCCAAATGGCATTTAAAAATCGGTACGGCGGGCAGTACGGCATTTTTGCTGACCCCTGTTAACTAATAGCTGTGATAGTGAACGAGTTTCTGGAAAATAGCGAGTCTGGAATAGGTCTAGGATAGGGTAGGGTTTTTCGTTGTTTAGTCTAGAATAGGGTTGCAAAATGCAGCTAAAATGGTCTAGTATAGGTTAAGAGTCTCAGAGTCCCAGCGGCACACCCCCACCCAAAAATGTGCAGAGTACCCCCCCGGGGAAGGACTGTAGGGGCTTGATACCAGCCCCTGGGCTATTCCTTTCTTTAAGGCCGTCAGCTACGCATCATTGAAAAAAAATCTTGCACATGTAGTGCTTGTTGGCGTAGAATGTTACTGCGTAAAGCAGATAGCTGAGGTCATAGCAGAAAGCAGCACACAACCAAAACCAAATGTTAATGCAGATAGCAGAAAACGAAGGACAGAGTTGATAGAAGAATGGCTAGCGGAACATTCTTAAACAGCTTTTGCTGATAAAATGAAAGAAAGTAGTGACATTACAGAGGTGCGACATTTACAAGACGTAGAAGAAGATGCAAAATCTGACTTTGGGATGTCTAAGTTTCAAGCAAAGAGACTTCTTCGGGCATTACAGGAGTGGAAAAATGCAAATCAACAGGAAGCAGCAAAAAGACCAATGTTGAATTCATCAAATTTTGTAACAAATAACAAATCCGTAGTTGTCACACTTCCGCCAGCATTCCAGGGCTACTTTGGCACCAGAGACGGAGGAAAAAGCGTCATCGTGTCATCAAAATGTTGGAAGAGAAATTGAATGCATTATGGTACGAAAATCCTCTGAACCCATTCCAAAATTTTAGTAACTCCTTTGTACTGAAGATGTGCGAATGCAAGCAACATAACTTTCGCACTCAAAGGAAGTGCAAAACCTGGGCGAGAACAGAAAGAAACAGGCGGATTGAACTTCTCTTAGCGGTTGAAAAGAACACAGCGGGTTGGACAGAGTAGTTAAGGACTTGGCGGTACCAGATCAGTTTTGCAAAACTGATCTGATACCAAGCCAAGTCTTAACTACTTCCCATCTGTTGGATTAAAAAATATAGAAAAATCAAATGAAACTATATGTTAATAAAAACAAAATGGTGCGTTTATTCCATTGCGTGATTTCCTTTGCGTTTATTTCATTGCGTGATTCCACATAATAGAATCCTTTGCGTGACACAATTCTCGGAAACACAGGAAGTCTACACAGGATTGAATTAAGGAAAGTTATTTTTTGATTTAATTCTTTTTCATTTTATAATGTCCATAAGCATATGAATTTATACCATCTTCCAGTATATATCTTTTGTCATCGAAACAGCTGAGTGATACTTTATTGATTTCATAACTTCCTAATTGATGGTTTTGACTTCTCATTGTTTTCATAGTGTGATGCATCTGTTTATTTCCTAATAACGTTTCTTTATAATCTTGATGCTTGATATTATTTTTGATAATATTCTTTTTGATTCCCTTGGCAGTCTTTCCTCCTTTTTGGTTGTCTTTCATGTAACTATACATTTTAGATCGTAGACCGATGAATTCAGTTATTGGTATACTTGCAGCTTCATCTTTGAATTTACCAATTACTTTTTTATTTGTCTTATCAAAATATGAAGAATCTTCAGGGTAATCGCTGTTATCAAATTTATCTTTATCATTCCAAAAATCTTGGTATACATCTTCAGCTTCAATTTCATAAGTTAAACTGTCTGTATCAGTAAATAAAAGTCTAGCCTTATTATCATATTTATTTTTGATATAGTTATAATGGAAGTCATACATTAAAACCTTGCTGAGATCTAGGATACACATACCAACATATGCCGGCCTGTTTAGGGTTAGTGTTTCTTTAATCTTATGCACAGCTACAAGGTTTTTATTGAAGATCTTACTGCTTACATATGTTGGTTTAGCAGCCATTTTTAATAGTTTCTTTTCATCGGTCACTAATCTAACATCTACTCGTTTTCTGATATTTTCCATTGTTTTTCCGAAGACTGAATTGTTCATTAATTTAAAAAAGTCTTTTTCAAAAGCATTTTTAGCATTTTTTCGTTTGTTTGTGTTGAAATCAATATATTGCTTCAACCATGCAGACTGATTAAACTCCAATACTCGATGGACTTTGGTTACTTTCAAACCTAGATCAGTGTATAATTGTAGGTCTCTATAATGTAGCACATACTTTTCTTTGTTTTTCAAAGTTGGGATTAATTTATGTACAAGACCTGTTGATATATTATATTTAGCTGATATTTTTTTACAATAATCTGATAGCATGTTTTTGGTTACTTTCACTTTTTCTGGTCCCAATGGATAGTCATTATGAATGTCATGCAACTTTTGGGGATATTCCAAGTCAACTTCTAGTATTAAACCTTTTTGGGTGTTTTCATTATATTTGGCTAAATTTATGTTGTTTATCTGCTTTTCTGTCATCCATCTAAAACCGCCAGTAGGTAGGTATTGTGACATAGCCCAACCATATAGATTGTTAGCATCCAGATACATTATATACTTTGAGGGCACCTTCTCATCATATGTTTTCATGTATTTATTGTTTGCTTTACCATACCTATTGGCAATGTAGCTTATTCCACCACGCATTCCTTTTTCGATAAATTGAAACATGTCAATATCAGTTATAAGTTCTAATTTGATATCAGTCATTTTAAGCATAGCATCCCAAGACAAACCTGGAGATGTGAAATAATGACATGGATCTAATTTGTAGTATTCTAGACAGGTCTTTCTAAAGTTTTCAAACACATCAGCTAGCAAAAGGATATCAGATTTAAGATATAAATTATGGTATTCACCCATATTTTGAAGATTGAAGGTATTCCACACATTTTGAGCATGTTTGTAATCTTCATTTGATATATGTTCATCATTCAATATGCTGTAAAATTCTTCTTTTGATGGCAGTTTTTCATTGAACTTTTCAAAGCTATCCATGAAGTCATATGGATACACTCCTTTTCTAGTCATCAAATCAAACTTTTTATCTTTGAATTTTTGAGATGTATATTTTAATGCTTCTTTTGGTAGATTACTTACTAGTTTTTCTAAACTGGAACTCATGAATTGGAAACTGTCAATAAATGTTAGATGATTACCAAGCATGAACGCCATATATTTTTCCATGTTGTTAGGAATTGCATTGATGTTCATTTGACACTTTTCACCTTTCTTATTTGTATATGTATGCTTCTTGACTATTTCACCAATCTCTTGCATTATAAAATGACTGTCATACCCACGGAGATTGTGAAATATAACCGGTATCTTATCAGTTAATCGGAAGTTAATATTACAATCTTGATGCGCTGATCCTCTATACTTGCCAGTTATATGACAATGATCTCGAACTCGAATATCTTTCTCTGTATACTTTTTATCACATATATGGCATTTATCAGCTTTTTGGAATTCTTCTTCATCCTTTTTTGTCATTTTTAATGGTTTGTTAAAATATCTTTTATTCATATTACGACAATATTTAACTTCTTCTAACATAGCTTCCATAAATTTGTTAACAGCTTTTTCACCTCTATAGATCTGTATTGGTTTACTATATTTATCATCATAACAGCATACAACCTTATAACCATAACCACAATCAGTATGTTTTTGATACGATTCAGTATAGGATTTGTCATTGTTTGGCCTGCATCCTTCTATTTTTTCTGTAATAGCTTCAAAATCTGCATAGATGACAAATGGTACAGGCAACTGCTTATGGAAGTTATTGAATTTTAGTATATTGTTATCCTTTGACGGCATTTTTATGGCTTGTTTTCCATTTATGATGATGCAATTTTCTTTATGATTTAATAATACTCTTTCACTACTGAAACATTGTAAACAATACATACAAAAATGCTTTCTATGTTCATGTTTTGTTTGATTGTACATAAATTTATTGAAGTCTTTTATTAATACATAATGTCTGTTTTCACCTTCTGTTATCAATAATAAATGCATTTGATCTTCAAATTTTTCTTGGGATATGTAAATAGGAAATGGTTGTTTTTCTTCATATCCAAATACATTGATATTGATATTATTCTGTTTCTCAATTTTATTATACTGTTTTTGATTGACTGGAAATTCAATTCCTGAGTAATTCAACTTTTCAATAAATTCTTTATCACATTTTTTAATTCTCTGTGGGTATTTTTCTTGAGGATTCAAATGTCTGATGTGACACCATCTAAAGCATTCATTGTCATTGTTTTTCATGTTTATCAAACCTTTAGCACTGTTTCTGAGTTCTTGGGGCAGTTTAATATATGAAGATCCTCTCATTGGTTGATATTTTACAATATTAAGATAATGATTGTCAACAGATTTAATAGTCCATCCGGAGCCTTCAGATATCCACTGTGCAATTTTATTTAATATCTGTTGTTTGGACACTTGTAGTGATTCAGTGATCTCTAGATTGTTTATGATTGTTTGAACTAGACTGTTGAAATAGGCAGTTTTATACACTGTTTCTCCATTTGATATTTTTGTAAATGTTACCTTAAGCGTTTCAACGAATTTTAATCCTTTCATTGATGTTAATACACTGATCATATGGTATGCAACAGCCTTTCTTGTGTTTTGTAGTTGCATTAGTGGGTCTTTGTTGTTTTTTATGTCAATTTCATAAGACTTTGTATAGCCTTTAAGAGCTTTGTCTGTCTGCTCTATCTTAGTTCTAGGTGCTGGCACTGGTTTGTAAGTTCTAGATGCTGGCACTGGTTTAATAGTTCTAGGTGCTGGCACTGGTTTAATAGTTCTAGGTGCTGGCACTGGTGGTAAAATGATATTATCTTCATAGTTTTTGACCATATCCCTAACAGATTTTCTCGGTGTAGGAACTGGTCTCCTACGTTGTTTTTCGTCATCCACAATGATGATTTTAGGCTTTTTATTCTGTTGCTTTAAAAGCAATTTGATGAGTTCTGATTTACTAAGTTTCTTAAGATCACTCTTATTCATATCTATAAGGTTAGATTTTTCTGATTTCATATATATAATAATTCTATAGATAATCTTTTAAATAGTTTTACAAATGTGCGTTTAAATATAGTCGAGAATTCAAATAATCCAATCATGGATCCTTCGAACTATAACTATGAAAAGAATTAATTTTGTGTGTAATTTGGATTATTTTTTTGTGTTATGTTGATGATTCGTTGCATTATATTGTTGACATTTACATTCTTCATATGCTTTTTTGTTTTCAAGTGACACCATTTCCCTGCAAGTGTATAATTTTTATCATTTTTACAAACATTACAATACCACTCTTTATTTAACATACATAAGGTTTTATGTTTTTTTAGTTCTTCTGTTGTGAAAACTTTTGGTCTACCGCGACCTCTCTTAACATTTTGATTTTCCATATATAATACTATACTATAGATATTATTTTAAATAGTTTCATAATAGTGCGGATAATATTGGTCAAGAATTATATATTTTGCATTATTGCGTAATAGTCAGAAACATTAATATTTTTGGCTACCAATGAATAGCGAATGCAAAGATATAAATATCTCAGAAATTTCTGGGATACTTGTAAATAGTAACATCTCTTTAAAACAATTTTGTATATCCCTTTAAATCCCTGATTAGTGTTCTAATGTTACTGATTGTATTTTTTAAACCCATGTGCCCTGGATCAGATGAATATTTCTACATCTTTCCAAATCCGCGTTGCTGCTTGTTTTTGTTGTGCTAGATATACTATTTTCTTGTTTGAGATATTTAATATTATCAACTTTGGTTTGTTTCAACACATTACATTCATCATCGTATCTATTGTTTTCTATCTCATTGCAGATAATATTCAATAACTCTTTCAATGTTATATCTTCATCAATTTCATGTATTTTTTTATGATAAAGTTTCAATAATTTCTTTTTATATTGTAACAGATCCAATCTACGCTCATTATCATATATTTTATCATGAAGATTGTCTATTTCATCTTCACATTCCTGAATTTGAAAATTTATTTTTTTGATATATTTCTCAATGCCGCTCATGATATATATAAACATTATATATTTTTTACATCTTTTAGCGGTATCCAGCTGTTAAAATCATCACTATATCCTTTCCACTTCACCAAAGCTTGTTTTTTCTTATAGTCTCTTTTGATAACCTTATCTATACGAAAAACATCTTGTTTAGCTTTCAATAACTCCTGTTGATAGAAAGATCCTTCTATTGATTCATCATTGAGATCTTTTAATTTGTAAGTTATAGGATTAGTGTATTGTATCTTATTGACTGTAAACACTTCTTCAGTCCAGTTTGGTGTATAACCCTTGTCGAACACATTCCGTTTATACTTTGAAATTCTAACCTTATCACCAACTTTAAATTTTGGTTTATATGATAATAGTTCCGTATCATATAGATTGAAATAAACAGTTCCTTCATTCTTTTTCATAGATGCTTCAATAGGTTTCATTTTAATACTTGAATGCTTTGTACTGTTGTATTCATTTAATAGTTTTGGTAACATGTCTAAATATTGTGTTGTATTTTGAGCTGTAAATTGTTTCCACATTTTAGATTTTAATGTTCTGTTAAATCTCTCAATAATAACAGCTTTACCTTCATTGAAAGTAGAATACATCTCAATATTATTTTTCTTTAGCCAGTCTTTGAAAGTTTTATTATAGAATTCAGACCCTTGGTCTACCCAAATAAATTTAGGTTTCCGTTTGGATTTTTTAATAACATCATCAAATGATTCAGTAATTGTATTACCTGTTTTATTTTTAATAGGGATGCTCCAAGCAAATTTCGAAAACACATCAATGATGTTTAACAAATATCTATATCCTTTATTCCATTTTGAAAACTTCTGCATTTCTACAAGGTCAGCGCTCCAAATATCATCTATTCCATTAACAATAACACGTCTCTTTTGAAATTTCCGTTTGATTGGTTTATGTAGTTCATTTGCAAGGAGTTCAGCCCAATCATTACTCAACTCCTTTTTACGTTTTTTGACTTCCTTTTAACACCTAATCCAAGTTTTTGTTTTACATCAATCGTGTTTCTAGCCAACCAATGCCCCCATTGTCTTTCATTATACGGTAGGTTGTCTAAAGCTTGAACCATTTTTCGGTCTGCCTTATTTTTACATTTCCTATCATCCTTGCAGACTGAATAATCGACATCATGTTGCATTGCTATTTCATCAGTTCTTCCTGTAGGTTGGTCATATATTTCTAATATTTGGCCAGTTGTTGGGTCATATTTCACTTGACTCTTTAAATCATTATATGGGCCAGTATATTTATGGCCGGGTAATGTCCAACCGCCTTTTGGTTTCGGAAGCTTCCCAATGGCCTTATGAATATCAATCCCACTACCTTTATGCAATGGATCTAGTTTCTTACTAATATCTGAAGTTAAACTATCTAAGGCTTGATCCAAATATTTATCAGCCATTCCTTTTATTTTTGTTTAGCATAACCAGATTTAATTGCCTTTGATGCTCCGATTCTACCTAAATTATACAAACCTTTTAAAGCGCTTTTAGCTGCTATTTCACCAAGACTGTGACTACCTTCTATATTTAAAAAGCCCCCATCTTGTGAGGGCTCAATTAGTTTTCCCTGGTTCTTAACAAATTTGGTCTTTGTGATTCCACATTCAGCACAAATGCATTTTAACATAGTTCGACCATTTTTAGTTTTTTCATATCTTTCACTACCCGGAACACATTCAGTGACTTTATTCTGTCTAACACAATATGATTTTACCATTATATATATAAGTTAGATATTTCCAAAATAATGTTCGAGGAATCTCTCATTCTTCATTGTGTCATATATGTCGAACACTTCCAATAGATTGTAATATGAATTCCCTTTATTCATTTCATTCAGAAAGTATAAACAGAAGTAACCACATGTTGACGTTTTTATATTTTGGATTTGATTGTTTTGATGTAACAGAGTCATATTCTTTCTTTTAGCATGATTTACAATATCCTGAAATGGAGGCATACCGAAACTATCAAAATAATTTATCACGTTGTCTTTGACATATGTGGCCACCCAATGGCTTCCACTCATATATGAGGGTTCAAGATTGTATATGAATAACGCCTGTTTATGCTTATGTGGAACTTTCTCATCCCTCGATAGAACATCTTTGATTGGGATGTTCAAATATCTACACCATTTTATTAGATCATGATTACTTAACGGGATATCTTTATGGAATTTTGGTTTTACAGTATTGCCCCTAGTAGTGGTATGCCATTGAATGGGCTGTTTTTCCCTAATAGTATGCCTTCTCCCGACTTGTTTTTTTTGGTAGTTTTTTTTTAATCCCCATACCAATTGGATTATCCCATGTACCTATAAATGGAGGTGGTTGTCTGTATGCACCAATTCTCGGAGCTCCCTTACCCCCTTTTTTCTTACTAATTCCCATTCGTGGAGCCCCACTACCAGTTTTACCAGTCAAAGCATTTAGAAGGAGTGGAACACCAATGCTTGCCAACAGAGTGCCTAAAAATCCACCTGATTGTGTTTTTGTTGGTTTTACATGAACACCTGAACCTGATTGAAGGGCATTCAATATATCCTGTTTTTGTTTCGTCGATAAAAGATGCTTATATTCTATCAGCTTATTAATTTTGTCTTGTGGTACGAGAAAACCACCCGACTGTACGCCTTTGCCAGATATTGATTTCACAATCTGAGAAGCACCTTCTGAAGCCAATCCAGCAAGAGCTGATAGCCCAAGGGTTTTACCTATAGTTGGTGCTAGTGTCTTTCCAATACTTAAGATAGAAGTTAGTAGACTACCTCCAACCTGTTTTCTGATATTACTTTTAACAAGTTTGATATCCATACCCTTATTCATCATACGATTCTTCTCCAATCTCTTCTTTACCATTGCTGGTACATATAGAATATCATTTCCGTTCAGAGATTCATTTGATAGTCTGAGAACAATAGTTTCCCTTTTTTTGAAAGCATTGCTAAGATTCTTCTTTTGATTGTCAGACAAATTTACTTTGATTTCAAAAAGCTGAGTCATTTGCTGTATATAATATATGTTATATAATTTTTTCCAGTTATAAAACATATATGAAATAAGGATATTTATTTTTATTAGTAATACATTACTTATTATACAATTTTACACTATAACCAATTCATTACCCACCTTGTCAATGACAACAGATTCTTCATATAGGACTACAGCATGAACATTGAAGTTTGCAGCTGCATTCTGGCTTAGTCTATACCTGAAGATTAGCTGTTTCGGATCTCTTGTTATTTTTTCAGTTTGATACGTAAGATTAAAGTAAATCAACCCATACAGAGAACTATAGTTTGCTAAGTTCAGCTGAGTTCCGCTGTTATAGTCATTTTTCCGCATAGTATATGACATCAAATCGTTAAAGATTCTCACTTTTGATTCTGTATCATACTCTGTTTCTGGATAAAAGACTCCATTTCCATATTCTAGTCTACAGTTTAAAAGGGAAGAGTTATTATTAGCAGCATTAAGTTTAAAAGTGTCCATTAGATAAGGACTGTCTTCTTCAACTGCATCATTAGGCGGGTTTGTTCTTTTCAAGTAAACAAAAATGTGTTTGACATTGTCAATACTGCTTGAAATCTGGAAAAATCCTGATGATTGTGTAGGAGCTGATGCTTCGTACATTTCCCTTAAATATTTCCACTGAGTTTCTTTAAGAAATGAACTAACGAAATTGTCATACAATGAATCCTTTGGAGTTAGTTTTGGCACCCAGAGCAAAAACCTGTTAACAACAATTCTTCCAGCATCAGTTCCATTAGCCATGTGAATGAGTTCACCATCGTTTTGTAGCTCAATGTTAAATTGTATTTGCATTGGTACAAGCATCTTATCTTCAAGTTCTTCAAAAAATGAGAACCTGTTCAATGGTATGATCACATTAATGTTTTTAGGACCACCTGTACCATTATCGCGCAGAGCTTGAGTTTGCAACCTGCGAGCTTCAAATCCTGTGTTATTCGCAGCTGTTGTAGCATTCGTGTCCAAATACCAGAAACTGTTTTTAGCAACTGATCTACTGTAATCATCAGAATACTCTAGCAGGTTTTTAACAAAAGTGACTTTATGGAGATTGTCAGTGTCATAAACTATTTTTCCTGCAGATTTAATCATTATGTGGTCAATTAAGGAATGCCCTCCATTAATTACCGTTATTCGATCAGCAGCAGCATATCCTGCTCCGTCTGCTAATTTCTGTAGTTGGAATTGGACTTCAATATAGGCATTGTACCAATCGTAGAAACTCGATCGATCATTAATTGTAAATTTATAACCATTTTTCGTTTGGTGTTGACCGTTAGCTGGAGACCTGATTACATCATCGAGTTGGAATCGCACCAACTCATTTCTTTGTAGAAAATTATCCGTTCTAAAAGACATATATTATTATGTTATATAATTTTAACAATTAAAAAATATATTCATTGATTCTATACAAATCTAACTCTACGTCTTCTCCTCAAACCATCTCCAGAAATGAGTCTATTCAGTATCATATCAGTACTTTCTTGATCTAGTTTTGGCTGATAATGTTGCTGCAGCTGTTTAATGGGTGAGGATGGAACAATTGCTGTTTGTCTTGTAGCTCCTTTTCTCAAATTTGTCAATCTTTTCATTATCAAATCACCAGATTTTTGAGATACCGCCTTACCCAGTCGCTCACCTGCATGGGATATCCCCGATTCTAACGCCTTCTTTGCTATTGGCTTAGCAAATTTCTTGAAAACAGATGATGCAACACTCTTCAACGGTTTGAAAATATTATCAACGATAATTCCCGATCCTTTGTGTCTGTATACAAATTTACCAAGTTTTGGATGGTAAAATCTTTTGAATTCATACGGTTTCATTATACTATTATGTTATATTATTCTATACTTTTCAGAATCAGTGAGAAAGCTGTATCTGCGCCATTCAAGTTAACTAATCTTCTTTTTCCATCTGTGATGTATATTCGGATACTACTGATAGTATTTTTATTAACTGGGTTATATGTAACCCGTTTAGGTTCTAAAGTGAAGCTATAACTAGGTTGGAGTACACTGGTAGAGAAGCTATAAATGATGTCTGTATCTTGACCGTCGACAAGTGAATCATTAATTAGGTCACAATGGATATTCAAAATATCGGTGTCTTGACTTAGATTTGGTACTCTAGGACCAATATTTGTTCCACTTGTCAATACTGTCTTATCAAACCCGATTAGATCATTAAAATTGGAATGCGTTAAATCAAGCTGATAATTCTGAGCCAATGTAATCGTAACCCTAAATGTTGTCTGATCAAATTCAAGAGTGATTGGATATTCATCACCGTTCTTTGTTATATCTTTTATATATTCATCGAAATCAGTATAATTCCATACTCCTGATGGAAATTGTATGTTGTGATAAGTTGTACCATTATTAGAGCTATATTTTATTAATTGATTGTTGTATCCTGCGTTAACATTGAACCATGTAAAACTCATATTGATAATTCTGTTAAGACCGATAACATATTGAGAATTACTATCCAATATCATTTGTCTAGTAAATTTTGTTGTGAAATCTTCAGGTTTATTATTTAATTGGGACTTCACACTATAGGAGGATAATACTATCTCTCGTTCCATATATAATAAAGTTACATTATATTTTTAAAATATTGACCATACAATTTATTATACTGCGATCTATTGATTTTCGATATTTTCAATAATGTGTCCAATATAGTTACTCCCATATTTCGTATCTCAATGCTGGTATTCCCTGCCAATCTTTCACCAATAATCAATTCCAATTTTTTTAAAAGCTGCTTTACATCATTAAAAAACATAATATTTCCACCTCTCTGTTTTTTTCCCCGACTCTGGATTCCAGAACCTTTTATTGTTTCCAATTTAGTATTATAATGTTTTATGTATTCATTTAAAGTATCTCTCGCATTGTCTATTCTTTTGTTTCGCATTTGTCTCTCAGCTTCTGATATAGCCCCACTTTTGAACTGTTTTGTAACATGTGACTTATAACCACTTAATTGACTCCTTTTTGATTTTGCATCATTTATAATCTTATTAAGATAGGCCCTAGTCTTTTTATTTGTCATTTCTGGTTGATTTAACCTCATTTCCACATTTTCATAATCCGTAATACCAATATCATTCAAAATCTCATTACTTATATCTTCATCATCTAATCCATAGTCCATCTCTTCTTCATATTTTGGTGGTAATTCATCTGGTTCATCACCAAAGTACTGAGGATCAACATAAATATCCTTATTTCCTTCCAGAAGATCTTGTAAAGATTCTTCATATGTTGGTGGTTTTGGCACCAGTTGTTTCTCTTGATTTGGTGGGACATAATCACCAAATAAATCATCAACTTGCATGTCTTCGAAAGGGTCAACTTCAGGCATGTAGTCAATACCTTGGTCACCTTTTTTAGGTGCTCGTTTCTTTCTTATAGGTACCCTTAAATTTAAATTACTGTCGATAACATCATCTAATTTACTAGTTACTGGTTTGAATACCTTCGTCAACGATTCCTGACTTATCTGCTGACCAAGATTATGTTTTGTGATTGCATCATGAACATAATTAATTTTATTTCCTAATTCAGATTTTCTTTTTGCAAGTTCTTTCCATTTAAGTAAACTCATTTATTGTTATATTATTACGTTACATAAAATTTGGAAATCATATATAAAAAAGAGCATTTTACACCGTGTTGTACACTGTGTTGTACACCGTGTTATACACCATGTTATATTGAAATAATATACCCATATAATATAAATGATAATACCAAATTACGATGCCGATGATGATGTAACCTCAAATTACAAACAGTTATATCCTTTCATGCCTGACCGATGCTTCCGGATGCTAATTTGCGGCCCATCTGGGTCAGGAAAAACAAACGTTCTGCTAGACATGATCTATAGGCTACTCTATTTCGATAAAATTTATCTATATGCTAAAAACTTGGAACAATCAAAATATCAACATTTACTGGAAACATTGAAACCAATCAGTGAAGAGGTGGGTTACCCAATTATTGAAGCAAGTAATGATCAAATATTGCCTTTGTCCGAATTAAATTGTGATAACCAAAAGTTGGTTATTTTTGATGACTATCTTAATACTGGTAGTAAAAATGATGCAGAAATAAGAAACTACTACACTAACTCAAGAAACAAAAATTGCAGTTGCATATATCTTAGTCAATCGTTTTATGACACTGACAAATGTATCCGTCTTAACTCTACACATTACTGCATTTTTGAATTTCCTTCTCCAAACGAACAAAACAGGATTAGTAGAGAGCTTGGTATAAAAAAATCTGACTATGAAAAAGCCACTAATGATTCATATTGCTTCATATATATTGATAAACCAAGGAAATTCACAACCAAGAATTTCAATGAAAAAATATAATATACTCATATTATATATAATGAGTTATTCAAACGGATTACTACCATCAACAACAACAACAACAACATCACAAGGGCCACCAGGCCCGCCAGGCGTTGGCTTCAAATTGACAGATGATGGTAATTATGATATGCAAAATAAAAAAATAGTAAATATAGGAACAGTTACTGGTTTGAATGATGTAGTTGATTTCAAATTTATTAGAAATACATTTGTTAGTAAGCATTTACCATTAGTTACAGCAAATCTTGATATGAAAAACAATAATATAAGAAATTTAAAAACACCAATTTCAGAAAAAGATGCTGTTAATAAAGAGTATGGAGACACGCATTATTTAAAATTAGATGGAACAACTCATATGGTGGGGGATCTTGATATGCGGGGACATAAATTAATTCTTCCTGGTGAAATTGATATGGACCGAAAATTGATTACAAATATGGATACAGATGAAAACAATGATTTGTCAGCTGTTAATATGATAACTCTTAAAAATCATAATAATAAAAAAGCTAATATTACAGATGCATATATGAAAAACAAAAGAATAGTATTGAATGATCATTTAGATGCTAATTATCATTCTTTATTAAATGTTCAAGCAGCTGGGGATAATGATGCTTTCCCTTTTTACCATGGGAAGACACATTTTTTAAATTATGACGGTCAACAATATGATGCGAAGAATAAGAAAATCATAAATATCAACACAGATGAAAACCAAGATCTTTCAGCTGTGAATATGATAACTCTAAAAAAATATCATCCCGATGTTCCTGATCACACTCATGAAGTTACTAAAAACATTGATTTGAAAGAACTTTTTAATATTGTTAAGTCGAAACAACAGACATACTTGGATTTAGCTGCAAATTACAACAATCTCGTTAGTTACAACGACGTGAAAAACATTTTTATTTCTCGTAAAGAAATGCTTTCTATGGAAACTGGTCTTGATATGAATAAAAATACGATCTTCAATGTAAAAGATCCAATAGCAATTGATCACGCTACAAATAAAGGATATGTTGACACAAAAACTGGTGATAACAACACAAGAATAAATCAAAATACGAATGCAATAAATAATTTAGAAACACTCAAACTTGATAAAACTATTTCCAGCGATCTTGATATGGGAGATAAAAAGATTGTTAATCTAGCAACTCCTGAACCAAATGAGAATGACGCTGCTATAAATGTTTCATTTTTCAACAGCGAACTCAATGATTCCAATTCCAACTTGTATACACGAATAACGGATGATTATAAGAGTTATGTAAACAAGTCACATATAAATACCTCTACAGCTAAAAAAGATGTTTTTAGATACATGATGGAAGATGTTAATCAGAGCTCGTCGGAGAGTAATATTGTTGTTAATGGTATTATCGATTTTGTATCCAGTCCACACAAAATTAACAAGAAAGCCTATGATATAACTCTTACGACAGACAATAACGATGACTTCGCGTCAAGGATAGGTTTTAATGCACTAAATCTTTCTCAAGGTGAGTACACTATGGTGATTGAGTTTTTCGTTCCAGATAAAGCTTATATTAGTTCAACAACTGTCAGTGTTGTATCAACAGTCATTAATATTGAGCAGCAAACTACAAAGATTTTTAACACTGAAGGATATACGAAAAGCATTGTTCATTTACACAAATGGCAGGTTTCTCCCCCTGAATATATAATGATAGATCTTCATGGTAGTATAACAAAAGGACATACAAATAAAGCACATCTAATCGTTTATGGTGTTCAAGGACATATCTCGAGTGTTGATTCAGATGTATATGATTCTATTTATACAATTGAAAATGGAAAAATGACAATGGAGACAGATATTGATTTAAATGGTAGAAACATAATTGGTTTACCTATAAAGAAACAAAAATTCATATTTTTAGGCAATTATATGAAAAATAAGAACACTAATGATATCATATTCAACGGTTCATCATCATTTATTGCGTTAACTAATTTAAAAATAGTAAAATTATGGTTGATAATATTGGACGATAAACCGCCTGAAGGATACAAAAAAATGGTTATATTAATCGGTAACAATTCATTTGGACCCCAAAATTGGAATAAAGCATCGAATAAAATTTATTACACTTTCAATATAGCGTCATCAGTTATCAATTTCAATGAAGATACAGTTGTACGAATCAAATTAATATCAATTGATCATATTACATATGCACCTTATAATTGCCATATCAGTGTACTTTTTGAAGAGTTTTAATATATAATTATCTAATATATTGATATATATAAATGTCAATTCTTGCACAGTCAATTAATTTTTGCAATAAATTTTTTACAACTCAAAAAAACCTGCATCCTAATACTAAAGATGAAATATTAAAATCGGCTTTAATATATCAATTTTTGTACGTTAACTATTTGAATAAGCCAATATCATTTAACCAAATATTAGAAAAACACTCTGACATTGGATTAATTGGACCAGGTTCTTGTACTCTAAATACCAAATACCAATTTTTAATTAAACATGCTATTTTTCATGATGCATTTGGAAGATTTTACAATGACTATGAAAAAGGGCCTGGATATACATATTGCTTCCTTTCAATGCCGAAGAAAGTAAAAAGATCTCCAATAATGGGCCAGATAAGTGGTGTATTATATTGTCTTCTTTCAAATCCTAAAATTTAATTATTATTATCCAAATATATAATATAAATGACTGAAACAGACATCTTCAATTTTAATCATATTGATAAAAGCATCAGCAAAGAAAAACTATCTAAGCATTATATCGATTTTATCACAAGCGTTTTTGGTGCTATAAGAAGGCTTTCAAATATTTCAAGAGATTGAATTTAGCTATTAATTTATCATCAGTTTCTTTAATATCCATTGGTACAATAGCTGGTTCAATAACATTGAACCCTATTATTTTAGGAGTAATTAGTGGTAGTGGTTTATTGATTAAGACATACAGCGAAATTAAAAACTATAAAAGAAAAATAGAAATGTCTAAATTTGCATACACAACATATGAGAAGGTACTCGTTGATTTACGGTCTTTTTTAAGAGGAATGCAATTTAACCATATCAATTTTATCAATAATATGAGGTTGCTAGACGAAACGATAATTGATCTTTGTACTCTTGATGAAAAATTTGAGAAACAATATGATAAAAAATTCACTTCCGAGTAAACTTTGAGAGTAAATTTTACTAACAAACTTTTCATTCAATAACTCATTCATAGGGAAAACCCCCTTTGCATGACGATATTGGATCATTTATTAATAATTGTTTGTATTTGATCACCTATTAACAATAGGATATTATCCCAATATTGTTTATAGCAAGTTAATGTTCTTTTCGATTTAGATAAAGGTATATCATTTTCAATTGGTAATTTTAACATCTTAAATAATTGTTTTAAAATGTAATCAATATTTATCATACGTTTTCGGTTTCCATTTATCTGTGGCAAAATTTTATCTATCTCCTTAAAAATTTTCATGATTTTAGTTCTATTATTGTAATTGTTTGATATCTGTAATTTGTGTTGGCTACAGATGTTATTTATTGTGTTTTGGATATGATATTTCCGATGATATACCGATTTTCGCCGTATTTTATACATACTCTCATAAAAATTAACATACTCTTTAACATAATTATATCCATGTACGGAACCACAATTTAGACAAACACTCATGCCATCTATACTATTTATATCTTGTTCACTACAGCATGACTTGACCACTATCACACTTCTGTCAACTTCTGCCAATTGCTCATCACAAAAGGGACAGGTCAACTCTCCCATATTCTCAAATTCATCATGAATTTCCAAATTACAATTCATTCTATACTATTATATGAGATTATATTTTTAAAACAATAGCTATAAGCGGTGCGTGTCTAAATTCCCAGAAAACAAAAATAGCGAACATGTTTTAATAACAGGAAATGAGTCATCATAGATGGTCAGAATTAATGTTTTTGTTTCCAATACATTTGTCTGTAATTTTTTAGGCAGTTATGAGATTAATAAAGTTTCACTCAGTTGTTTCGATGACAAGCGGTATATTCATGAGAATGGTAGTACAACTTTCGCTTATGGCCACTACAAAATTTAAACAATATAAAACTAAAAAGTTCAGTTCACAGTTCCATGGTAGTGCTGCATTTTCCATTTTAATGTTCAATTGACCCCTCCGACTTCATGGCATAAGGTGTAGCAGAATCCAAAACTGACTTTCTCCTCTTTAGCTTAAATACATGTTTCCGCATCATTTTCTTAGTATCTTGCTCAGTCAACCTCGTAATATCATTCTGCAGTAAGCGTCGAGACTTTTCATTTCGTATAGCCACTCGGCATTGATGAATGCTCTCTTCAATTGCATCAAACTCCCCTTCGCATTCCTCCAAGTTTTGAGTATCAAGATTATTGAAAAAATCTTTCAAATCAATTCCAATAGTTGTCTTCAGGTGTTCTAAGGTGTAATCCTTGGCATTCTTTATATTGTGGCAAACATTCTCATATCGCTGATCGAGCTGTTTTAGAGAGTAAGGCATCTTAACTTCACAAGCAACTTCACAATTGTGAACTTTTTCACTGAAAAAGTTCACAATTGTGAATCAAAGTGTGAAGCCTCTGATTGGTTAAAAATATCACACGACCGTCTCGTGATCTGAAACAATAACTATTAGTGATGACTCATTTCCTTTTTATCAAAACATGTTCAGACTTGTAAGCGGGGGATTCCCCGTTCTCTGTTTCTGGGTATTACATCCTGTGTTTCCGAGAATTGTATCACGCAATGAAATAAACGCACTTTGTTTTAATCAACATATAGATTTCCAAATACCAGAAATCGGAAAGTGGAAACCAGAAATCTGAAAACATATAATTTTCAAAAGACTGAAAACCAAAAAGTGGAAATCAGAAATTGAAAACATATAGTTTTTCCATTAAATGGAAAAGTAGGATATGAGTTGGGTTTTGGTAACAACGCATTTTTACAAAAATGCTTTGGTACCCCCAACTCCTATACTACTGAATTGATGCCCATGCTTTGATAGGAAAACTTCCAAGGCCTAAAGGAGGATTTACCCTTCCCGGGCATCGTTATACAGGACCATATAACCCGCTCCACGAACAAGTTAAGTTCGATCCAAACACTGGGAAGATTCTGGAAATTTATCAACAGCCGACAGGTAAAACAGATGCAGTTGCCATGCAGCATGACGTTGATTATTCAGTCTGTGCAAATAAACCAGATCCACGTAAATGTAAAAATAAAGCCGATAGAAAAATGGTTGCCGCTTTGGATGAAATTCCATGGAAACAACGACAGTGGGGACATGCGTTAGCTAGAAATGTGATAAATTCGAAACAGAAACTTGGCCTCGGCTTGCCAAAAAACGGCAGAAGATTTTGAGTGACGGCTGGGCTCGAAACCTAGCAAACGAATTACACCGGCCGATAAAACGCCGCTTTCCAAAGAGAAGAGTGATGTCATATGGAATCGATAAGATCTGGGCGGCGGATTTAGTTGAGATGGGGAAATATTCTAAGTGGAACAAAGGAATAAGATATCTCCTGATGGTGATCGATGTTTTCTCAAAATATGGCTGGATTCGCCCATTAAAAGACAAAAAAGGACAGTCCGTGGCTGATGCTTTTAAAGATATATTTGACACGAAGCGGCAACCGAAAACGATTTGGGTGGGTCAGGGTAAAGAATTTTGGAACCGCATTGTTCAAAATTTGCTGGATAAGCATGGCATCGCTTTGTATTCCACTCATAACGAAGAGAAATCATCTATTGTCGAGCGTTGGAACAGATCTGTGAAAGAAAAACTCTGGAAGATGTTTTCGGCTAATAATAACACTGTTTATTACGACAAACTAGACAGGTTAGTCGATGAATATAATCACGCTTATCATTCTAGCATAATGATGAGCCCCGTTCAAGCGAGTCAAAACAAAAATGAAACAAAGGTTTTCGCTAATTTATATGGGGACATGATTTATTCTAAACACGTATCAGCGAAATTTAAAATCGGCGATAAAGTTCGAATATCTAAATACAAGCGAAAAATATTCGATAAAGGATTTACCCCGAACTGGACAGAAGAGATATTTGTTATTGACGAAATATTGAACACAAAGCCTGTAACGTATAAATTAGTTGATCTGTTGGGAGAAAAAATAACTGGGTCATTTTACGAACCGGAGCTTCAAAGGACAACACAAAGCGTGTTTCGAATTGAAAAAGTTATTCGTCGCGATTACAAGCGAAAGAAAGCCCTGGTAAAATGGAAAGGCTATTCCGATAAATTTAATAGTTGGATTCCGCTGAGTGATGTGCAAAAGCTATCTTAACGCCACGTTTTATACTTGTAAGATGTATCTTACAATCCCTAATTGGTTGAAATTGTAAGATGCATCTTACTCTTGAATTAGCATTTAAATTAAAAATAATGTGGACACAAGATTCTCACGCGTGAGAAATTATTTTGAAACTATAAATGATTTCCCACGCGGGAGAAAAAAAATAATTTTTTCATTTCATCCTTTCCCAGTGTCATCAATCAACTAGTAGATATAAAATGATGATTCTGGGTTGAAGGATAAATTTCCAAAGCCCCCTCCTTAGAGAAATCTCAAGAAAAACTCACAGAAAGCAAACCCAGTTAAAGCTAATTCAATACGCGTGCGAAATGAAACCACAGAAATATTAAGAAATTTAATGCTAATGCTAAAGCAAAGCGGTTTGATTAGACTCTGAATTATCGTTAAAAATCAAGGGATACCCAAATGACACTTTACCATTGCTTTATTTTAGCGATATTTTCAAAATGACACTTTTTTTACCGCTTAGCGGTTCAAAATGACACTTTTTTACCGCTTGGCGTGCCGGGGTGACACTTTACCGCTAAATATTTTAGCAGTCATTTTTTGATTTCATTTGAAATTTTGAAAACCGCTAAAAGTGAGCACTTGCTCATTTTTTTATGATTTTTAGCGGTAAATTTAGAGGTAGGGGAAGTTGCTTTTTGGGTTTTGACTCGATTTCTCTAAGGAGGGGGCTTTGAAAATTTATGTTTTGTCCCAGAATCATCATTTTATATCTACTGGGTCACAGCGCCTATGACTATACCGGCAGCCAGAACAACCGCTTGCAAGGTCCACCCATATTTCTTGAAAATATTTTTCACCCGCTCGCGAAGGGGAAGTATTCTTGGATCATCCTGTCAAGAGCTGCAATCTCATCATCCTTTTGCTGGATTAGTTCTGTTCTCTTTGGCCCAAGGAGTTTCATATCGGTTTTTGATATCTTTGGGTTAATTGTCCCATCAGCTTTGAAGAGCGGTGTCTCACCAAGCTTTGCACCAACAACAACAACTTTTCCCGAAGAAACCTTCAGAGTAATTTACCATATTGGGGGTATTCTTGTTGTATTAATTCATTTGCCGTCTGTATCCGTAAAGTTTCTGCGGTCAAAACTCGCATCACATTCAACCCAAACAAAGCGTTGCCGGGGGAAACGCTGTACGTGGCTGTTCCTAAACTAGACAACGGGGTCGTGCTCGTCCCAGGCTCGTTGTCCCTGGTATTCAACCTCGTCGTGAGCGGACAGGCAAACAACTACCTGGTAAACAACGTCTCTCGGGCGCTTGTCTCAAGCCTTGTTGTCAAGCTTTCCGGAGAGAAGCTGCAAGACACCAATGCCTTTGATGTTTACAAGCTTTATGAGGACCTTTTCCTGACAAAGACCCAGCGGAGTAACCTTTTTTCTCGAAGGGATACAGTCTGTGGATTTGTGCAAAATCCGTTCAAATGCAGGAGACAAGAAAACCTCTGGTGTTGACACGGAGAATAAGCTGAATGCGGTCTACGGGAAAAAATACAAAATACACCTTGACCACGAGAGCCTAAAAGATCATGGTGTTTTCTATCCACATGCTCTGGCTGAAGCGCTTGTGTTCGAGATAAAGCTTGCCCCAGCGAGTATGGTTGTTAAAGGCTCTAATGCTAGCAAGCTGGCCTATGAGTTGACGAACATTCAGCTTGAATATGAGGTACTAAAAGCCAAGACACTGGCCAGCGATGCGGAAAGCGCCTATCTCAATGGCAAGGACTTCCTGTACGAGCACGTCACCCACCACAAAATCATTACAGTCAACAAGGCGACAGACACAGTGCTCCACGAGACCATCAACGTCCCGCGCCGGTCAATGAAAGGCATCCTCCTTCTATTTAGCGAACCCCATGCGGGTGGCGCAAGGGACTCGGAAAAGTTCTTCAACCCCGACATCACCAGCGTGAAGGTTACCATCGACGGCGTCCCCAATCAAATCTACAGCCAGGGTATTGAAAGTCGAGACATGTGGGAAGAGGTTCGCCGGCACTTTGGTGAGGAGGTGGGTGTTGATAGCAACATGGACGCCACAAAGTTCTACACGGGGGACAAATTCGCCCTCTTCATCGATCTACGATCGATGGCTGACAAAAGCCTACACGGCAATGGTCTCCGGCTGGTAAACACAAAGGACGGTGTCCTGCTCGAGATCGAGAGGACCACTTCGGGCAGCGGCACAGTGAAAGGCTACATTTTCATAATCAGTGACGCATTGTTCTCAATTGCAAATCGTGGGCTGGAATCGATTCAGTATTAGGTAAGACCATACATATACACAATGGACCCACGAAAGCTGCCCTTCAATGTCCTAATTATTGGGCCAACAAACTCCGGCAAAACACAGTACCTGGTAAACCTTCTCCGTGGCCCCTTCCGTGGCAAGTTTGACTATATCGTGCTGTTGTGCCCAACCTTTGTCAACAACAAGACCTACGATGGTTTTGTGGACAAAGAGCCCCGTATTTTCGTGATAGACTGCCAGCAGCATGAGATTGAACCCTGGTTAACTCTATCAAGTTACCACTTCAACGGAACTAACACGCTCATCATTCTTGATGATTGTGCCGCTTCGAAAGCCGTGAAAGGCCGCACGGGTCAACTTGTCTCCCTGGGCTTCAGCGCGCGCCACAGTGGCATCTCCGTGTGGGTGCTCACCCAACAGGTAACCAGCATTGCGAAACCCTTTAGGGAAAACGTGGCCGCAATCGTGCTTTTTTACACCCCATCGGGCAAAAGAACGAAGGCCATCTTCGATGACTATGCCGGCGAGCTCTCACACGAGGAGTACAAAGAGCTTATTGCACGGGTTAAGGGGCGAAAGTTTTCCAACCTTGTTTTCTCTCTGCGGCATCCATATGGGATTGAAGTGAAAATATAAAAACACACTTATATGCACTCACTCGCTCTGGGTGCGGAGCAAGATGAACGCCCCCACCAAGCTTCACAAGCTAACAGCCTTCTACCAGCTTTTGGGTGAATTGCGGAGTAAGACAGACGAAATGCAATTCAACATTATCAAAACCGCCGGTGAGGATGATCTGCGCCAGATGCTTCTTAGCCGCTACCCTTTGAAACTCGTAGAGATGCCAGGCACCATGGCCGCCCTTATTTCGGAGGTCTCTGACTGAGTCTCTGATTGACAGCGTTATAATGCTTGTAACCAAAGGCGCTGGCATGGTTGTTCCAATTAACGATGTGAAAGAGTTGCAGAAAGAACTCAAAAATAACTACATGATCAATCATGAATTGTCATCTCTTGCTGGAAACCTTGCACTGCGATGTGGTAAATTCTTGAGTAGGGGGTGAAGGCTAGTTCTGGGACAGCCATTTTAAGGCTCCCCAGACCCCTATGGAGCCTTAATTTAATAGTTGACAACCCCTACCCCAGGACCTCCTTTTTGTCGATCCTGGGGTAGGGGTTGTCAACCATTAAATTAAGGCTCCATAGGGGTCTGGGGAGCCTTAAAATGGCTGTCCCAGAAACTAGCCTTCACCCCCTACTCGCGGCTCGTCCTTCTTCACACAGAGCGCAAAACTCATAAGGGCAACAACCGATTTAAGCAACCAAACCAAAACGCCAAGGAGGCCCCCATTCACCCAAACGAAGCCCTATGGAACACATTAGGTCCGTTGGGTGTTACCAATTAAAGAAATGCATACCCCTTGTATATACCGCGATGGCGAATCTTACATTCGAACTTCAGGACCTCGGGTTTCGTAACTGGCTTCACAGTTACAAAATACATGTTCCAGAAGATTTCCATGTGAGGGATCTTCTTATCTTTCATAACATGATCGAACCTGAAATTCTCAGAGTGACCAGATCAGAGTCAAACCAACTCGGCCCTTTAAAGTTTAATTGCGGCATCATTATTAAACTTATAAAAGAAGGGAACACAGGCGTTGAGCGTGCGAAGTTCCATTTAAGACAGGAGGTACCGGCAATCATCAACATCTTTGACGAGGACGCTGTTAAGAGAAGACTCGACATTAATATAAACAGAAAAAGAGAAGAAGTCACTGAAATCGTTGTAAACGGGTCGGGTTGGACAGTTGCAGGGATAGACAAAGTATTCCTTGACTTTGCCCGATATGAGCCAATAAGAGGTGGTTCTCATTTCCCTCTTCCTCAAGCTCTAAAGGTAAAACACGCTTTAATAAATATCAAAAACAGAGATCATGCTTGTCTTAGGTGGGTAATTAGGGCTGCGCGCTTCCCTGCCGCTGTGCACCCGGAAAGGACAAGTAAATACCCAACAGACGATGGGTTTGACTTTACAGGCATTTCCTTCCCAACACCGCTGCATGAAATACCGAAGGTTGAGAAGCTCAATAACATTGCAATCAATGTTTTAGGCTTGCAGAACAATACAGTTGTTACTTATCACGTCAGTGAGATGGAAGGCGAGGAGATTCCAAGAATCAATGTCATGCTCATTACAAAGATAGACCCTCGCACCTTCGAAACCATCAGCCATTACTGCCTCGTAAATAGTCTAAGCAGACTTCTTCACGAACAACACTCTAGAAACCATCATGTACACTTCTGCGTGAGATGTTTGCAAGGCTTCTCATCAGAAAGAATTCTCGAAGACCATCAAGTCTATTGCAAAGGAGCCTCAAACCGCCCAACAAGAGTCGAGATGCCTAAGCAAAGTGAAAACATCCTTCGCTTTAAGAATTACCAAAAACAGATGAAGGTGCCGTATGTGATATATGCTGACTGCGAGAGCCTCATCAAAAAGCTAGACGCGCGAATCCCACCCAAGGAACAAAGCAGCACCACAAAGAATGAGGTCCACAAACCCTGCGGGTTTTCCTTCATTACTGTCAGATCAGATGGCGCGGTTTGCTATCCCTACATTTACCGAGGAGAGAACCCTGTTCGTGAGTTTCTTGCCTCTCTTCAGAGGGTTGAAGTAGAGATACGCGAGCCTCTCGAGCACGAAGAACCATTGCAAATGACAGGTGTTGATTGGGATGACTTAAACAAAGCCACGGATTGTCATATCTCTGGTAAGACTCTGATTGTGCGCAATGCAAGGGACGAGCATGAGTTCTTCCACCCAGAAACAGGACAGTACTGCGGCAAGGTACACAGGCACACGAGGGCTCCTGACAGTAATAGTAGTTGTTACGGAGAGTTTCTAAAACTCACAACACGAGATGACCATGGAAGATATAAAATCGGTAAGTGGACAAAGAGGCAGGAAAAGCCAGAGATAGAGTTCCCAGAGGACGACTGTGAATATTGTAGCGAGCCTCTTCTGCGAGAATGTTACAGAGATGCAGTAATAGACCACTGCCACATCACTGGCAGGTATCGCGGGGCGGCCCATAACACATGCAACAGAAGTTACTTCAGAATCTACCCAAAGAAGATAACAATCCCGGTTGTCTTCCACAACTTGAAAGGCTATGATGCTCACCATCTGATGCAGAAAATCGCAGAGGTCGGTTCTGAACTGAAATGCATCCCCACAACAATGGAGAAATCTATCTCTTTCTCTATGGGGCAGCTTAGATTCATAGACAGCTGCCAGTTTATGCAACAAAGCCTCGACAGCCTTGTCACATCAATCAAACCAGAAGCTTTCGAGATCCTAAAACAATACGAAACGGATCCAGCAAAAACAGGCCTTTTACTCCGAAAGGGCGTCTATCCCTACGAGTACATGGATTCCTTCGAACGTTTCAAGGAAACCTCCATTCCACTGAAGGAGGCCTTTTACAGCAAGCTCAAAAAGGAGCACATCACAGATGATGACTACGTGCACGCGCAACGAGTGTGGGATGCCTTTGAATGCGAGAATCTCGGAGATTACCACGACATCTATCTCCTAACGGACGTCATCCTCCTCGCAGATGTGTTTGAAAACTTTAGGAAGACATGCCTCAAGAATTACCGTTTAGACCCAGCGCATTATTACACCAGCCCTGGTTTGAGTTGGGATGCGTTGCTAAAACACACGGCTATAGAGTTGGAGCTTCTGACCGACTATACAATGCAACTCTTCGTCGAGATGGGAACGAGAGGCGGCATCTCTACAGAGATGAAGCGCTATGCCAAGGCGAACAACCCATATCTCAGCGACTTTGACCAGGAGAAGGAGAAGTCATATCTCCTTTATCTCGATGCAAACAATCTCTACGGTTGGGCCATGAGTCAGCCGCTTTCAGTTGGCAAGTTCAGGTGGGCCCGAACAGCACCAACAGCGGAGCAGATCGCCAAGATGGGCCCTAGGAGGAAAACAGGCTGCATACTCGAGGTTGACTTGGAGTATCCCCAATATCTCCACGACAAACACAACTCTTACCCGCTAGCCCCAGAGGCATCTCAAGTTCCAAACGAGTGGATGTCGCCATATCAAAGATCCCTTTCAAGAGAGTTGAACCTGGGGAATGACAAGACAAACAAGCTGCTCCTCACATTGAAGGATAAGAAAAGATATGTCCTTCATTACCGAAATCTTCAGCTATATCTCAGTCTCGGAATGAAGCTCAAAAAAGTGCACATGGTACTGACCTTCGAACAGAAGGACTGGATGGAGCCATACATCAGACTTAACACAGAGCTCAGAAAGAAGGCCACATCAGACTTCGAGAAGAACTTCTACAAACTCATGAACAACTCAGTCTTTGGCAAGACGATGGAAAACCTCAGAACCACAGTCGATGTGCGCCTGGTGCGATCAGATGAGGAAGACAAACTTCGGAAGCTGCTTACCAACCCTCTCTATGAAAGGAGCGCAATCTTCTGCGAAACCCTCGCTGGCATCCAGATGCGTAAAGAGAAGATCAAATTGGACAGGCCTGTCTACACGGGCATGTGCGTGCTTGATCTCTCTAAGACGTTGATGTACGAGTTCTATTACTTCTATCTAGATCGGAAATACGGCCCGAACTGCCAGCTAATCTACACTGACACAGACAGCCTGCTCCTGGAAATCAAGACAGAGGACGTGTACAAAGACATGGAAGCCAACATCCACGAGTTTGACACGAGTGATTTCCCGAAAGATCACCCTCTTCACAGCCAGAAGAACAAGAAGGTTATCGGTAAGATGAAGGACGAGTGCGAGGGTGTGCCTATCTCAGAGGTAATCTGTCTTCGCTCGAAGATGTACAGCATCTTGAAAGACGACAGCAGGTGTATTAAGAAGAAGGACAAGGACGGCAAAGAAATCAAAGCTAAGCTGGACATCAAGAAAGCAAAGGGCACGACCAAGGTTGTGACGAAGAAGGAGATCACACACCAGAATTACAAGGACGCCCTGTTCAAAAAGGAGGCCTTCAAACACGGGATGGATATGCTCAGGAGCGTGGATCACCAGATCTACGGCGTGCATCTAAACAAGACAACGCTCTCGCCCTTTGACTCCAAGCGCTGGATTAAGGAGGATGGTGTCCACACGCTGGCATACGGTCACAAAGATATCGGCGGCAACTGAGTATCTGGCGGCACAACCATCAGCTCCTCACGGACGAAGCCCCGCTTGGGCCCATCGTAAAGGTAATACACAACCAGCTCGTTTGGTTTGGTAACAACCTTCTCAATGTTGTGGACCTTCATCGACCAGATCGGATCGGTCGCCCGCCTACCACCACCCTCAAGCTCACCAGGCTGATACAAATATCTCACACTCACCCTGGGAGGGAGCTTCTTCTCCTTCTCCCCCACAGGCCTAGCATATGGTGTCGCAGGCTTGGCAGAAACGGCCCTCTCCTTCACTGCTTGAGCTGGCTTCTTGCCAGTCAATCTTGTCACTTCATTGTTTAATGCTGATACAACGTCTGGCAGCCTTCGTACCCATTCAGTCGACCTCTGGCCAGAAGGAAGGCGCATTTCAACCGCATACTGGTGGCCAAACAACCTTTCAGCCAGGGTTCGGTTGAATCTTTCAACTATCGCTTGGTCTCTGTGGATATCAACCCGCCCGCGACGAATGGCCGTTTTGTTATCCTCCATAGCCCTCGTAACAGCACCCATAAATTCACGTCCAGGGTCAACCTGCAACAGTTGTGGCCATTTCAAAGGTCCGCATCTGTAAATCTTCTGAAAGGCCTTTGAAACCTCTAGAGACTCTTTCGAAGTCAAGGGCTCTGCTGCTTTGTAACGGCTAGCCACATCAACAAGGGTTAATGCGTACATCAAACTTTGGTCGAGGGATGTGTCGTGGCGCTGGGAGGTAAACCTGCCAAAGAGCTTGTTTGACGAGCCACTTTTTTGCGACCTCATCAGAGACCTTGGCTGCTGCAGCTAGCTTTTTGACAGCGGCAAGACCTTTCCAGTAGCCTTTCGGACTATAATAGATCTTTGATAATTTAGCATCCATAGTGCATCCATATACATATATATGAGGTTTTAAAGAAATCGAAAAGCTGCCTACCCAAGGGCAAGCACGCCAGTTCCGATAAACAATAGCTCGCCTTGCTTCTGCTGTTGGCCGGGTTTATAGAAGTCAGAGAACTCGGGCTCTTTTGGAGGTTCTATTTGTTGGTCCCGATGGGTTTGGTTGTAGAGAACCAGAGCTTGGTCGGTCTTAGCGAAGTTGTGTTTCGCCTGGTCTTTAATCCGATCATTAGTTGCAACCCAGTCGAGGAGCTTTGTGCGGTCCTTCTCATATTTGGCATAAGCTGCATTGTAAGCCTCTAAGGCCTTCTCGTGCCTGGTCTTCTCTTCCAGTGCAGCTTGGCCGTTGTCGCCGGATAAATATTTTGCCAAATAATTACCGCCAGTGAAAGCGGCTGCATTGAGAATTGCTCCATCAACCATTATGGCGTTTGAGGCCATTGTGTATATATTGTATTTTTACATGTTGGCTGGGAGGATTTTCTGATCCTCGAGGTATTTCTTTAGCGCGATGCTTCCAGCCATGACAGCTGTGAACTTCACGTAGTTCATCACATTAGAGCTGGGGTCAGATGTGAATGGCTCTTTAACGACTTTTTTAGCGATCCACCCAATACCAGCTACAAGGCCAGTGATTGTTGCAGCATCAGTAACAGACTTCACGAGCTTGTTGTCAGTCATGGTGTATATATAAGATTTTTATTTTTCTGTCGCTGGGCCTGTGTTTGGTGTTGCTAATTGCCAAATTGTTTTTAGGGCGGTAATGTTGAATTTAACCATAACAAAAAGAATACCTCCGATTGCAGCTCCAATTACGAAACCTTGTATGATGTTTATCATTATGTGAGTATATATATATGTGTTTTTATTTTTTTATTGCATCTCACGAATTCTTCGACTCGGTGGTCTCTGTGTGGGTGGAGGAGTTTGAACCTCATTCACCTCTGCTGCCGGAGCAGTGGGCCTAAGTGTCTTCATAATGGCTTCACGTTGGTAATACACACCCAAAGCGGATATAATCACGCCGGCAGCTGTTAGAATGTAGAAGACAGAGTTGTTGCTGCTCTCTGTGTGGTCGCTGTCAGTGGATGTGCTTGTAGCCTGGCTTGGGGTGGGGCCCTTTGCCGTTTTAGAAGCCTGTTTTTTTGCCTCTCTTGCCAGACGATTACGCTCTGCTAGCCTTTTGCCAGAAGCAACACGACCAGGGCTTTTTGCTGGAGCAGTCCTTGGGGTATCAAAGGTAACGTGCGTGTTGGTTGTCGTTGTTTCTTCAGGTATCGTCTGCAACGTTTGCTCAGCTTGTGCCTCCATCGTGTATATATATAAGTTTTTAAAAATAATCTATCTGATTCCTATCTGATTCCTACCTGGTTCCTTCGTGGTTCCTTCGTGGTTCCTGTCAGATTAATTGTCAACTTCATCAAAGCCCTCTAGTGGGTATCCTTCACTGTCCCTTGTGGTGGGCCTGGGTGTTGGCGGCATGATCTCTTCGGGCTCCTTTTTGAGGTCGATGTGTTTTGTAGTGATCAAAGCAGCATTTGCCAATGCCAAGAATTTGCCGCATCGCAGTGCAAGGCCGCCCGCAAGAGATGACAATTCATGATTGATCATGTAGTCATTTTTGAGTTCTTTCTGCAACTTTTCCACATCGTCAATAGGAACAACCATGCCAGCGCCTTTGGTTACAAGCATTAAAACGCTGTCAATCAGAGACTCAGTTGTCTTGTTGCCGACGTAGGCTTCATACCTTTTGTAAAATTTTTCAACATCCTTATCCGAAAGGCGTTTCACCTGCTCGTGTGTGAGCTGGACACCGATGGCTTCTTTTGATTTGCCAGTCGAGACCAGAATTGCCAGCTTCTCGCGTTGAGCTGGAATGAGGTCCCCTTCTAGCAGACGGATAGGTGAGTCTGTTGGTACGGAGCTATCTGGAGATGACTCCAGCATCTGCATGATTTCATTCATTGCGGCCTCATCAGGGTTTGCGTGTGCCATCGTATATATATATTGTTTTTAAATTTCAATTATTTTCTTGATGTCAGGCAAAAGCCATTCAACCTCTAAAATAAGGGCGGCCATGGTGCCTGGCATCTCTACGAGTTTCAAAGGGTAGCGGCTAAGAAGCATCTGGCGCAGATCATCCTCACCAGCGCCTTTGATAATTTTGAATTGCATTTCGTCTGTCTTGTCCTGTAATTTAATTAAATTAAGCTGGTAGAAGGCTGTTAGCTTGTGAAGCTTGGTGGGGGCGTTCATGGCTCAGAGAGTATGTGTATATATAAGTGTGTGTTTATATTTTCACATCGATCCCATATGGATGCCGCAGAGAGAAAACTAGGTGGGAAAACTTGCGCCCCTTAACACGCGCAATAAGCTCTTTGTAGTCTCCTCGTGTGAGAGCTCGCCGGCATAGTCATCGAAGATAGCCTTCGTTGTTTTACCTGATGGGGTGTAAAAAAGCACGATCGCTGCCACGTTTTCCCTAAAGGGTTTCGCAATGCTGGTTACCTGTTGGGTTAGCACCCACACGGAGATGCCACTGTGGCGCGCGCTGAAGCCGAGGGAGACAAGTTGACCTGTGCGGCCTTCCACGGCTTTCGAAGCGGCGCAATCATCGAGAATGATGAGCGTGTTAGTTCCTTCGAAAAAGAAACTTGATAGAGTTAACCAGTGTTCAATCTCATGCTGCTGGCAGTCTATCACGAAAATGCGGGATTCATTATCCACGAAACCATCGTAGGTCTTGTTGTGGACAAAGGTTGGGCATAGAAGAACGATATAGTCAAACTTGCCCCTGAAGGGACCACGGAGAAGGTTTATGAGGTACTGTGTTTTGCCAGAATTAGTCGGCCCAATAATTAGGGCATTGAAGGGCAGCTTTCGTGGGTCCATTCAATGTATATTATATGTGTGTTTTGCACTTTATGATGCGCGGTGTGCTCGCAGCTGGCTTAATACTGAACAGACTGCAGCTGACTATCCATGATGTTCATCTGTGAGTCGCTGATGGTGTAGATGTGGCAGTGAACATTTCCAGAGCCAGAAGTATTTCGTTCAATCTCAAGATGCACACCATCCTTTGTGTTTACAAGGCGTTGGCCGTTACCATGCAGAGTTGTATCAGCCATTGATCGAAGATCGATAAGGAGGCCAAACTTGTTGTCAGTTAGATATTTGGTCAGAGTCATGTTAGGCCTGCCACCAGCATTGAAGAGTCGGCTGACCTCATTCCACATGTCGGTTCCATTGATGCCTTCGTTGTAAATCCTGTTGGGAGAGCCGTTGATGGTGACATTCACTTTGGTGATGTCTGGATTGAAGTATTTTTCAGAATCCCTGTCTCCAGCTGTGTAGGGTTCGATGAATAGCAGAAGGATGCCTTTTAGTGACCTACGCTGTGGGTTCACCCTGAGATTCAGCCTAGCGTCTGAAGCCTTCGAGAATGGGACCACTTCCTCTCGCATTATATAGTCGTAGGCAAACTCCTTTCCGCTAGAGTAAACTCTCGTCGCCTCGTCAGCCAGCTGCTTACTTCTTATTGTCTCGTACTCAAGCTGTATATTTGTCAGCTTGTATATAAGCTTATTTGTATCCGAACCAATTACAACATGAGCTGCCTGTGCGAGAGTTATCTCGAAGATTAGATCGTTGTATAGGGCCTGTGGGTATAAGACACCGTGGTCTGTCAGAATCTGGTGGTCTAGGTTTATGCGGTACTTATTCTTGTACACACTCTCGAGCTTGTTTTCCGCATCCACGCCAGAGGTCTTTTTGTCACCTGCGTCAGAACGGATCTTGCACAAATCCACACTCTGGATGCCCTCCGGAATCATGTTGTCCCGCTCATCAACAGAAAGGAAGAGCAGTAGCCACGCACCTCTCCGAAACGTACAGGGTCTCGCCAGGCTTGGCTGTAGAGCGGTCAAATGTGATGCGCTTTACGGTGCGCTCTGCTTTCATTGCACCAAGAGTCTTCTCGGAGTTCGTTGGGAGGAGGTTTGGTTGAACAGCCATAGCCAGAATATATATATATATATATATATATATATTTTAAAAAAACATATATATATTCTGTTGTTACATCATGGCAGAAGGCGGTTTTGATCCAGGAGATATGCCCGATAATCCTTGGGTTGACCATGGGATTGACCACGATGATGACGATGACGAACAAGAAGTTGACACAACAACCTCCTTTCAACCAGGGGGCTCATCCACCCCATATCATGGTGGTGAACAGCATGAAATGCATACAATGCCTCACGAACAAAGTGGGCAGCCAAGCGTTTCTGACACCGACCCTCTGCTTGAGGGCGACGAGTTAAGCCAACGTCTTCAACAAAGACGGCAAAATTCAGCTTGGGACGACCTAACAGAAATGTTCCCAAATGCTAACAAACAAGCCATCGAAACATTTTACGAAACAGATAAAAAAGGAAACCCAAGGCAGTACGTTAAAATGGTTGGTAGGGGAAAAATGGCATATCCCCTGTTTACACAAAGTACTGTAACACGGCAACTTAGGGGAAATCCACAGCTTTCACAAGAAATCAAAAGCTATCTTGGAAAGTCAATGCTTGATCAGATGAAAGACTTTCAAGCAGAACGTGACAAAAATCAACAAGAGCTGCAAGCAAAACAAAAGCAAAAACAACAAATGGAAAAAACGCTTGCAGATAGAGACAAGATTCGTCAAAGCATGGACGAACTTAGAAATCAGATAAAACATGCTGATGACCAGATTCAGGATCTTGAAAATCAGCATGGAACGCTGAACGAGCAAGAAATACAAAGGTTAAAAGATCAAAAGAAAGAGCTTGAAACAGAACATCAAAATAAAAGAAAACAACTGTTACAGTTTCAGAAAACGGCAAACCAAGCAGAAAAATTACAAGAAGACATCAATAAACTCGCGGTGGATAATAATGGCATAAACAGGAACATAAACGAACTTAGTGTGAAAATAGACTCCAAAAAGACACTTGACGAACTGAAACAACAAAAAGAAGAGCTTGAACAACTAAACGCCGAAGACAGACTAGTGATAGACGCTGAGGACACTTCCCCCTCTGACAGAGCAGCCGCAGAAGCCCGAGTTGCAGAACGTGATGAAGAGCTGGCAAGAGTCAATACACAAATTGAGGAGAGAGAAAGGGGCATGCCTTTGAGAGAGAGGATCAAAAATATCTTCAAAAAATATGGGTGGACCTTGCAGGCGGTTGTTCTGGCTGCTCGAAAGCGGGGACTAAGGCTGTTGGCAATGGTCTGAAAGAGATAGGGAAGAAGATTGCCTCCATCCTGCCTGGCCTCATCGGCTCTATCGTGAGCTTTATCTTCAAAACGGCCGGCCAGGTTTTATCCTTTCTTGGCGAGCATGCCTGGCTGCTAATCCTTGCCGTGGTGGCCTTCTTGGTTGAAAAGACAATCAAGCGTAAGCGTTAACTCATCCAGACAATAAACCCTGCTAAAGCAAGAGAGCCAGCGACAACGACTGCCTTGTTTACGTGATGCGGCTCTATCTTGGTCTCTGGCGTTGGTTCTGGTGTGGTTGTGTATGGTGCGCTAGTGGTTGGTTTTGGGCCTTTGGGCGCGATGCCCTGCGCCTGTGTAACCTCTTTATGTATCGGGTTCGATGGGTGGCTGTTTGGTGGATTGATTTTTGTTGACCCGCCGGCCATGGGGCGTAAAGAGGCCTTTTTTGTGCCCAGATTAACATCATTGTTCACACCCAGTTTCATCCCTTGCGTTGCTTCCTTGAGATTGTTGTTATACCCGATCACGCTATCTGTGTTGATAACCATGCGTGATGGCGTGAGCCAGCTTCCTGGTGCTGTCACAAAGTCTAGGCGCACTTTAGTCTCTTGGATGGCAAGCTGGTAACGCTGTACGCTTGTTGCAATGTCGTTCAGTATAATTGCCTCCTCTAGATTGGTGAGGAATACTCTCTGCGTTTCGAACGACCGGCCTCCTCTTCCAATGATGCTGCTGCGGGTTTTGGCTAGTGAACCAAGAATGCAGTACACAAAGGCCTCGATTGATTGGTTCATACGCGCGAGCCCTGGCTGTGTTAGCCCCTGTGCGTAATTTGGCACAAAGTGCTCGAACTGGGTGTCCGCCCTTTGGTCATTGCGAACGAAAGATATTCCATTGGCGCGATAGTTGGGGTCGTTTCTGTCAGTCACGCGCTCATCATTGAACAGAGCTAGATCGGGGTCAGGGTAGTCGTAATCGGTAGAAACGTTGCCAGTTCCATATTCACCAATGTAGACATTCCCAAGACCGTGGTTCTTACCGTATGTGAAACGTCAGAACTGGGGTCGACACCGAACTCTATGCAAATCTTCTTGTACGCGTCGATGTTATACTTGTTGTCTTTCTGGTTGAATGGAGGGTCGTCTGGCAAAGCACTCACGCTTTGTTCCCCACCCATCTTGTGGAGTATTCGTCTTGTTGTGAAATGAACGTGAAACCGGTAAAACAACCGGAGCTGGGGGGTTAAGGATAGACTGGAGTTCTTATCGAAGAGAACGTCACGCGAGATTCCACAGCCGGTTGTTGCACACCACAGTGCGAATGAGAGTTGTTGTGGCCAAAAACTCATATGTGGCCCGCCTAGCCACTTTCTTCCATATTTCGCTGTTGTGAATGAAATCTGTGTGTCCCTGAAGATATTTCTGTATTTCGTTGTGAAATAATCGGTTGGCGTGACATAGATCTTTTGCGCTTCGTCGTTCAAGATTGCGCCAATCATCATATCCTTGTCTATTGTGGTGGAGAAATCAACAGCTGGGATTGGCTTTTTTGTATTTCGAGTCAACGATAGCTGATAGGGGAAACCACCGTCTTGATGGAGACCAAGAGCGTCTTTCATGGCTTGAGTCCAATCTTTGTGGGGTATTTTTGTAACGAGCGTCCGTGAGCCAGGGCCCTCTTTGTAAAGCACTTCCCCTGTGGCGGTTTTGTTGTTGTCGCTAAAGTCTACTTGCACTTCAAAGTGGGACATATCAGCGCGCGGGAAACGCTTTTTGAAGTCTGAGATCGCCTTGGCCTTGGCCGCGGCAGAGAGCTTTGCTGCTTCTGGTGTTCTCATCCAGGCTAGTGGATCTGGGGGTGGCTTTACATGGCTATAGATGTTTGGGGTTGAATTAAAAGGGGGTGGGGGACCGTAGTTGTGGCCGCCAATGTTTAGATCAAGATTTGAATTAGGATTAAATCCAACGGGCCGTCTGCCAAACATGATTGTATATATAATATTTTTAAAAAGTAATTATATATGCAATCATGGTTGTGTTAACAATCGTCGCGCCTTCGAACCCTCACACAATCTACTTCGACCACGCACTTCCAAAACCGAGTTACATCCGGCTCATCTCTTGCTCGATTTTCAACTCGTGGAATACTTTGAAAGAAGAAGCAGTTATTACAACTGCCTCTGGTTCATCAAATAGCGCGAACTTACTTCAAGGTCATTACACTACTGATAGATTAGCGTATGAATTTGAAAACCTAAAGAAAGCTAACAGACATTTAAGTCTATCAACTGATACAAACACACCACTCGGAGCCATGATCATTCAGAATAATAGCAATATGAAGTTTAGTAACAATCTGGCAGAATTGCTTGGCCTAGGACCTATATTGTCTCTAATAACATTCGTCAAAGGATTAACGTCACCAAGCACTTACTTTATTCACTGTGACTTGGTTGATAAAGAACAGAACTTACTCAATGGCAAGCCTTCCACAGTTTTGGCTCGATTTGATGTTCGTGGAAAACCGTTTCAGAAAGTTCTCTACGAAACAACACAGCAGAACATCTTGCGTGACACCTCCTCTGACGATTATGTAAATAGCATATCACTGTCAGTGAGGGATGAAAACAATGACCTCTTCGACTTTAATAACATGCCCTTAGAATTTGAAATCGAGATAAATTAAAAAATCTTAAATATACACACAACAGTGCAATGGTTATGCTAAGAATTTGCGCACATTCGAATCCTTACACCATTTACTTTGATCAACCGCTTCTGAAGCCGAGCACCATCCGGCTTATCTGGTGCACGTTTCACAAATCGTGACATAATTTGAAAACAGAGGGAACAATAACATGGTTTACCACTGATGAAAATAAAACAGGAACTGTCTTGACATTACCCGCAGGGGCCTACAGCCCATATAAGTCGAGAGCCCATATACATCACGTATTCAGTAATCAACCGGTAAAATTAAGAGCCCAACTCGATGAAATCAATGCGTTAATAGTTATACACAAACATTTTCCTAATGAGGTAGAATTAAATCCTGCTTTGTCTAAATTATTAGGCGTGGGTCCTAAATTACAGTCTGGGACGACATACATTAAGAATTTAGTGGAACCAGACTTCTATTACATTCACTGTGATCTTGTCGATAAAGAACAAAGCTTAGTTAATGGAAAGCCTTCGGCTGTTTTGGCAAAAATTCGCATTAATGCTAAATGGGCTCCCTACAATCTAATTCCATATTGGGAAACAACACAGCATGCCTTTATTAGGACAGCATCTGACAATTTTGTACATAGTTTAACAGTTTCAATCAAAGACGAACACGGAAACCTCTTCGACTTCAACGGCTTACCTTTTAATCTTGACGTAGAAATAAATTAAAAAATATATATATATATACCCCCACCATGAGTTCTGCCAATGTGCTTCCATCGGCCCCGGAATACAGCGAGACACAACCGCTCTACCCAGTTTTGTCAAATGCAGAAGACTTCCGTTTCAAAAAGATCTCTGACTTGCTGAAGGAGTTGTCTGACGAAGCCAAGCACTACAGACAAGTCGCAAAGAAATACAAACGGGCCCAATCAATAGTTCATTACTCGGCGGTTGGCCTTGGGACGCTTTCTGTTGGGCTGTCATCAGGAGCCCTAGCCACTGCCTTGACCGGGTTAGGCATTGTTGCGAGCCCCGCACTTGCCGGCGTTGCCACGCTTTGCGGGCTGTCCTCAGTTGGTTTTACAACTGCAAACAAGCGGCTAGAGCGGAAAGTGACAAAACACGAGAATATCTACACACTGGCCCAGGCTAAACGCAACTCTGTCAATGAGCTGGTCTCAAAGGCTCTGGAAGACAAGAGGATTAGTGATACAGAATTCACCATAATTACTCGTGAGGTGGAAAAATATCACGAACTCAAGGCTGCAATCAGGGATGGTGTAAAGGCATCAAAAGACGTTGCCACTCAAACACAATCGCCAGACCTCGAGAAACTCAAAAACGAACTTCGCAAGGAAGTCAAACAAGAGTTTCAAAAAAAGATAAATCTTCTCACCGCAGCATCCAAGTCCGATTTGAGAGATTAAATTCTGGATTTAACCTCTACATTTCGAAGGATAAATCGTAGACAACACGGCTGTGCCTGTTTACTCAAGCAGAATATCTTATAACAGCTTGATCATATATTAGGGAAACCCCCTACAAAATTAACATATGACGAAATAAAGAAAATTAACTCTGTTTACTCAAGCAGAATATCTTATAACTTTGTAATTTACAAAATCTTAAACCTAATTTTACCAGAAAGACCGCAGCGCGAGATTTTATCTTACTTCAAAAGCCCTCTATACATCTAAAGAACGAACGTCTTTGGAATAAAGCCATTAAATACGCGGGTATTGATATGACGTAATCACACAAATGACGTATGAAATTCTTGAGTGCCCCTGCGTTCCAGAGCGCCCCGTTTTCAGGTTTTTGTAAAAGAAAAAAAATTAAAAAAATATATATTTTTTTGTCACACAGAAAAACCTGACAACGGGGCGCTCTGGAACGCAGGGGCACTCAAGAATTTCATACGTCATTTGTGTGATTACGCCATATCAATACCGCACGTGTAAATCTATTGTTAGCCTCGTGATATTCTACACAAAACAAAGGTTTGATGGACAGTTTGTGTAATGGTTGGTTTATTTTTGTCACAGGGGCGACCAATTGAACATTTGTCATTTTCTAAAAATAAACATGACGGAGTCGCGACATATTGAGTGCTTTATCACGCAACTGTCTATTGTTAGACGTATTGATGAAAAGAATAAATACAAGACTCAACTAGATGTCTTGGATATAAAACACAAGCAAGTCATGCTGTGTGGCTTCTATGGCAGCTGCTACCTAAAAGAGCTTCACCGCTCACAACTAACAGAAAAACTTCAAATCATCTTTGAAGATCTTAGTTTGTCAGCGAGACAAGAATTAATCCAACAATATCGCGAAAACAAGTTTGTTATCATTCTAGACAGAACAAACAAAAGCATTGAATCGTGTCAAAGCTGTGGCGGTTCATTTTCGCTAGTGTGTGAATCCGCAGAACTTGTCTGCAGAGAATGTGGCCGCATTGAAAGAATATACGGAGCTGCCTTTTCTCATAAAGAAAATATGAAAGTTAAAATACCATGTACAATAAATTATAATTTTAAACATCGCCTTAATCAGTTACTCGGAAATTACTCTTTAGAATGCATATGCGGTAGTGAAAAGGTTTTATTAGAAATACGGAAAGAAATGGCAAAACAAAATGTTCATCCATCATTTTTAACAATTGGAGTTCTACGAAACATTCTTAAAAAAATAAAACGCAGTGATTTTAATAAACACACCACTCTGTTGTTGAGTTTTATCCTAGGGGAACCCCCTCAGAGATTAACCGATGACGAAATTAAGCAAATTAACTATGTTTACTTAAGCATAAGATATCATCTTCCAAGCGGAATATCTTATGGGTTCATAATTCATAAGATCTTAGATCTAATTTTACCAGAAGGGCCAAGAAAATACAAAATTTTATCTTACATAAGACATTAGAATCCCGCTACACATCTAACAAATGAATGGTATTGGGAAGCAGCCATTAATGCCGCGGGAATTAATAGCCTTGCTCAAGTTCATTCATAAGAAAGACAAGCATTTGCTCTTCGTCTCCAGCCCTTACAACGGCAGCATTTTTCTTAGGGCTGTGATAGATTTCAGCTGCCTCTTCAGAGTGCTCAGTTATTTTTTTTCCGAAGGCTTGCCAAGCTGTTATGAAAACGCTCGACCGACCTTTGAATATTACTCAAAAAGTTCGGTTGCTTTGGCGCCCAAATCTCAGTTATATCCAGGAGCTTCCAAACAAACATAGCCACTGGTTTAGGACCTTCTGAACCCTCTGTCAAAAACACTTTTTGCATATGGTCATAACGCAAAAACTCCTTGTCTTCGTCCTGTTTTCTAAACGACATCCTTACATCACCATAACAACACCATATGTCCTTCTCCGCAATGGAAGACATAATTCTCTCAAATAATTGTTTTGATGTGAGTAAACCGACATCGATGATTGAGTCTTGATTTCTGATTATCGTCCGTTTGCTAAATAAATAACAAACTCCCCACGCAAGTGTTGTGTCGCCCTTCGTTTTGAACTTGTTTCCTCCGTTTAGAAACTGATTGTGTGTCAAACTTGGTTCAAGCTGGTTTAAAGAGCACATTCTAAAATAACCGTCAACAAACAGGCCTTTGTTTACCATGTCACCACTCAAAGCAAGGCCTGTTTGTATCTGATCGCTATAATAACTAGGAATTCTGTTCATAGCTATTTTCTGCTTGAACGGACATTTAAACTCTAACAGAGTTAATGTGTTATCTTTGTCTAGATAATATCCGCCTGGACTGCAAGTGACCTTTCGATAAAGTGGATGATCTCTTGCTAGATTAAGAGAGATGCTGTGACCAAAAACGGAAACAGAATGTTTTTGCTCAAAATACTTGCGTATAAGCGGCTCGAACAGATTGCCCCAGGTACAAGCCGCATTGTTGAGCATATCTGCTGGTTGTATTTTCTTTAAGAGCAAGCTTTGCCGTGATTCAAACGGCGACGATCCTGTCAAGGCAGAGATCTCTGATGCACCAATGGAGTTTTGTCTGGCTCTCACCCAGTCGGCGCTCTTTTTGTTTCAGACCAGTGTTCCTCGATTTGAGAGAGTTCATGAACACTTGTGTTGTCGTCATCATTGATATACAAAGGACAGACGTTTCTTCAATTGGTAATAACCACTCAACTCCGTTTGAAACGTTGCGAGTGATTTCTTCTTACCTGTGATGTAATCCGAAACAAAGCTTAAGTCACGGATGTCATTTAAAGGATCAAGAGCCTCTAAGCTTTTGTTTTTAAATGGTTTTTGTTCTTGTTCTTGCTCGTCAAGCCATGCATTCAGCTCATGCCGGCTAATGTTTGACTTGGCAAAAACTTCTCGATAACTCATCAAAGGGGCCGCCAAATCCACCTCATGTTTGAGAAGAAGTCGAGGATTTCTTTTCAAAGACGGGCAGCCATTTTGTCTGTGTCTGTAAGCTGTTGTTTTAGAAACTTCTCGATTGCAACCAGGGCAAATAATTTTAGGTCGTTTTTCTGTTTTCAGCTTCTTGCAAGCATATTTTTGATGCTCCACGAGTGAGTGGCCATGTGTGAAGTTTAAACCACAATATCTGCAAGGATTATATTCGAATGTTCCTTTGTTTTTCGCAAAGATATCATCACCTTCTTTCAAAGAGATTCTTCTCATGGCCAAGAACTCAACAGCAGTTATAGCTCTGTTAGTCATCGCAGTATATACAAGGGGTATGCATTTCTTTAATTGGTACCACCCAACGGACCTAATGTGTTCCATAGGGCTTCGTTTGGGTGAATGAGGGCCTCCTTGGCGTTTTGGTTTGGTTGCTTAAATCGGTTGTTGCCCTTATGAGTTTTGCGCTCTGTGTGAAGAAGGACGAGCCGCGAGTAGGGGGTGAAGGCTAGTTTCTGGGACAGCCATTTTAAGGCTCCCCAGACCCCTATGGAGCCTTAATTTAATCGTTGACAACCCCTACCCCAGGATCGACAAAAAGGAGGTCCTGGGGTAGGGGTTGTCAACCATTAAATTAAGGCTCCATAGGGATCTGGGGAGCCTTAAAATGGCTGTCCCAGAACTAGCCTTCACCCCCTACTTCTTGGTATTGGCAAATGCTGCTTTGATCACTACAAAACACATCGACTTCAAAAAGGAGCGAGAAGAGCCTACGCCGCCTACTCCTCCTCCTCCGCCACCCAGCCCTCTCACAAGAGACAGTGAAGGTTACCCACTAGAGGGCTTTGATGAAGTTGACAATTAATCTGAAAGGAACCATGAAGGAACCAGGTATGAATCTGATAGGCACCACGAAGGAACCAGATAGATAATTTTTAAAACTTATATATACACAATGGAGATGCCACGACTGGAGACGATACCTGAAGAAACAGCGACAACCAACACGCACGTTACATCTGATACCCCAAAGACTGCTCCAGCAAAAAACCCTGGTCGTGTTGCTTCTGGCAAAAGACTAGCAGAGCGCAACCGTGTGGCAAGAGAGGCAAAAAAACAGGCTTCTAAAACGGCAAACGAGCCCGCCCAAGCCAGGCTACAAATACAGCCACTGGCAGTGGCAACACAGGGAGCAGCAACAACTCTGGCTTCTACATTCTAACAGCTGCCGGCGTGATTATATCCGCCTTTGGTGTGTATTACCAACGTGAAGCCATTATGAAGACACTTGGACGCAACCAGACCCCAGTCCCTGCGCCGGCAGCAGAGGTGAAGGAGGTTCAAACTCCTCCACTCACACAGAGGCCACCGAGACGAAGAATTCGTGGGATGGAATAAAATAAAAAAAACACACATATATACTCGCACAATGGTAAACATCATACAGGGTTTCGTAAACGGAGCTGCAATTGGTGGCATTCTTCTTGTTTTAGTTAATTTCAACACAAACACAGACGATGAGGAGTCTACCGAAATTTAAAATCATATATATACACCATGTCTGACAACAAGCTCGTGAAATCTCTGCTCGATGCTGCAACAATCACTGGCCTTGTCGCCGGTATTGGGTGGATTGGCCGAAAGACGATCAAGGAAAACCTCACGGCTGACCCCAGCGCGAATCTCATGAACTATGTAAAGTTCACGGCCGCCATGGCTGGGAGCATCGCGCTCAAGAAATACCTCGAGGACCAGAAAATCCTTCCCACCTCAATGTAAAAACACAATATATATCTTTCACAACAATGGCCTCAGTCGTTATTATGATTGGTGGAGCAATTCTCAATGCAGCCGCTTTCACTGGTGGCAACTATATCGCAAAAGCTCTTTCCGGCGACAGCGGTCAAGCCGCCCTGGATGAGAAGATCAGGCACGGCAAAGCCCTTGAGGCCTATCAAGCGGCTTGGGCCAAATACCAAAAAGACCGCACAAAGCTCCTTGACTGGGTTGCAACTAATGATCGGATCAAAGATCAAGCGAAACAAAACTTCCAAGACACCGACCAAGCTCTGGCGCTTTACAGCCAAACCCATCGGGACAAACAAATAACACTTCCCAAAGAGCCCGAGTTCTCCGACTTCTGTAAACCCAGCCCACAGCAGAAGCAAGGCGAGCTCTTGTTTATCGGCACTGGCGCGCTCGCCCTTGGGTATGCAGCTTTTCGCTTTATTTAAAAATCCATATATATATATATATGGATGCGAAACTCTCAAAGATCTATTACAGTCCGAAAGGCTACTGGAAAGGCATTGCCGCTGTCAAAAAGCTAGCTGCAGCGGCCAAGGTCTCTGATGAGGTCGCAAAAAAGTGGCTCGTCAAACAAGCTCTTTGGCAGGTTTACCTCCCAGCGCCACGACACATCCCTCGGCCAAAGTTTGATGTCTTCACGCCCAATGCTGTGCATCAAGCAGATCTACTTTTTTTGCCACACGACAAACTGCCTCATGGGAGGAAGGTTTACAAATACGCATTAACCCTTGTTGATGTGGCTAGCCGTTACCAAGCAGCAGAGCCCTTGACTTCGAAAGAGTCTCTAGAGGTTTCGAAAGCCTTTCAGAAGATTTACAGACGCGGACCTTTGAAATGGCCACAACTGTTGCAGGTTGACCCTGGGCGTAAATTTATGGCTGCTGTGACGAAGGCTATGGGGGATAAAACGGCCATTCGTCGCGGGCGGGTTGATATCCACAGAGACCAAGCGATAGTTGAAAGATTCAACCGAACCCTAGCAGAAAGGTTGTTTGGGCACCAGTATGCGGTTGAAATGCGTCTTCCCGCCGACCAGAGGTCGACTGAATGGGTACGAAGGCTGCCAGACGTTGTATCTGCACTGAACAATGAAGTGACTAGACTCACTGGCAAGAAGCCCGCTCAAGTAATCAAAGAGAGAGGTTTCATCAAAGCCCTCTACCCCCTATTTGAGACCAGTGGGAGAGAAGGAGAAGAAGTTCCCTCCCCGGGTGAGTGTGAGATATTTGTATCAGCCTGGCGAGCTTGAGGGCGGTGGTAGGCGGGCGACCGATTCGATCTGGTCGATGAAGGTCCACAACATTGAGAAGGTTGTTACCAAACCAAACGAGCCTGTCGTCTATTACCTTTTCGATGGACCCAAGCGGGGCTTCGTCCGTGAGGAGCTGATGGTTGTGCCGCCAGATACTCAGTTGCCGCCGATATCTTTGTGACCATATGCCAGCGTATGGACGCCATCCTCCTGCAACCAGCGCTTTGAGTCAAAGGGCGAGAGCGTTGTCTTGTTTAGATGCACGCCGTAGATCTGGTGATCCACGCTCCTGAGCATATCCATCCCGTGTTTGAAGGCCTCCTTTTTGAAGAGGGCGTCCTTGTAATTCTGGTGTGCGATCTCCTTCTTCGTCACAAACTTGGTCGTGCGCTTCGCCTTCCTGATGTTTTGTCACCCTCGAGAAGGATTGAGTACATCTTTGACCGCGACGCGACAACCTCCGAGATCGGCTTGCCTGCACACTCGTCCTTCATCTTGCCGATAACCTTCTTGTTCTTCTGGCTGTGAAGAGGGTGATCTTTCGGGAAATCACTCGTGTCAAACTCATGGATGTGGGACTCCATGTCTTTGTACACGTCCTCCGTCTTGATTTCCAGGAGCAGGCTGTCTGTGTCAGTGTAGATTAGCTGGCAATTCGAGCCGTATTTCCGATCTAGATAGAAGTAATAAAACTCGTACATCAACGTCTTTGAGAGATCAAGCACGCACATGCCCGTGTAGACAGACCTGTCCATTTTGATCTTCTCTTTGCGCATCTGTATGCCAGCGAGGGTTTCGCAGAAGATTGCGCTCCTTTCATAAAGAGGGTTGGCGAGCAGCTTCCGAAGCTTGTCTTCCTCATCTGATCGCACCAGGCGCACATCGACTCTGGTTCTGAGGTTTTCCATCGTCTTGCCGAATACATAAATACAAATAAAGTTGTTCATGAGCTTGTAGAAGTTCTTCTCGAAGTCTGATGTGGCCTTCTTTCTGAGCTCTGTGTTAAGTCTGATGTAGGGCTCCATCCAGTCCTTCTGCTCGAAGAAGAGTACCTTGTGCACTTTTTTGAGCTTCATTCCGAGACTGAGATATAGCTGAAGATTTCGGTAATGAAGGACATATCTTACCTTGTCTTTTAGCGTGAGGAGCAGCTTGCTTGTCTTGTCATTCCCCAGGTTCAACTCTCTTGCAAGGGATCTTTGATATGGCGACATCCACTCGTTTGGAACTTGCGATGCCTCTGGGGCTAGCGGGTAAGAGTTGTGTTTGTCGTGGAGATATTGTGGGTACTCCAAGTCAACCTCGAGTATACAGCCTGTTTTTCTCCTAGGGGGCATCTTAGCGATCTGCTCCGCTGTTGGTGTTGTTCGGGCCCACCTGAACTTGCCAACTGGAAGCGGCTGACTCATGGCCCAACCGCAGAGATTGTTTGCATCGCGATAAAGGAGATATGACTTCTCCTTCTCCTGGTCAAAGTCGCTGAGATATGGGTTGTTCGCCTTAGAGTAGCGCTTCATCTCTGTTGAGATGCCGCCTCTCGTTCCCTTCTCGACGAAAAGTTGCATTGTATAGTCGGTCAGAAGCTCCAACTCTATAGCCGTGTGTTTCAGCAACGCATCCCAACTCAAACCAGGGCTTGTATAGTAATGCGCAGGGTCTAAACGGTAATTCTTGAGGCATGTCTTCCTAAATTTTTCAAACACATCTGCTAGGAGGAGGACGTCCGTTAGGAGATAGATGTCGTGGTGATCCCCGAGATTCTCGCATTCGAAGGCATCCCACACTCGTTGCGCGTGCTCGTAGTCATCGTCTGTGATGTGCTCCTTTTTGAGCTTGCTGTAGAAGGCCTCCTTAGGTGGAAGGGAGATTTCCTCGAAACGTCCGAAGGAATCCATGTACTCGTAGGGATAGACGCCCTTTCGGAGTAAAAGGCCTCTTTTTGCTGGATCCGTTTCGTATTGTTTTAGGATCTCGAAAGCTTCTGGTTTCATTGATGTGACAAGGCTATCGAGGCTTTGTTGCATAAACTGGCAGCTGTCTATGAATCTAAGCTGCCCCATAGAGAAAGAGATATATTTCTCCATTGTTGTGGGGATGCATTTCAGTTTAGAACCGACCTCTCCGATTTTCTGCATCAGATGGTGAGCATCATATCCTTTCAAGTTGTGAAAGACAACCGGGATGATTATTTTCTTTGGGTCGATTCTGAAGTAACTTCTGTTGCATGTGTTGTGGGCCGCCCCGCGATACTTACCAGTGATGTGGCAGTGGTCTATTACTTTGTCCTTATAACATTCTCGCAGAAGAGGCTCGCTACAATATTCACAGTCGTCCTCTGGGAACTCTATCTCTGGCTTTTCCTGCCTCTTTGTCCACTTGCCGATTTTATATCTTCCATGGTCATCTCGTGTTGTGAGTTTTAGAAACTCTCCGTAACAACTACTGTTACTGTCAGGCGCCCTCGTGTACTTGTGTACCTTGCCGCAGTACTCTCCTGTTTCTGGGTGGAAGAACTCATGCTCGTCCCTTGCATTGCGCACAATCAGAGTCTTACCGCAGATATGGCAATCCGTGGCTTTGTTGAAGCCATCCCAATCAACCCCTGTCATTTGCAATGGTTCTTTGTGCTCGAGAGCCCCGCGTATCTCATTTTCAGCCCTCTGAAGAGAGGCTAGAAACTCACGAACAGGGTTCTCTCCTCGGTAAATGTAGGGCTGGCCAACCGCGCCATCTGATCTGACAGCAATGAAGGAAAACCCGCAGGGCCTGTGGACCTCAGTCTTTGTGGTGCTGCTTTGTTCCTTGGGTGGGATTCGCGCGTCTAGCTTTTCGATGAGGCTCTCGCAGTCAGCATATATCACATACGGCACCTTCATCTGTTTTTGATAGTTCTTAAAGCGAAGGATGTTTTTGCCTTCCTTCGGCATCTCGACTCTTGTTAGGCGGTTTGAGGCTCCTTTGCAATAGACTTGATGGTCTTCGAGAAGTGCTTCCGTTGAGAAGCCTTGCAAACATCTCACGCAGAAGTGTGTATGATGGTTTCTAGAGTGTTGTGAGTGAAGAAGCCTGCTTAGACTCTTTACGAGGCAGTAATGGTTGATGGTTTCGAAGGTGCGAGGGTCTTTCTTTGTAACGAGCATGACATTGATTCGTGGAATCTCCTCGCCTTCCATCTCACTGACGTGATAGGTAGCAACTTTGTTGTTCTGCCAGCCTAAAACATTGATTGCAATGTTATTGAGCTTCTCGACCTTCGGTATTTCATGCAGCGGTGTTGGGAAGGAAATGCCTGTAAAGTCAAACCCATCGTCTGTTGGATAACTACTGGGCCTATCTGAGTGTGCCGCGGCTGGGTATTTTGCAGCCTTCATTGCCCACCTCAGACAAGCATGATCTCTGTTTTTGATATTTATTAAAGCTTGTTTTGCTTTTAGAGCCTGAGGAAGAGGGAAATAAGATCCGCCTCTTATTGGCTCATACCGGGCAAAGTCAAGGAATACTGTGTCTATCCCTGCAACTGTCCAGCCCGACCCGTTTACAACGATTTCAGTGACTTTCTTCTCTTTTCCTGTTTATATTAATGTCGAGTCTTCTTTTAACAGCGTCCTCGTCAAAGATGTTGATGATTGCCGGCACCTCCTGTCTTAAATAGAACTCCGCACGCTCAACGCCTCTGTTCCCTTCTTTAACAAGTTTAATCAAGATGCTGTAATTAAACTTCAAAGGACCGAGTTGATTTGACTCTGATCTGATTACTCTGAGGATTTCAGGCTCGATCATGTTATGAAAGATAAGAAGATCCCTCACATGAAAATCTTCTGGAACGTAACATGCATTTTGTAACTGTGAAGCCAATTACGAAACCCGAGGTCCTGAAGTTCGAATGGATGATGCCTGGGTCTTCGTGCCATTGCGGCTATGCGTCTTCGTGCGCATTTCTTCGCGCCATTGCGAACAAACGTTTTCGTTCCTTTACTGTTATACGTTTTTGTGCCTTTGCGATCTTTCGTCTTTGTGCCATTGTGAGACCAGGTCTTCGTGCCATTGCGGCCAAACGTCTTCGTTTCTTTTCGACCAAACGTCTTCGTTCAACTGCGGTCAAACGTCTGTATACCTTTGCGGCCAAACGTCTTCGTCCCACTGCGTTCAAACGTCTTCGTGCATTCACCATCGCGGTATATACAAGGGGTATGCATTTCTTCAATTGGTAACACCCAGCCCTTTGGTGCTCCATAGGGCTTCGTTTGGGTGTATGGGGGCCTCCTTGGCGTTTTGTTTTGGTTGCTCTAATCGGTTGTTGCCCTTAGGAATTTTGCGCTGATGTAAGAAGGACGAAGCCTGAGTAGATATAAACGGCTAGTCCGGGAAAAGCATTTTTAAGGCGTCTCAGGCACCCATAGAAGGTTAAATGAGCAGTTAAATTTCACCGATTTGTGTCCCCGGACCGACTGAAAGGAGGTCCGGGACATCAAAAATAATACACTACTGCTCGTTTTTTAAACAGTACGTAAAGCAGATTATGATGCCTGTGCTTCCTATAAGGATGAGATTTGACATACTAGATGCTGCACTGAAAAAGCACAAAGATAGCTTGAGGAATGCCATTTCAGACACACTTACTGAAAATGAAACTGTGAAAAAAGGTTTGTTTTATAATATAATAGTCTATTAAATCTTCTCTGAAATGCATACTAATGTATCTACATGTAAATCAAATCTTGTCTCAAATGTAGTATCAAATCGTCTCTGAAATGCATGCTTATTTATCTGCATGTAAATATCTGCATAAATGAAACAATGGAATGAGAACCTTAAAAAGACTGAAGCTATCATTGATATTCATCAATCCCAATTTCATTTCCAAACTTTTTAAACTCCCATTTAAAATATATTAAGTAAAACAAGAAAGGACTTGAAAGTAGATATATGTTGCTAGTTCTGAGCCACACTTATTAAGCTGTCCCAGGGGTGAACCAACCTGAAAAAAAGGGGTTCGTTTCAGTGAAAATCGGGTCGTTATTTCGTTCGGACCCGATTTTCACCGAAACGATCCCCTTTTTTTCAGGTTGGTTTACCCCTGGGACAGCTTAAAAAAATGTTTCCCAGAATTAGTAACATATATCTACTGTGGCCGAGTCCTATCCACCAGCAGCGGAAAACTCGTCAGGGCCACAACCGATTATAGCAACCGAAGCATAACTGCCAAGGAGGCCTCCATCCACCCAAACGAAACCCTATGGAGCACTTGAAGGGGCGGGACTGCCAATTGAAGAAATGCTTACCCCTTGTATATAAACCGGTGACTTGTGGTCACCAGTTTGTGAAAAACATATATATATGGCCAGGTTCATGAACGATCGCGGTGTTTTCGAAAACATCAGTCAACGCGAGCTGAACTCTTGGCTTGATATCCAAGAACAAAAACCCTTTTTGAGGGATCCCCCCAGAAACGAGGTCTTAGAGGCTTTTGCCCCTTTGTATAGGGACCCACATCTTGAATTCGAACTTCAGGACCGCGGGTTTCGAAACTGGCTTCGCAGTTATAAAATGCGTGTTCCAGAAGACTTTCATGTGAGGGATCTTCTTCTCTTTCATAAAATTATTGAGCCTGAACTCCTTAGAGTGATTAAATCAGAGTCAAATTGGCTTGGCCCTTTAAAGTTTAATTACTCCATTAGGATTAAGATTATGAAAGAAGGGAACAGAGGCGTTGAACGCACGGAGTTCTTCATAAGGCAGAAGGTACCGACACTTGTTAATATCTTTAACGAGGAAGAAGTTAAAAGAAGACTTAATATCGAAATAAACAGAAAAAGAGAAGAAGTGACTGAAATCGTTTTTAATGGGTCGGGCTGGACAGTTGAAGGGATAGATATAGCATTTCTTGATGTTGCCCGATATGTGCCAATAAGAGGCGGATCTTATTTCCCTCTTCCCCAGATCTAAAAGCAAAACATGCCATTATAAACATCAAAAACAGAGATCATGCTTGCCTAAGGTGGGCCATGAGGGCTGCGCGCTACCCAGCCGCGGCACACTCAGATAGGCCTAGTAAATACCCAATAGACGATGGATTTGACTTTACAGGCATTTCATTTCCAACCCCTTTACATGAAATACCGAAGGTCGAGAAGCTTAATAACATTGCAATCAATGTTTTTAGCTGGCATAACAAAAAAGTTGTTACTTATCGCGTTAGTGATATGGGAGGCGAGGAAATTCCGCGTATCAATGTTATGCTCATTACAAAGATGGACCCTCGCACCTTCGAACCCATTAATCACCACTGCCTCGTAAAGAGTCTAAGCAGGCTTCTTTACGAACAACACTCTAGAAACCACCATACACACTTCTGTGAGAGATGTCTGCAAGGCTTCTCATCGGATAGAATTCTCGAAGACCATCAAGGTTATTGCAAAGGAGCCTCAAGCCGCGCTGTAAGAGTTGAGATGCCGAAGAAGGGCGAAAACATCCTTCGCTTTAAGAACCGTTTTTAACCGCTCTTCTTAGGGCTGAAAATCAGATTCGTGCTGCTCTCGGACATAAGGAACCATTGCAAATGACGAAGGATGATTGGAGAGACTTTAACAGAGCCAGGGATTGCCATATCTGCGGTGAAACCATGATCATGCGTAATGCAAGGGACGAGTATGAGTTCTTCCACCCAGAAACAGGAGAGTACTGTGGTAAGGTACACAGGTACACGAAGGGTCGTGTCGGTGAAAGTGGTTGCTACTCCGCATTTCGTAAACTCACAACACAAGACGATTATGGTAACTATATCATCGACAAGTGGGCAAAGAGGCAGGAAAAGCCAGAGATGGAGTTCCCAGAGGATGACTGCGTTTACTGTGACAAGCCTCTTCTGCGCGAATGCTATAGAGATGCTGTGAGAGATCATTGCCACATCACTGGCAAGTATCGCGGGGCTGCCCACAACACATGCAACAGAAGTTACTTCAGAATCGACCCAAAGAAAATAACCATCCCAGTTGTCTTTCACAACTTGAAAGGCTACGATGCACACCATCTGATGCAGAAAATCGCAGAGGCTGGTTCTGAACTGAAATGCATCCCCACAACCATGGAGAAGTATATCTCTTTCTCTATGGGAAATCTGAGGTTCATAGACAGCTGCCAGTTTATGCAACAAAGCCTCGATAGCCTTGTCGCATCAAACAAAACAGAAGATTTCGAGATCTTAAAACAATACGAAACGGATCTAGCAAAAAGAGGCCTTCTACTCCGAAAAGGTGTCTATCCCTACGAGTACATAGATTCCTTCGAACGTTTCGAGGAAACCTCCCTTCCACCGAAGGAGGCATTTTACAGCAAGCTTAAAAAGGAGCACATCTGCGACGAAGATTACGAGCACGCACAACGAGCGTGGGACGCTTTCGAATGCGAGAATCTTGGGGATTACCACGACATCTATCTCCTAACGGACGTATTGCTCCTCGCAAGATGTGTATGAGAACTTCAGGAAGACATGCCTCAAGAACTACCGTTTAGACCCGGCGCATTATTACACAAGTCCTGGTTTGAGTTGGGATGCGTTGCTGAAACATACGAAAATAGAGTTAGAGCTTCTGACCGACTACACAATGCAACTCTTTATCGAGAAGGGAACAAGAGGCCGCATCTCCACAGAGATGAAGCGCTACTCCAAGGCAAACAACCCATACCTCAGTGACTATGACCCGAACAAAGAAAAAGTTTACATCATTTATCTCGATGCAAACAACCTCTACGGGTGGGCCATGAGTCAGCCGCTTCCAGTTGGCAAGTTCAGGTGGGCCAGAAAAATGCCAACCGAAGAGCAGATCATGAAGTGGGGCCCCAGAAGGAAGATAGGCTGCATCCTCGAGGTGGACTTAGAATACCCCCAAGAGCTCCACGATAAGCACAACTTTTATTCTCTCGCCCCAGAGACATCTCAAGTTCCAAACGAGTGGATGTCGCCATACCAAAGATCCCTTGCGAGAGAGTTGAACCTTTGGGAAGGACAGGACTACACAATGCGACTCTTTATCGAGAAGGGAACAAGAGGCGGCATCTCCACAGAGATGAAGCGCTACTCCAAGGCAAACAACCCATACCTCAGTGACTACGACCCGGACAAAGAGACAGTTTACATCATTTATCTCGATGCAAACAACCTCTACGGGTGGGCCATGAGTCAGCCGCTTCCAGTTGGCAAGTTCAGGTGGGCCAGAAAAATGCCAACCGAAGAGCAGATCATGAAGTGGGGCCCCAGAAGGAAGATAGGCTGCATCCTCGAGGTGGACTTAGAATACCCCCAAGAGCTCCACGATAAGCACAACTTTTATCCTCTCGCCCCAGAGACATCTCAAGTTCCAAACGAGTGGATGTCGCCATACCAAAGATCCCTTGCGAGAGAGTTGAACCTTGGGAAGGACAGGACAAACAAGTTGCTCCTCACGCTAAAAGACAAGAAGAAATACGTCCTTCATTACCGAAATCTCCAGCAGTATCTCAGTCTCGGAATGAAGCTCACAAAAGTGCACAAGGCGCTGACTTTCGAGCAGAAGAACTGGATGGAGCCCTATATAAGACTGAACACCGAGCTCAGAAAGAAGGCAACATCAGACTTCGAAAAGAACTTCTTCAAGCTCATGAACAACTCAGTCTTCGGCAAGACGATGGAGAACCTCAGAACCAGAGTCGATGTGATTTCAACCGCATACTGGTGTCCAAACAGGCGTTCAGCCAGGGTTCGGTTGAATCTTTCATTTATCGCTTGGTCTTTGTGGATATCAACACGCCCACGACGAATAGCTGTTTTGTTATTCTCCATCTCTTTAGTCACAGCACCCATAAATTCACGCCCAGGGTCGACCTGCAATAGTTTTGGCCATTTCAAAGGCCCGCGTATGTAAATCTTCTGAAAGGCTTTTGAAACCTCTAGAGACTCTTTCGATGTCAAGGGCTCTGCTGCTTTGTAACGGCTAGCCACATCGACCACCGTCAAAGCATATTTGTAAAGCTTTCTCCCATGAGGAAGTTTGTCGTGTGGCAAAAAAAGGAGATCCGCTTGATGTACCGCATTGGGCGAGAAGAGGTAAATCTGCCAAAAGGCTTGTTTGACAAGCCACTTTTTTGCTACATCATCAGAGACACGAGAAGCCGCAGCTACAATCATCGACAAAAGTCTTTGGGACACTTCAGTAAAAGCGCCCTCTTAAACATTTCTTCAAGAATTATAAAACATTTGGGCCACAGGGTTAGTAGAAACGATCCCCCTTCCCTCGGCCCCCTCCCTCGGACAATGTTGGTTGGAGAAAACTAGTTTTAAGCGCCAAAATCAACCTTGTAATGGGGGGAGGGGGGGATTTAGCAAGAATTTCCCTTGAAGGTCAAGAAAAGGTTAAAGCGTCCCAAACATATTGTCGAAGATTGTAGCTTTTTCACAGCGGCAATGCCTTTCCAATAGCCTTTGGAACTATAGTAGATCTTTGAGAGTTTAGCATCCATCGTGTATATTAAGGATTGTAAACTTTAAAAAGCTCCTTTCCTTTCTCCAGCATATGAAAGAGCTGGTCATGGATAGCTATCTCTTCTTGTAAAGCTTTGAAAGCGTTGTCTTTTTCCAATGGACTCGCGTTTTCGTCACCTGCAATCTTTACATTTTTTCAATCTTTTCATCATAGGACTCCATCTCTTTTTCAATGTTTTCTTTGCCCATATCGAGAGCAAGGTGTAAGTCCAGTCGGTTTTGTCTTTCCTCATGCAGCAGTTGGGAATATGCTTCCAGTAATATCCCAATGCCTTCAAGCCAAAGCCAAGTGAGACTTATAGCTCCGGCGGTGTAGAGAGCTCCTTTTAATGCATAGCTTTTGTGATCCATGGTTGTATATATAAGATTTTAAAGAAATCGAAAAAGCTGCATACCCATGGGCAAGTGCGCCCATTGGTGAGGCCATTGTTGTGTATGATATATATTCTGTTTTATGTTGGAAGGATTTTCTGGTCCTCAAGGTAATTCTTCAGTGCAATGCTCCCAGCCATGACAGCTGTGAACTTCACGTAGTTCATCACATTCGAGCTGGGGTCAGATGTGAATGGTTCTTTGACGACTTTTTTAGCGATCTATCCAATACCGGCGACAAGGCCAGTGATTGTTGCGGCATCGAGAATTGATTTCACGAGCTTGTTGTCAGACATGGCGTATATATAAAAGATTTTAAAATTTCAGCCGACTTCTCATCGCCCTCTGTGATCTCTTCAATAGCCATGATTAATGTTATGTAAACCGAAATATAAACGAAGGCGTCGATTGGGTCAGCTGAGATGACTGCTTGTCTAGCGAGCCAGTCCATATCGCCGCCAATGTTAGTGACTATTGCGTCATCGAGAACTAAGTTCACGAGCTTGTTGTCACGGACGAGTTTTGCCATTGTATATATAAGATTTTAAATTTCAGTCGACTCCTCGTCGTGCGCTGGGTCTGTGTTTTTGTTGATCAGCTGCCAGATTGTTTTAAAGGCGATTATGTTGAAATTAACCAAAACAAGAAGAATACCACCGATTGCAGACCCGTTTACGAAACCTTGGATGAGGTTTGCCATTGAGTTAGTATATATATGTATTTTTTAAAAATTATTCCATATTGCGAATTCCGGATCTCCTTTTCACCCTGACTTGGGGAGCGGTTATAACTTCCTCTGCAGCTGGTGGCGACGGTTGGGTTGGGGCTTTGTTGCGCCCAAGAGTTTCCATAATGGCTTCACGCTGGTATTACACCCCCATAGCGGAGACAATCAAACCGCCAACACCCAGAATGTAGTATCCTGTGTTGCTGTTGCTGCTAGATGAGTCATTTGTCGTGTTTGGGGCTGTGGGGTTTGGGGTGGGTTCCTGTTGCTTTGGAAGCTTGTTTTTTTGCTTCGCGTTCCAGACGGTTGCGCTCTGTCAGTCTTTTGCCAGAAGCAACACGACCAGGGTTTTTTGCCGGAAAAGTCTTTGGTGTATCAGAGGTAACGTGCGTGTTGGTTGTTGTTTCTTCAGGTATCGTCGGTAACGATTGCGCAGCTTGTGCCTCCATCGTGATATATAGGTTTTTTAAAAAATTATCTATCTGATTCCTTCGTGGTTCCTATCAGATTCCTTTCAGGTTCTTGTCTGATGGCACGGAGCTATCAGGAGCTGCCTCCAGCATCTGCATGACTTCATTCATTGCAGCCTCATCTGCCATCGTGTATATATTGTGTTTTTTATTTTTACATCTTCACTTCGACTCCATATGGTTGCCGCAGAGAGAAAACTAGATGGGAAAACGTGTGCTTTTTAACCCGTGCAATAAGATCTTTGTACTCCTCGTGTGAGAGTTCGCCGGCGTAGTCTTCGAAGATGGCCTTCGTTGTTTTACCTGATGGGGTGTAAAAAAGCACGATTGAGGCCACGTTTTCCCTAAAGGGTTTCGCAATGCTGGTTATCTGTTGAGTCAACACCCACACGGAGATGCCATCGTGGCGCGCGCTGAAGCCGAGTTGCACCAGCTGGTTCGTGCGGCCTTTCACGTCTTTCGAAGCGGCGCAATCATCGAGAATGATGAGAGTGTTTGTACCGTTGAAATGGTAACTTGCTAGTTTTAGCCACCATTCAATCTCATGCTGCTGGCCGACTATTACGAAAATGCGGGGCTCATTATCCACAAAACCATCGTAGGTCTTGTTGTTGACAAAGATTGGGCACAACAGCACGATATAGTCAAACTTGCCTCTGAAGGGGCCTCAAAGTTGATTCAGAAGATACTGTGTTTTGCCAGAGTTTGTTGGCCCAATAATTAGGGCATTGAAGGGCAGCTTTCGTGGGTCCATTCTCTATATGTGTGTTTGTAATACTGAACTGCCTGCAGCTGTCTGTCCATGATGTTCATCTGTGAGTCGCTGATGGTGTAGATGTGGCAGTGCGCGTTTCCCGAGCCGGAGGTTGTTCGTTCAATCTCAAGGTGCACGCCGTCCTTTGTGTTTACGAGGCGTTGGCCATTACCGTGCAGGGTTGTATCAGCCATTGATCGAAGATCGATAAGGAGGCCGAACTTGTTGTCAGTGAGATATTTGGTCAGAGTCATGTTAGGCCTGCCATCTCGAGTTCGCTTACCAAATAGTCGGCCGACCTCTCTCCACATGTCACTTCCATCGATGCCATTGTTGTATACTCTGTTTTTTCGAGGGGAGGGAAGAAGCCCTGCCTTTGAAAGAGAGGATCAAAAATATCTTCAAGAAATATGGGTGGACCTTGCAAGCGGTTGTTCTGGCTGCTGGTTTAGTCATAGGGGCTGTGACGCTTTCTGTTATGAATGCCTTGAAAGCGGGGACTAAGGCCGTTGGAAATGGGCTGAAAGAACTGGGGAAGAAGATTGCCTCCATCCTGCCCGGCCTCATCGGCTCGATCGTGAGCTACATCTTCAAAGCGGCCGGGCAGGTTTTATCCTTTCTTGGCGAGCATGCCTGGCTGCTAATCCTTGCCGTGGTAGCCTTCTTGGTTGAAAAGACCATCAAACGTAAAAATTAGCGCATCCAGGCAACAAAGCCTGCCAAAGCAAACGCACCAGCGGCAACAATTGCCTTGTTTAAGTGATGCGGCTCTATTGTGGTCCCTTGAGGGGTCTCTGGTGTTGGAGTGGGTGTGGGGGTTGGGGCTGGCGTTGGGGTTGGTTTTGCAGGCTTCTCACCCAAGCCCTGTGCCTGTGTTGCCTGTTTGTGAATAGGATTCGATGGGTGGCTGTTTGGTGGATTGATTTTTGTTGGGCTCCCATCCATGGGCGCAGTGAGGACTTTTTTGTGCCCAGATTAACATCATTGTTCACGCCAAGCTTCATCCCTTGCGTTGCCACCTTGAGATTATTGTTGTACCCGATCACGCTCTCTGTGTTGATAACCATGCGTGATGGCATCAGCCAGCTTCCTGCAGCTGTCGCAAAGTCTAGGCGCACTTTCGTTGCTTGGATGGCAAGCTGGTAACGCTGCACACTCGTTGCAATGTCGTTCAGTATTATGGCCTCCTCTAGATGGGTGAGGAATACTCTCTGCGTTTCAAACGCTCGGCCCCCATTCCCAATGATGCTGCTGCGGGTTTTGGCTTGTGAACCAAGAATGCAGTACACAAATGCCTCGATTGACTGATTCATACGCGCGAGCCCTGGCTGTGTTAGCCCCTGGGCGTAATTTGGCACAAAGTGCTCGAACTGGGTAACGCCCTTTGGTCGTTGCGAACGAAGGCTATTTCATTTGCCTTAAAGTTGGGGTCGTTTCTGTCAGTCACGCGCTCATCATTGAACAGAGCTAGATCGGGGTCGCCTGGATAGTCGAAACTGGTGGAGACGATGCCCGCTCCATATTCGCCATGGTACACATTTCCAAGACCGTGGTTCTTGCCGTATGTGAAACGGAAGTCAGAACTGGGGTCGATACCGAACTCTATGCAAATCTTCTTGTATGCGTCGATGTTGTACTTGTTGTCTTTCTGGTTGAATGTGGGGTCGTCTGGCAAAGCACTCATGCTTTGTTCCCCACCCATCTTGTAGAGTATTCGTCTTGTTGTGAAATAAACGTGAAACCGGTAAAACGACCGGTGCTGTGGGGTTAGGGATAGACTGGAACCCTTATCAAAGAGAATGTCACGCGAGATTCCACACCCGGTTGTTACACACCACAGTGCGAAGGAGAGTTGTTGTAGCCAAAAACTCATATGCGGACCACCGAGCCACTTTCTTCCATATTTCGCGGTTGTGAACGACATCTGTGTGTCTCTGAAGATATTTCTGTATTTCGTTGTGAAATAATCAGTTGGTGTGACGTAAATCCTTTGCTCTTCGTTTTTCAAAACAGCGCCAATCATCATGTCTTTGGAGATTGGGGTGGAGAAATCAACAGCTGGGATTGGCTTTTGTGTATTACGGTTCAACGTCAACTGATAGGGGAAACCTCCGTCTTGATGTAAGCCAAGAGCGTCTTTCATCGCTTGAGTCCAATCTTTGTGGGCTATTTCTGTAACGAGCGCCCATGAGCCGGGACCCTCTTTGTAAAGCACTGTTCCTGTGGCGGTTTTGTGGTCGTCGCCAAAGTTGACTTGTACTTCAAACTTAGACATATCAGCGCGTGAGAAACGCTTTTTAAAGTCTGATATCGCCTTGGCCTTGGCCGCAGCATAGAGCTTTGCCGCTTCTGGCGTTCTCATCCAGGCTAGTGGATCTGCTGGTGATTTTTTTGGTGCTTTTTGGCGCGGATGACTGTAGATATTTGGAGTAGAATTAAAAGGTGGTGGAGGGTCGTAGTAGCGAACTCCAATGTCTAGACCAAGATTTGAATTAGGATTAAATCCACCTGGACGTCCGCCAAACATGTTTGAATATATACATATATTTTTAAAAATGTTATATATACACAATGGTTGTTCTAACTATCGTCGCGCCTTCGAACCCTCACACAATCTACTTCGATCGCGCGCTTCCAAACCCTAGTTACATCCGGCTCGTCTCTTGTTCACTTTTCAATTCGTGGAATACTTTGAAACAAAGAGGAGAGATAACATTGTTTACTAATGGGAATAAAGAAGAAACTGTCAGGAGACTTCTTCCAGGCCATCACACTATTGAGTCTTTGGCAAAAGAATTAGAAAACGTATTCCAAAATGAAGAGTTTAAATTAGCAATCGAGACAAACTCGCCACTAGGGTCGATGGTCATTTTCAAAGAATACCAGGAAGAGGTTAAACTAGACCATGATCTGTCTGAATTGCTTGGTATAAATCTTAAATTGCTGTGGCCAACAACATTCGTCAAAGGATTAACGTCACCAAGAACTTACTTTATCCACTGTGATCTTGGTTGATAAAGAACAAAACCTGCTCAATGGGAAGCCTTCGACAGTTTTGGCTCGATTTGATGTTCGTGGGAAGCCATTTGAGAAAGTTGTCTATGAATCATCACAACAAAACGTCCTGCGCGAGACCTCTTCCTGCGAATATGTAAATAGCCTGTCTCTATCAGTGAAGGCTGCAAATGGCGACCTCTTTGACTTTAATAAAATAGAATTTGAAATAGAGATAAATTAAAATATATATATATATACCCCACCATGAGTTCTGCCAATGTACTGCCTCCATCGGCTCCGGAATACAGCCATACTGAACCGTTCTACCCAATATTAACAAATGGCGATGACTTTCGTCTAAAAAAAATCACAGACCTGCAGACAGAGCTTGAGTCAGACGCTAGCCACTATAGGCAGGTAGCAAAAAAATACAAATGAACTCACTCCGTTGTTCACGGTTCAGCTGTTGGACTTGGTTTTATCTCTGCGGGCTTATCTTCCGCAACAGTGGCCACAGCCTTGACAGGAGTTCGAATTATCGCCAGCCCCCCTCTGGCTGGCGTCGCTGCTGTTTCAGGGTTTTCATCAGCTGGCCTTAATGCATTCAGTAAACGGCTCGAAAGGAAGATCACAAAACATGAGAAGATCTACACACTCGCCATTGCTAAACGAAACTCTGTCAATGACTTGGTTTCAAAGGCTCTCACGGTTAAGACCATTAGTGATACAGAGTTTACAATCATACTTCGCGAGGTAGAGAAATGTCACGAACTGAAAGCCTTGATTCGCTCTGGTGAAACAAAGGCTACACAAGGAGGCAGTCAAACTCCAGCGCCAGATATAGACAAGATCAAAACCGAGCTTCGCAAAGAAATCAAGCAAGAGTTTCAAAAAAAGATCAATTGTCTCACAGCTGTGTCCAAGTCAGATTTGAAAGATTAAATTCAGGTTTTAATCTACAAATCTTGAGGAAAAAATAACATCACACTTAGCAGCCCGACACTGCTGTGTCATGACGTCACACCACAGCTGTGTCATGACGTCACACTAAGCAGCCCGACACTGCTGTGGCTGCACGGAACTTTGTGATCTTTGCAGTGCAATCTTTACCAATTGAACATCCTTCATCCTCTTCTATAAACATGAATGCGCTTCTAACTTCTGAAATCTACGGGCGGTTTAACAGACAACGGGCTGCCGTAAGACAAATGGATAGAGATAACGAATACGAGACTCAGCTCTTTGAGTTGGATCTCAAACACAAACAAGTCATGCTTCTTGGCCTAGCAGTTAGTGACTATACAACTGAACTGCACCGCTCACTTCTGCCTGAAAGGCTTCAAATCATCTTTGAGGCTTTGAGTTCCATGGGAGAAGATGAAAACGAGCGGAGCTATAAGGAAAACAAGTTTGTCATCATATCAACACCACGGGGGCCAAAAGCTTGCAACGGCTGTGGTGGGTCATTTTCACTCGAGATGGCTTCTTCGGAACCTGTTTGCGAAAGATGCTGCCGCATCGAAATACTTGATGGAGCGGCCTATACTCATGAACAAGTTTATAAAAACAACAAAAAAATACAAAACTATTCTACTGCAAAGTATCCCTTTATCCGCTGCCTTAACCACATACTTAGAAGTGACGAACGCGTTTTATCAGAAATACACCAAGTAATGGTAAAATGGGGTTTGCGGCCTACAACACTTTCAATGAATGTCTTGCAACATTTACTGCGTTGTATTGGTCGTAAGGATATAATTAAATACTCTACCACACTGCTGCACGTCTTTTCCGGTAGGGCAATCCCGCCGCTTACAAGGGAACAGCTTGACCAAGTCCACTACATCGACTCTTGCGTTAGGGGTTTTCTCCCAAAAAGGATCTACTACCCCTTTCTTGTCTACAAAATCCGAGATCTAATTCCACTGTTGGGCCACAGCGGGAGCTTTTATATTACATAAAACTTCAAAGCCCGGCAACAAATCTAAAGAACGAACGCCATTGGAGGAAAGCTGTTCTTGCTGCAGGCTTGGCTTTCTAAGAAGGCGTAAAGAAAGTCACTGTCGTCGCCTGTGTTTGGGATCGTTTCCTCTTGCTTCTTAGGCTTCGGCTTTGCAAATTGTGGTGTTTTGATTAACTCGCTGATTCTGCTCTGTATGGCTATCCTGTCTAGTGGTTGGGGACGTTGGGGGTTCGGGATCACCCCCACAGGCCCCTATGGAGCCTTAATTTAATGATTGACACCGCCACCCACAGGTCCTCCTGCCAGTCGGCCCAGTGGGTGGCGGTGTCAATCATTAAATTAAGGTTCCATAGGGGTCTGTGGGGGTGATCCCGAACGCCCCAACGTCCCCAACTACTCACTGTGAATGCTGGTCCGGTACGAGATCACCGCCCAACTCCAACCCCACATGGCACAGAGGTCCGGTACGAGATCAAGCTGTGAATTGCTGGTCCGGTACGAGATCACCACCCCAGGGAGGTATAGCCAATTGAAGAAACCCCACCCCTGTGCATATCAACCAACATGGCAATGGCACAGAGCCCCGGCACGAGATCACCAATTGAAGAAAATAAAACCCCTGTATATAACATGGCGGCTCAACGTCTTGACTTCAACCCAAGGAACCAAGATTACTTTGGTGATTGGTTGCATGGTTATAAGATGAACGTCCCTGGTGATTACCCCATCAAGGACCTCAATTCATTCTTCATAACTAATCGGGCGGCTTTTCTCCAGAAAATTGCACGCGAAGTCACAGAGCTTGGCGGGGTGAAGGTCACTTTGTCATTCGATGTTCACTTTCAAATGGAAGGCGAGGACAATCGAAAAATTAATCACTTCTTTTGGAACACCAATCCACTGATTGTTACACAACTCTATCAGCTTCGAGAGGAGGGCACTCTGGAAGGCATTGTCAATGACTTTGAGGAAGAGATTGCCAGATGGCAGCAGTTGGGTTCTGGTTGGGTGATTGAGAACATCAAAACTGTTTACCTTGAGTTCGGGACATACCAGCCTCTACGAGGTGGCACATTTATCCCAACCCCATCAAAACTCAGGTCAAAGCAGGCTATCATCAATGTGAAGAACAGAGATAACCAGTGTCTGCGCTGGGCACTGCGATCGGCATTGTTTCCTGTAAATGTTAACGCAAACAGAACAGGCAGTTATCCCATTGATGATGGTCTAGACTTAACTGGAGTTGATTTTCCAACACCATTGAGTCAGATATCCAAGGTTGGCGTCAAAACAACCTTCCAATCAACATTTATGGCTGGAAGAACAATAAGGTGGTTGTGATCAGAGTCAGTGAACAAGAGGATCCCAATCTGCGAAGGATTAATCTGATGATTCTCACAAACACTCGCACTTCGCATTCTTGTTACATCAAGAGCATGAGCAGACTTCTACACAGTGATTTCAACGCAAGGCGCCGCATGCATCACTGTGACACGTGTCTCCAAGCCTTTTCTTCAGAACGGGTTCTCACCGAACATCTTTTCTATTGCAGAGGAGTCAAAGGCAGGCCGGCACGAACTGAAATGCCAAAAGAAGGCGAAAACTTCCTCAACTTTAAGAACTTCCAAAACCAGATGAAGAAGCCTTGGGTCATATATGCTGACTTCGAAAGCATTGTCGAAAAAGTCCACGGCTGTTTACCAGATCCCCAACAGAGCAGCACCACTGAAACATCCGTACATAAACCCTGCGGGTTCTGCATGTTAGCTGTTCGCTCTGATGGAGAGGCAAAGGGCCCTTATCTTTACAGAGGAGAGGACGCCGTGCCAGTCTTTCTTGACACTCTTCAACAGTTGGAAGGAGTGATCAGAGACGAGTTGAAACACAAGGCACCACTCTCCATGACAAGAGCAGACTGGGCAGAGTTCAACCGTGCAACAGATTGCCACATCTGTGACAAGCCTCTCATCAAGGATAACTTCAGGGATGCCATTGCGATCTATGACTTAGACACCGGTAATTATGAGGGCTTCGTTCACCGCCACACCAACAACTGCTACAAAAAGTCATTCAAAGTCTTTATCCACCATTACGATGGTGAGATGGATGTGTTTCCATTTGTCGGGCCATGGAATCAAAGGAAGGCACCTCCTGATAACCTGCCAGAGCAAGTCGATTGTCTCTACTGTGAGGAGCCCCTTATCCAAGACTCTGTTCGAGACGCAGTCAAAGATCATTGTCACATCACAGGCAAATATCGGGGTGCTGCTCACCATTCTTGCAACATCAACCATTTCAGAACCAACCCGAAAACGGAAATAATCCCGGTAATCTTTCACAACTTGAAGGGTTATGATGCACACCACATCATGAGTGGAATTGCGGATGTGAATTCCGATTTGAAATGCATCCCAAACAACATGGAGAAATACATCTCTTTCTCTCTTGGTAAGCTGAGGTTCATTGACAGCTTGCAGTTCATGCAGTCAAGCCTCAGTGCCCTGGTTGATGCAAACAAGCCAGAGTCCTTCACAATCACGGAAAACCACGAGAAGAACCAATCCAGACGCGGCCTTCTCCTGCAAAAAGGGATTTACCCATACGAATACATGGACTCTTGGGCTCGATGTGATGAGATCTCTCTCCCGCCGAAGGATGCCTTCTACAGCGAGCTCAAGAAGGAAGGCATCTCAGACGAAGAATACGCCCACGTGCAGAAAGTGTGGGAGGTATTTGGATGCAAGACGCTGGGGGATTACCACGACCTCTACCTTGAGACAGATGTGCTTCTTCTGGCTGATGTTTTCGAGAACTTCAGAAAGACATGTCTGCGGAACTACAAGCTTGACCCGGCACATTATTATACAAGCCCTGGTCTCTCCTGGGACGCCCTTCTCAGGTATACGAAAATCAACCTGGAGCTGCTCACAGACATCAACATGCATCTCTTTGTTGAAAGCGGCTTGCGAGGTGGCATATCCATGGAGAGCAGGCGACACTGTAAGGCCAACAACCCCTATCTTCGTGACCACAACCCCGACGAAGAGTCAAGTTACATCATGTATCTCGATGCGAACAATCTCTATGGATGGGCCATGAGTCAGTCTCTTCCCGTTGGCAACTTCGCATGGTGCCCTGTATTTCCAACACAACACCAGATCAGGAGATGGAGGCCAAACAGAAAGATTGGTTACATTCTCGAGGTTGATCTTGAGTACCCCGAGGAGCTGCATGATGAGCACAACGCTTATCCTCTTGCCCCAGAAAGTCAGGTCGTTCCAAAGGAATGGATGTCACCATACCAAAGGGCCTTGACAGAGGGACAGCCAAAAGACAAGACGCAGAAGCTGCTCCTTACCCTGAACAACAAATCACGGTACGTGTTGCATTACAGAAACCTCCAGCAGTACTTGGATCTTGGAATGAAGTTGACGAAAATCCACAAAATGCTCAAGTTCGAGCAGAGGGCTTGGATGGAGCCATACATCTCCCTGAACACCGAGCTCAGGAAGAAGGCCACTTCCGACTTTGAGAAGAACTTCTTCAAGCTCATGAACAACTCAGTCTTCGGTAAGACAATGGAGAACCTCAGAAATCGAATCGACATGAAGCTTGTCCGGGCGCACGAGCGAGACAAGATGAGAAAGCTTATCGCAAGCCCACTGTTTTCCAGTGCAACGGTCTTTGGACCCAAACTGGCGGGGCTCCAGATGCACAAGGAGAAAATCAAATTCAACCGCCCAGTTTACACAGGCATGTGCATCCTTGATCTCTAAAACACTGATGTACGACTTCTATTACAAACATCTCAAGCTGAAATATGGTCAGTGTGTAGACCTACTCTACACAGACACAGACTCTCTGCTCCTCGAGATCAAGACGGATGATGTATATAAAGACATGGAGAACCTTCTGGATGAACTCTACGACACAAGTGATTATCCCAAGGACCATCCACTCCACAGCCAGAAGAACAAGAAGGTAATCGGCAAGATGAAGGACGAGTGCGCAGGTAAGCCGATCTCGGAGACTGTGTGTCTTCGCTCGAAGATGTACTCAATCCTTCTTGATGACGACAAAAACATAAAGAAAGCAAAGGGCACCACCAAGGTTGTCACAAAGAAAGAGATCACCCACCAGAATTACAAGGACGCCCTCTTCGACCGGCGAACCTTCAAGCACGGGATGGATAGGATCCGAAGCAAAGGCCACCAAATCTTCGGTGAGCATCTAAACAAGACAACACTTTCCCCCTTTGACTCCAAGCGCTGGATCAAGGATGATGGCATCCACACGCTGGCATATGGTCACAAAGATATCGGTGGCAACTGAGTGCCCGGTGGCACAACCATCAACTCCTCACGAACGAATCCTCTCTTGGGGCCGTCGTAGAGATAATAAACCACAGGCGCATCTGGTTTGGTGACAACCTTCTCAATGTTGTGGACCTTCAAAGACCAGATCGGATCAGTCGCGCGCCTCCCACCCCCTTCCAGCTCACCGGGCTGATACAAATATCTCACACTCACACGGGGTGGGAGCTTCTTCTCATTCACCCCAACAGGCCTAGCATACGGAGTCGCGGGCTTGGCAGAAACGGCTTTCTCTTTGATTGCATCCTTTGGCTTCTTGCCAGTGAGTCTTGTTACTTCATTGTTCAAGGCCGAGACAACATCTGGCAGTCTTTTGACCCAAGCAGTCGAACGGCCAGAGGGCATATTCATTTCAACGGCATACTGATAACCAAACAGCCTTTCAGCCAGGGTTCGGTTGAATCTCTCCACAATTGCTTGGTCTCTGTGGATATCAACCCGTCCGCGACGAATGGTTGTTTTGTTGTTTTCCATTGTCTTAGTCACAGCCCCCATAAACTCTTTCCCAGGGTCAACTTGCAAGAGTTGAGGCCATTTCAAAGGCCCACGCCTGTAAATCTTCTGAAATGCCCTTGAGACTTCTTCAGACTCTTTCGAAGTCAGGGGCTCTGCTGCCTTGTAACGGCTAGCCACATCCACAAGGGTTAATGCGTATTTGTAAACCTTTCTCCCGTGTGAAAGTTTGTCGTGGGGCAGGAAGAGAAGATCTGCTTGATGCACTGCATTGGGTGATGAGACATCAAACTTGGGTCGAGGGATATGGCGTGGCGCTGGGAGGTAAACTTGCCAAAGGGCTTGTTTGACCAGCCATTTCTTTGCGACATCATCAGAGACCTTGGCTGCTGCAGCTAGCTTTTTCACAGCGGCAAGCCCTTTCCAATACCCTTTCGTGCTCTAATAGATCTTAGAGAGTTTCGCCTCCATAGGGGTATATATTGAGTTTATGAATCGGTGAAATATGCCTTATGCGACTCACGACGATGCTGTACAAAGAAAAGGCGCAGCTCTTCACCAACTCTGTTAGCAGCTTCTTCGTACTCATCAATTTGTTTTAAACTGTTGAGATAAATGTTTCTAGCTAGTTCATACATTTTATGCTCTGCTCGCTTTATTTCCTTATATTCTTGAGCCGAAAAGCATGTTGTTAAACTTCCGCGGTCTTCATCATCACTGTCTCCAGTAAGTTCCCGAACAATTTTCGTTAGTTCATCGTTGAATTTATTTTGGGGGAATGCTGGTAAACGGTTCAACACGTTCATAACGGTGCAATGTTCTTCAAGAGAAAAGAGTGAAGCCATGGTATATTATAAGTGTTTTTTTTTTTTAAAAAATTAAAGAAAGCGATAAGCCGCATACCCACCCGCAAGCAGGGTGCCTCCAATGAACGCAAGTTCGCCATTCTTCTGTTGTGTACTGGGCTTGTAAAAGTCCGAGAAGGCAGGCTCTTTGTTGTCTTTGATTTGTTTATCTGGTTGTGTTTGGTGCATCTGGTTATACAAGACCAGGGCTTGGTCAGTGGTTTGGAAGTTTTTGCTAGCTTGGTGTTCCTTCCGATCGTTGGCTGCAATCCAGTCGAGGAGCTTGGTGCGGTCCTTCTGGTATTTTGCGTAAGCCGCTTGGTATTGTTCAAGGGCGTGGTCATGACGGATTTTCTCATCCATTGCTGCCTTTCCGTTATCACCAGACAGATATTTTGCGAGATAATTGCCGCCCGTGAAAGCGGCAGCATTGAGAACAGCGCCAAGAGCCATTATTGCAATCGAAGCCATTGTGTATATATATGGTTTTACAAGTTGTCTGGGAGGATTTTCTGGTCCTCGAGATATTTCTTCAGTGCGATGGTGCCAGCCATGACGGCTGTGAACTTGACATAATTCATTAAACTCGCACTGGGGTCGGCAGTTAAGTTTTCTTTGATTGTCTTTTTACCAATCCAACCAATACCAGCGACAAGGCCAGTGATTGTTGCGGCGTCGAGGATAGACTTCACAAGCTTGTTGTCAGACATGGTTTGTGTCCAGTATACATATGTTTTTTTTTTTACTCAGACTCGACCTCTGCCTCGACCTCGGGTTCGGCCTCGGGGCCCCTCGACTCGGGCTTGTGGCTCCTCGACTCGGGCTTGTGGCTCCTCGACTCGGGCTTGTGGCTCCTCGACTCGGGCTTGTGGCTCCTCGACTCGGACTCGTGGCTCCTCGACTCGAATGACTCGAATGACTCGGGGTTCCTCGACATCTGACTCGTCCTCAGACTCAGACTCGGGCTCGGGTCTGTTATGCTTATTCAAGGCTAAACCACAAACTGTATCAATGGCGGCAAAAGTAAGTCCAAACCAAAGAATAACCACACCTCCGATTGCAGCAGAATTCATCAAAGCTTGGAAAGGATTCATGGCGTTCAGTATATATATGTTTTTTTATTCCATATTTTTCATTCCTTGTCTTACAGGAATTCGAGATGGGGGTGTTGCTGGTGGTGTTGCAGCGGGGGTGTTTGCTGGTGGTGGTGTGTTTGCTGGTGGTGTGTTTGATTTTCTCCCAAGCCTTTGCATTATGGCTTCGCGCTGGTAATAAACACCAGCAGCAGAGACAATCAACCCACCAACTCCCAGAATATAAACGATTGAGTTGCTGTCACTTGTTGTGTCACTTGTTGCGCCACTTGTTGCAGAATTGTTTTCGCTTGTTGAGGGTGCAGGCTTTTGTGCTTCAGCCTTTTTCTTTGCTTCACGGGCCATTCGGTTGCGTTCTGCTAGCCTTTTACCAGAAGCAACACGCCCGGGGTTCTTTTCTGTTGCAGGCTTTGTTTTCGGAGCCTCAGAGGTAACACGGTCAGCTGTTGGAGTTGGAGTTGTAGTTGGAGTTTGAGTTTCTTCAGGGATCGTCTCGAGTGGTGTGGCCATCCTGTGTATATATGTGAGTTTTATTTTTTACAAGAGGTGCCAGGTTGCTGCCAGGTTTCTTCAAGGTTGCTGCGAGGTCGCCACAGGTCCCAACCCAACTTCATCAAGTCCCTCAAGTGGATAGCCTTCACTGTCTCTGGTTGGATGTGTGGGTGGTGATTCCAATTCTATCAAGTCAGTCTTGTGATCAGACTCTCGTTCAAACTTGATGTGTTTTGTTGTGATGAGAGCAGCATTGGCAATGCGCAGCCATCGTCCCGCATCGAACGGCAATAGCCCCAGCAAGATTTGACAGCTCCTGGTTGATTATGTAGTCGTTCTTGAGTTCTTTCTGCAATTCCTCGACATCATCAACCGGGACCACCATGCCAACGCCTTTGGATATGAGCATGATGCCAGAATCAACTAGGGATTCGGTTGTCTTGTTACCAACGTAGGCCTCGTACCGTTTGCAGTACTTGTCAACGTCCTTGTCTGACAACCGCTTGACATGATCGTGTGTGAGTTGCACGCCGATGGCTTCTTTAGCCTTGCCAGTTGAAACAAGGATTGCCAGCTTCTCACGTTTGGCAGGAATGTCATTGTCACCAACTAACCCTGTTGAAGGTGCGGCACCAGGGGTGGCCTCCAGCATCTGCATTACTTCGTCAAAAACGACCTGGTCTTCAGCTGCTTGTGCCATCAGGGGTATACATATGTGTTTTTTAATTTTCAATAATTCTCTTGATGTCTGGCAAAAGGGTTTCAAGCTCTCGTATAATCCCCGCCATGGTGTCTGGCATAGAATTCAACCGCAAGGGATATCTGTCAGAAGCATGAGGCGCAGATCTTCCTCATCAGCGGCTTTGATAATTTTGTTTTGCGCCTCAAGGGTGTGTTTGTGCAATTCATCCAAAAGCTGTGAAAGCACAGTGAGCTTGTGAAGACTGGTTGGCGTATTCATGGTATATATGTGTGTTTAAATCTTGTACTCAATTCCATACGGGTGTCTCAAAGAGAAAACCAGGTGGGAGAACTTGCGGGATTTGAGCCTTGTGATAAACTCTTTGTACTACTCGTGGGAGAGCTCGCCGGCATAATCTTCGAATATGGCTTTGGTTGTCTTGCTGGAGGGCGTGTAAAAGAGCACGATCGCTGCAATGTTATCACGATATGGCTTGGCAATGCTGGTAATCTGCTGGGTCAAGACCCACACAGATATGCCGTCATGCCTTGCGCTGAACCCAAGATTGACCAGCTGGCCCGTGCGACCTTTAACATCTTTGGAGGCGGCGCAGTCATCGAGAATGAATAAAGTGTTGGTGGATGTGAAAAAGAAGCTCGCCAGCCTCAACCAGTCTTCGATTTCATGCTGCTGGCAGACGATGACGAAGATGTGTGGATCGCGGATCCACGAAGCCATCGTATGTCTTGTTCTTAACAAATGTGGGGCAGAATAAAACGATGTAATCAAAACAACCCCTAAAGGGGCCCACCAGTTGGGAGAGAAGATACTGTGTCTTGCCAGAGTTAGTGGGGCCCACGATTAGTGCATTGAATGGCAGCTTTCTTGGGTCCATAACCAACCGCTATATTAGTTGGTTTGCAAACTGGCGGGGAGGGGGCCTTTGCCAGAAGTCTTTGTATTTCATTGTGTGATAATGGTCTGGTGGATGGCAGGGGAGCCGGCTTAGCATAGAAGTTGATCTTGTTTCTTGTGGCCATGGGGCTGGTGGGTATATATATGTGTTTACTTAGTACTGTAGAGATTCCAGCTGCCTGTCCATGATGTTCATCTGTGCGTCTGAGAGGGTGAAGATGTGACAGAGTGCGTTTCCCGAGCCTGTGCCATTTCGTTCGATCTCGAGTTGCACGCCATCCTGTGTGTTGACTAGCCGTTGACCACTGCCGTGCAGGGATGTGTCAGCCATGGTCCGCAGGTCAATCCAGAGACCAAACTTGTTGCCTGTGAGATATTTGGTCAAGTTCATGTTAGGCCTGCCGTCCGTGTGTGGGGTAAAATGCCTGGTTATCTCTCTCCACATGTCTGTGCCACTGATGCCCTCATTGTAAAGCCTGTTTGGAACACCGTTGACTGTGACCTTCACTTTGGTGATGTCGGGATTGCAATAGTTCTCGGAGTCCCTGGCACCAGCCGTGTAGGGGTTGATGAACAGCAAGAGGATGCCCTTGAGAGACCGACGCTGTGGGTTAACCCGAAGATTCAGCCGAGTGTCACCACTTTTTGAGAAGGGATGCACCCGATCTCGCATTACCAGGTCATAAGCGAACCCCTTGCCACTGGTGTAAGTACTTGTTGCCTCGTCGGCCAGCTCATTACTTCTGATTGTCTCATACTCCAGCTGGATGTTTTCCAACTTGTACACGAGCTTGCTTGTGTCTGAGCCTCGGACAACTTGGTTTGCGGGAGCGAGGGTTAGTTCGAAGACCAGATCGTTATACAGTGCTTGAGGATATATACCACCGTGATCTGTTAAGATTTGGTGGTCCAGCTTGATGTGATACTTATTCTTGTATATTGTCTCCAGCTTGGTTTCCGCATCCACACCAGAGGTCTTCTTGTCGCCAGCACCAGAGCGGATCTTGCACAAATCCACACTCTGGATGCCCTCCATAAGCATATTTTCCCGCTCATCGGATGATCTGAAGAGATCTTCGAAGATCTTGTAGATGTCATACCCAACCGTATCCTGGACAGTGGTGGCGGCAAACTTTACAACGAGCCTGTCCACCAGGGCCCGAGAAACATTTTGTACGAGAAAGTTGTTTGCATGACCGCCGGATAGATTGATGTTAAACACCAGGGCAAGTGAGCCGGACACAATAACATCGTCAGTGCCCAGCTTGGGCACCGAGACATAAAGTGTCTCGCCGGGGCTAGCCTCAGAAGGGTTGTGTGTGATGCGCTTGACGGTTCTCTCTGCTTTCATGGCGCCCAGTGTCTTTTCACTGTGAGATGGAAGTAAATTCGGTTGCACAGCCATGGTATATATTTGTGTTTTAAAAATTTATATTTATATATCATCATGGCTGAAGGCGGTGAAGTCGATATACCTGATAATCCTTGGGTTGACCATGGAATTGACCACGATGATGACGACGATGACGAACAAGAAGTTGACACAACAACACCTTTTCAACCAGACGATGCATCCACCCCATACCACGGCAGCGAGCAGCATGAAATCTATAAATTGCCTCGCGAAGAAAGGCAACCTTATCGACCAGGTGCTGACAAATCCACTCCATACCATGGCAGTGAATCGCATGAACTGCATACATTACCTCGCGAAGAAAGCGGGCTGCCAGGTAACCCTGAAACCGCCCCTCTGCTTGGAGAAATCCTAGCCGGAAATGAAAAAGTAGAGAGAATCGATAAAGCCATGGACTGGATCAAAAAGAAGTTTCCAAAAGTAAACATCCCGAAATTAGGTCCAATTGGTTTTGGTAAAAAACCAGCAAATGATGGCAAAATTGTTTCCTTTGGGCCAAAGGGCGGCGAATCTCTTATTTTCAAGCAAGATGGGAGCTTTCTTAAATCGTTCACAGACAAGTTCAAAACATCCCTTGGCCAAAGCGCTGAAGAGGTTATCTCTGAAAAAAATGCATCAATAAGGGAAGAAAGACAAAGAGAGAAGGAAACACAAAAACAATTGAAGGAGAATGAAGGGGTTGCTGCAGAGCTACAACAAAAAAAAAATGAGGAGCAAAACCTCAGAAACAAAATTGCGAAAAATCAAGCTAGCATCGACGCTCTTGAGGCGGAACGCGGTACAAAACTTGAAAATGAAGCCGAGATAAATAGACTGGAACTGCTGAACGAAAATCATAAAAAAAATCTTAAAAACCAGAAAATAGAAATAGAGACCCTGAAAAAAAATACAAAAAAAACGAGATGAAGAACAGGCAAAGGAGGACAAAGAGAGATCACGCGTTTATTCTATTGTGAAGGAAAGAAATGAATATGAAGCAGGGCTAAACTCAACTAAACCCCTTGATGAGTTAAACGAAAGAGAAGTCGAACTTGAACGGCAGAACGCTGAAGACAAGCGCGTGATAGAGGATGAGAACACGTCTCCCTCTGAAAGAGCAGCTGCTGAAGACCGGGTTGCTGAGCGAGAAGAAGAGCTGGCAAGGCTCAGAACACAAATTGAGGTGCGTGAACAAGCACTGTCTTTGAGAGAGAGGGTCAGAGAAATCTTCAAGAAATACGGATGGACTCTGCAAGCGATTGTTCTGGCAGCTGGCATAACCATCAGCGCTGTTGTACTCGCCACCTTGAACGGTCTGGCAAAGGCCACACGAGCTATTGGAAATGGGCTTAAAGAGCTTGGCAAAAAGGCAGCCAGCGCACTGCCTGGCCTCATTGGCTCAATTGTTAGCTTCCTCTTCAAAACGGCTGGGTCGGTCATCTCCTTTCTGGGCGAACACGCCTGGCTGCTCATCCTTGCCGTGGTGGCCTTCCTTGTTGAAAGGATCACCAAGCGTTCGAAGTCCTGAACACTTATCTCAACCAAACGAAAAGCCCTGCCAAAGCAACCGCACCCACACCAACGACTGCCTTGGAGACGTGATGCGGGTCGGGCTGTGGTGCGGGGGTTGGTGTGGGTTGTGGTGTGGGTGTGGGTGTGGCCTTCGGTTTGGGTGCGATGCCCTGTGCCTGTGTGGCCTGGAGATGTATCGGGTTTGATGGGTGACTGTTTGGTGGATTAATCTTTGTTGGTCCACCGTCCATGTGGCGAAAGGAGGCTTTTTTCGTGCCCAGATTAACACCACTGTCCACACCCAGCCTCATCCCTTGCGTTGCCTCCTGCAGATTGTTGTTATACCCGATCACGCTCTCTGTGTTGATAATCATGCGCGAGGGCATGAGCCAGCTTCCGGGTGCTGTCGCAAAGTCTAGGCGCACTTTCGTTGCTTGGATGGCAAGCTGGTATCGCTGTACGCTTGTTGCGATGTCGTTCAGGATTATGGCCTCCTCTAGATGGACCAAGAAGACTCTCTGCGTTTCGAACGCCCGGCCTCCTTTTCCAATAATGCTGCTGCGGGTTTTGGCTTGTGAACCAAGAATGCAGTACACAAAGGCCTCGATTGATTGGTTCATACGCGCGAGCCCTGGCTGTGTTAGCCCCTGTGTGTAATTTGGCACAAAGTGCTCGAACTGGGTGTCCGCCCCTTGATCGTTGCGGACGTAAGATATTCCATTGGCTTTAAAGTTGGGGTCTTTTCTGTCAGTGACGCGCTCATCATCGAATAGAGCTAGATCAGAGTCTGGATAAGTGTAATCGGTAGATGTTGGACCATCTCCATAAAACCAAATGTAGACATTCCCAAGACCGTGGTTCTTGCCGTATGTGAAACGGAAGTCAGAACTGGGGTCGATACCGAACTCGATGCAAAGCTTCTTGTACGCATCGATGTTATAATTGTTGTCTTTCTGGTTAAATGGGGGGTCGTCTGGCAAAGCACTCACACTTTGTTCCCCACCCATCTGGTAGAGTATTCGCCTTGTTGTGAAATAAACGTGAAACCGGTAAAACGACCGGAGCTGTGTGGTTAGAGATAGACTGGAGTTCTTATCGAAGAGAATGTCACGCGAGATTCCACAGCCGGTTGTTGCACACCACAGCGCGAAAGAGAGTTGTTGGGGCCAAAAACTCATATGAGGGCCACCCATCCACTTTCGGCCGTATTTGGCGGTTGTGAAGGATATCTGCGTGTCCCTGAAGATATTTCTGTATTTCGTTGTGAAATACTCAGTTGGCGTGACATAGATCCTTTGCTCTTTGTCGTTCAAGATTGCGCCAATCATCATGTCTTTGTCTATTGTGGTGGAGAAAGCAATAGCCGGGATTGACTTTTCTGGTTGCCCCAACGATAACTGATAAGGGAAACCGCCATCATAGACAAGGCCAAGAGCGTCTCTTTCGGCGCCAGTCCAATCTTTGTGGGGCATTTCTGTGATTAGCCCCCATGAGCCAGGGGCCTTTTTGTAAAGCACTTCCCCTGTGGCTGTTTTGTGGTCGTCACCAAACTCTACTTGCACTTCAAAGTGTGACATATCAGCGTGCGGGAAACGCTTTTTGAAGTCTGAGAGCGCCTTTGCCTTGGCCGCGGCAGAGAGCTTGGCAGCCTCCGGCGAACTCAACCAAGCAATTTCAGGATCAGGAGGCGGTGGCTTATATGGAGGATGGCTATTGACGTTTAGGTTTGAATTAAAAGGAGGTGGGAGTCCGTAATTGTGACCGCCGATGTTTATGCCAAGATTTGAATTAGGATTAAATCCACCAGGTCGTCTGCCAAACATGATTGTATATATTTATATTTAAAAATGTTCTTATATACTTGCATCTGTCATGGTTGTGTTAACAATTGTCACGACTTCGAACCCTCACACGATCTATTTCGACCACCCACTGCCGAAACCGAGTTATATCCGTCTTGTTTCTTGCTCAATTTTCAACTCTTAGCATAATTTGAAAGAAGAAGCAAAGGTTTCACCGGCAACCCCTCCCCCTAATGGTTCATCACGTGAGGCGACCTTACTTCCAGGGCATCACACTATTGAGAGTTTAACAAAAGACTTTGAAAGCCTAAAAGACTTTAACAGCCGTTTAAACCTAACAATTGAAACAAACAGGCCATATGGGGCCATGGTCATTACAAATAACAGCGGCAGTGTGAAGTTAAGTAATAATCTGGCAGAATTGCTTGGCATACGCCCTGTATTGATGCTAATAACCTTCGTCAAGCGTTTAAGAGCGCCAAGCACTTACTTCATCCACTGTGATCTGGTTGATAAAGAACAAAACCTCCTTAATGGCAAGCCTTCGACAGTTTTGACTCGGTTTGATATTCGTGGGAAAGCTTTTGAAAAGGTGTTTTACGAGAAAACACAACAGAACATCTTGCGTGACTTCTCGTCTAGTGATTATGTTAACTCTATCACACTGTCAGTTAGGGATGAGAACAATAACCTCTTCAACTTCAATGGCGCGCCATTGGAATTTGAAGTTGAGTTAAATTAAAAAATCATATATATACCCGCACCATGAGTTCTGCTAATGTGCTTCCATCAGCCCCCGAATACAGCGAGACACAACAGCTATACCCTATGCGTGAGATCACTCAAATTAATGCAGAAGACTTCCGACTCAAAAAGATCTCTGACTTGCTGAAGGAGTTGTCTGACAAAGCCGAGCACTACAGGCAAGTCGCAAAGAAATACAAACGAACCCAATCATTAGTTCATTACTCGGCGGTTGGCCTTGGGTCACTTTCTGTCGGGCTGTCATCAGGGGCCCTTGCCACTGCATTGACTGGGTTCGGAATTATTGCAAGTCCAGCACTTGCGGGCATCGCGACCCTCTGTGGGCTGTCCTCTGTTGGCTTTACAGCTGCCAACAAGAGGCTAGAGCGTAAAGTGACCAAACACGAGAATATCTACACACTGGCCCTGGCTAAACGCAACTCTGTCTATGAACTGGTCTCAAAAGCTCTGGAAGACAAAAGGATCAGTGATGCAGAATTCACCATAATCACTCGTGAGGTGGAAAAATATCACGAACTCAAAGCTGCAATCAGGGATGATGTTAAGGCTAAAAAAAACGTTGGCACTCTAACACAAGCACCAGACCTCGAGAAACTCAAAAACGAACTTCGCAAGGAAGTCAAACAAGAGTTTCAAAAAAAGATAAGTCTTCTCACCGCAGCATCCAAGTCCGATTTGAGAGATTAAACTCGGGCTTTACTCTCTACATTTCTAAGGATAAATCATTTGCGCCCAATTGAATACATAACTCGGCTGTGTACAACCATGGAGGAGTTCGCTAAACAACTGGCTGGTGTTCGGTCCTTGGACACTAAAGGCGAATACAAAGCCAAACTCGATGAGCTTGATAAAGAATACAAATTTATCCTCCTGCGCTCACTCGAAAACTACACCAAAGAAATACGGCGTTCAAACCTGTCAGAACGCCTTCATATCATCAAGGAGTATCTTTCTCCCGAGGTACAATACCCTCCACACTCACCTTTCACCCTTGTGAATGAAAGGACAAAAATTTGCCAAAACTGCAAAGGCAAATTAAACCTCAGTATGTTTTCATCAGAACTTTGCTGTGAGGACTGCGGTCTCTTAGAGCCTCTGGATGGGGTGACCTTCGATTACAACGGACTCTATGGTGGTGATTACACAATTACCAAAAAAAGAATGGCCACCAAACACTACAACTTCAAAAGCTATCTCAACAAACATCTGAAAATTTGTGAACACCACGTCTGCTTGTCCAATGCTGAAATACAACATGCAAATGATTCTTTCAAATTCATCGAAGAATATCTGCCGAAAAGAATCTCCATGCCATTTGTGGCCCACAAAATCTTGGATGCGATAAAAGGGCCACATCGGCTTGTCAATTACTTCTGGCTGCAAGTCCCAGAAAAATCAATGTGGAAGCACGAACAAAGCTGGAAGATCATGCTTGAAAAGATGGATCACGTTGAGTGAGCACTGCCATAGAAACTTTCGTGAGCGCTTGGACCGTCATAATCTTCCTCGTCATCACTGCCGATGTCTGAAAACATCAATGCCCGCTGTAAAGCTCTATAAGGCGGCATGCCAGGACAGATGGCTCTGTGCATACCCATGTCCACTTCTGGCGAGAAGTGTTCTTGACATTCATCACATGTTTGTGAAGTGAATAAACGAAAATGGCAAAGGTGTTCCCAGTGATAATGATTTTTTATTGAAAGGCATACAGATTTCATCCTGCGTTGATGAAGGGTCCTGACAGCTAAGTCACGCTGGATACTCCTTTCAACCAGTTCAAGGATGTAATCCTGGATCATGTCTGGTAAGTAGTCCCAATGGGATTCACCAAAAGACAGCAACCATTCGCCGAAGTAGTCTTGATTCTTTGGATTGAAGTCAAGTCCTTGTGTTGTCATTGCCATGTTGATTCGATATATATGGGGATGAGATTTGTCCAATTGACATATACTCCTGGCTTAGCCATTTAGAGTCAAACAATGCCAGTTCATACTGGCTAAGGCTTATATCACAAGGGGTGTTTTCGGGGGAGGGCAATCATTTGTTAAGTGTCTGGAAACCGTTTGTCTACACAATCTTCGATTGCAGCCGGGACAAATCTCTTTCGGGCGTGGTTCTGTTCGCAGTTTCTTGCAAGCATATTTTTGATGCTCAACAAGAGAATGGCCTTGGGTGAAGTTTAAACCACAATGTCTGCAAGGGTTGTATTCGAACGTCCCTTTGTTCTTTGCATATAAGTCATCACCTTCTTTCAACTCAATTCCACGCATTTTCAAAAACGCAACGGCAGTCATTGGTTCGTTCGCCATCGCGATATAAACAAGGGCAGGGATTTCTTCAATTGGTGATGCCTCGCTTGCCGTTGCGGGTGGGCTCGGGGAAAACGCATTTGACTCCCTCTTAAGGGTTTTTGAGGAAGGAGTATCCAGGGTTTCTTCAATTGGCTATACCTCCCTGGGGTGGTGATCTCGTACCGGACCAGCAATTCACAGCTTGATCTCGTACCGGACCAGCATTCACAGTGAGTAGTTGGGGACGTTGGGGCGTTCGGGATCACCCCCACAGACCCCTATGGAGCCTTAATTTAATGATTGACACCGCCACCCACTGGGCCGACTGGCAGGAGGACCTGTGGGTGGCGGTGTCAATCATTAAATTAAGGCTCCATAAGGGCCTGTGGGGGTGATCCCGAACCCCCAACGTCCCCAACTACTTGTCTTCATGAAAGGATTCAACCGCGTCTTGTATTTGTGCAAGGAAGTTTGGATTCTTTGCAACCATTACGTAACTAATATCGAGGAGCTTCCAAGCAAAATACCCAATAGACTGACCACCCTCAAAGTTGCCTTTCAAAGCTTTTATACGTCTGTTCTCCTCTTTGGAGTCTTCTGGCGAAAAGGAAAACCGGACTTTTCCATACGAGCACCAAAGCTCCTTCTCTGCGATTCCCTGCATAATCTCTTCGAAAACCTTTGGATGTGTTTTTCTTGAGCCAATGCTGATCATCTCTGTTGGCTCCCCTCTGTGCTTTCTGAAGACAACACAAATGCCTCATGCGTAGGGAGCTCTTCTTTTTAGCGCAGGTATTTTGTCTCTGTTAAAACTCGAGTTGTGGGACATGTCCGCTTTTAAAACGTCGTTTAAAGCGCACATTCTAAAGCATTCGTCTACAAATAAGCCTTTGTTAACCATGTCGCCGCTGAGTGAGAGGCCTGTTTGTATTTGGTCCTTATAGTATGGCTGGACTGTGTTTCTTACGATCTGCCTTCTGTGCGGGCACTTGAATTCCAACAAAACCAAACGGTTAGTAGCTGGATCGATGTAATATCCGTCTGGACTACATGTTAGTTTGCCTTGTAATGGATGCCCATTTCTAAGCCCGATGGAAATATCATGTCCAAACACGCAGACTGAGAAAGTACTTTCAAAGAACTCCCGTACAAGAGGCTCGAATAAACAACCCCATGTAATTGCAACATTCTTTGTAAACGTGTGTTTTGGCTGGATCTTTTTACAGAGCATACCTGTTGGTCGCTCAAATGGATTTCTCCCGGTGAGGATAGAGACCTCGGAAGCTCCGATTGTATAAATTCTAGCGTTCACCCAGTCTGCGCTCGTTTATTTGAGCCCGGTGTCGATAGTGCTCAGAACCTGTTGGAACTCTTTAACAACTTCGCTCATTGTTGGTATATAGGGGGGTGAGCGTTTATTCAATTGGCGGCGCTCAACCCGAGTGGTGGAATTAACCGCTTGGACAAGGATCATGAACAAGAATCTTGACCAATACCTTCGGATCCAAACTCTTCAACCATTCCATATTCTCATCCTCTATGTTAGTAACTACTTGCTTTTCACTAATACCAAAGAAAACCTCGCCTTGATATCTTTTTGGGTTTTTCAATGATCTCATGATACCTTGAGCAATATGTCCTTTTCTTCCTCTGCCCATTGCGCTTTATGTAGAAGTGTGCCGTTTCTTCAATTGGCAGTCCCGCACCTTCAAGTGCTCCATAGGGCTTCGTTTGGGTGGATGGAGGCCTCCTTGGCAGTTTTGTTTCGGTTGCTATAATCGGTTGTGGCCCTGACGAGTTTTCCGCTGCTGGTGGATAGGACTCGGCCACAGTAGATATATGTTGCTAGTTCTGGGAAACATTTTTTTAAGCTGTCCCAGGGGTGAACCAACCTAAAAAAAAGGGGGTTCGTTTCGGTGAAAATCGGGTCCGAACGAAGTAAGGACCCGATTTTCACTGAAACGAACCCCTTTTTTTCAGGTTGGTTCACCCCTGGGACAGCTTAAAAAGTGTGGCCCAGAACTAGCAACATATATCTACTCTTGAACAATCCAGTATGTTAAAGGGCAAACAATGTTTGATTACCGGAGTGTTTGTCCAGTGCTGTATATACAGGTTGCCAGTGTATTTGTATTTAATAAATGGCTCTGCATGGACTGACATAAAGCATTTTATTGCTTCTAGGTAAAGAGGAGGCCCATGGGTTTTACCAACCACTTGAAAAAGCACTTGAAGAAGCAAGAAGCATGCTAACTAGTGAATCAGAAAGATTAACTCAAGTCCTTGAAAGGTGCCAGGAGAAGTTTGGGAAAACTGTCCAGGAGCAGTATGAGAAAAGGAAGGCAGATAAGAATGCAAAGGAAACAAGAAAGCAAAAAAAAAGAACTTAAAGTGAGTTCTCTTATAATCCTTTAGAAATAAAAGAGCAATATTATATACTTTATGATTCAATATTATTTATTCTTTATAGATTGTTTTATTGGTTATTTTTAAACCATAAATTCAGTTATTTATGTTTTAAATATTCAAAGTTATATTTCAGAATGCAAGTATTAATTTAAAGTTTTGTTGAGTAAATCATTTAATTCAGATGTTTATTTTGATGTTCTTCATGTTCAATTTCTAATGTCAGTAGACCCACAAAGTATGACAACAATGATGTAAAACTGATTTTATATAATAGTGTTGAGGATAAAGTTTTCTTGTGATCTGTACAAAAAACCAATGTTGTCTCAAAAACAGGAGTTCATTGTGTCTCAATATTCAGTTCTGTTATCTAATTTCTTTTGAATAACATGACATCTTAACGTTAAGATGTCATGTAATTTAAAAGAAATTAGATAACAGAAATATTAAGACACAATGAACTCCTGTTTTTGAGACAACATTAGTTTATTAAACTAGTGTATCCAAAAAGACAGTAATTGCTGCGGTTAATTTGTTGTAATAATGCTGTTTTATCGCCTCGCTGGCATTACAAAATTTTCTCTTTCGTTTTTTGAGGGGAAGCAAAGCAAATGTAACCGGGATGAATCGACGAAAACTCCAGCTGATAAGACTAATTATGTTTTGTAATTCACTCATCAAGTTCTTGCAATGTCTGTAGAATATTGTAGGAAGGTGTGAAAATGTAGGTTAATTATTGATAATGAGTATGTTGCGTTACTAGCTAGCCGTATCGTGTTCGCGTCTCCACGCGCTCAGCTCAGGTTTCGCGTCCCCACGCGCTCAGCTAAACTCAGTCTCATCGACCGCTGTCGGAGTGATTTCAAAATAAATTTGTCTTTTATTCCGTACAATCTTCGAAAATCTTTGCAATCCAACGGTCCTATCACCATGCCTCACAGTCCTCGCTCAACTCGCGGTAGTCTTCGACATCGACTGGGACATGCTGGACCAAAATATTACAAATCTCGCAGCCAACAGCTTGAAGCAGCAAGCGAGGCTATTGTTCGTGGCGCAGTGCATTCTGGCCCAAAATGTGTTCGTGACGCAGTGAATTCTGGTAAAAAGCGATCAATTCGAGATTTTTCCTAGCTTATATTTTTTCTCATATATTTCTCTTAAATCCTGATTATGTTGCTGCTCACTCGCTGCGCTCGTTCCGCAGCAATAAAAGAACATTAAGCTTGGATGTAAAGACTGCACTCAGCCTTGCTAGCCTACAGGCAGGGATTTGTACCAACCAACCCATCGAAAAATGTCTATGATTTGTAGGATTGTTTTTGGCGCACAATCCATGCGTGTTATTTTTTTCCTCAGAGCTTACCATGCATGAACGTTTTTTCCTTGCTTGGGCGGAATTGTCAAATGGGTCGCCCCTTATCACGACACCTACTCAAAAATTGATTTTTGTCAGGATATAGAACGAAAAAAGCTCATTAGAACACCAGATTTTGTTTCCAAACAAGGAATTTTGTTTGCCAGAGCAAGAAAAGGGTATACGCAATAAGCTAAACTGATCTATTTGAAATGTGTTTTAAAATACTTGTGCTTGCGTGACTCACTGTCTCAACTTTTGAAGAAAATTCATGAAAATTGCCTGCGCGTTTACTTCTCTCAACGGGTGGCTTTTCAATTACCCAAGCTAAATTTTCGATATGTTGCAGTACATTAACATAGCTTTGTGCTATTGTCACTTTTATTGTTAAATTCGATGTACATGGATAAGATATATGCCAGAGAAGTTTCCTCATTTTCAAGTGTTTACCAAAGTGCTGAAAGTAGGAATGTTCGGGCTTTCAAAAAGACATGTAAAAATGTATTTTTTTCCATTCCAATATGTTTACACTACTATTCTCTCAAAGGGTTACTCTACTTAACTGCAAAGAATCATTTCCATACGTTAAGGCGTCTTTCTTCACAAGCGATTTAAATATGCAGCAAATCTCGGCTAAATTTAATAGCGGCTGCGATCTGAACGCGGCATTTTAGTTTTTGGCGGATTTCTCGAAAACGAAAAGTGTTTGGAAAGTTTGAATGTAATTTTCGTAAATAGGTCACCAAAGGGTTTCTCCTGACCAAATAAGAAGAAATCCAAAAATTCAGTTTTGACGGCGTCGCCCTTCAGATGAGACGTGTTACCATCGATTTAAGCTTTTTGTGATTTGTGAATTGTGATTTAAAGGGACACTGTCCCGGCGAAATAGCGAAATTTCGCTTAGCTTAGTAATATCGCCAAATGCCATCAAATATACAACTTAGTTGGATAAAAAGATTCTATAGAGCAAAACAAAAACAGTAGTTTGAAGATAAAGTGCAGGGTTGCAAGGATTGAAGTGGATTACAGTTCATGAAATTTCATTCTTGTGAAATTTCGACTTTTCTAGAAGTTATTTTGTCTGTTTAGTTCATATTCCTTTGCTTCTATAACTTTTAGTGATGGTTTCTTCCAATTTCAAGATAATAAAGTAACGTTAAGTTCCTGGCCATAATCATGAAAACATGATATTTCAGCCGGGACAGTGTCCCTTTAAGAGCGGTTGTCTGTAAATATCACTCGCCGTGAAAACTAAATTTTCGGATTTCTTCATATTTGGTCAGGAGAAACCAACCTATTTACAAAAATTAAAATCAAACTTTCCAAAGACTTTATATTTTCGAGAAATCCGCCAAAAAGTTAAATGCCGTGATCAGGTCGCAGCCTCCATTAAAATTCAGCCATCGGGAAGAAAAACGCCTCAAAGTACGGAACTGATTCTTTTCCAGGTGGAGCAAACCATTGAGAACGTTTTTTAAATATGTTTTATTGAGAACATGGTGATGTAAAAATATTGGAAGACACATTTTTACATGTCTTTTTCAAAGCCCGAACATTCCTTCTTTCTTTCTTGGTAAACACTGGTGCATACATGCAGGATACAAACATCACAAACCAAATCTATACGCCAGCAAGAGCTATTTTTTTCAAAATAGCTAAAAAGGAATGCCTGATGATCTGCTCGAGTATCTGAACAATTACCATCCTAACATCGTTTTCACTTTCAAAGAAACCCCCGACCGTTTCCTCGACTCTGCATTTACTTATGATAACAAGTTCAACTGCAGAGTCTACAAGAAACCGGGAAAACTACCAACGCATTGGAAATTAGAAATCCTCACCAAACGAGAAAAAAATTGTATTACTGGCGCTCTTCACAGAGCTTAGCCGCGCATCTCTTCCAATTTTGACGACATCAAAACACTGGAAACAACCTTTTTAAATGCCGAATACCTCAATAGTTTTATTTCTCACACAGTGAACAGTTTTCTAAAAGATTCACCCGAAGACGACAACTTGTTTTCGAGTTCCCTTTTTGACGAAAGTAAGAAGATTTTTATCAAGCTCCCTTACTGCAACAGAAATGAAAAACTTTATCTCCAAGTTGAACAATTTCACGGGTTTCAAATACGTTTTTATCGTCCTTTGGCAAACAAGACAAATTAAGAGTCTTTTCAACCTTAAAGACAAAAACATTCACAGATTGCATGTTGTCTACAAAGGGGACGTTCTTGCGATACAACGGTGAGAGCATGAGGAATGTGGAGGTGAGAATTGATGAACATTCAAACCCTTGTAATGACTCTGAACCTGCCCGTCACCCACGCGAGAATCCGTCCCATTGTTCTAGTTGGCGAATCCTTTGTATGACCCAATCTTTTCACAAGCGCAAAATTATTGAAGGCCTTATGATCCAACAATGGAGCCCAGTTTGAACAAACAAGTTCATTCTTACGTTGCGAAACGGTTCCCATCGGGAATCAATTAAAACATATAAAATGTGCATTCAGCAGACGGTCTTTTAGGTCGTGTTCTATTGGGATCAACCGTTTCAACCTAAACCGGTTTTGGTTGATTTCGTTGAGGCGTTCCGATAGAACACTTTTCAACCATTTTCGTTTTTTTCGGTTTTAACCATTTCAACCAGGTTCAGAGCTGGTTGAAATGGTTGATCAACCAAACCAACCGAAAACGGTTTTTCCCAATAGAAGACATAGAACACCAAAAAAATCCAATCAACCCAACCAACCGTAAACGGTTGTCCTCAATAGAACACGCCCTAATTAGCCTGAAGATGACTTAATTAGTCGAAAACGTTCGGTTTTATTTTTCGCACCGTGGCGGCCTTTTTTAGCACAAGTACTAGGACTTGTCAAGGAGTTGTCAAGTACTTGTAATGACGTCACGAAAGCATAATAAGTCGGCGGGAGAGTCAACTAAACATGTTGCCATTGTATTTTTGGGCGCCATTTAAAAAAATGTGACTGCGAAACGGCGCGTTTGACGAAAGGCGGGCTATTGTCTATAATATGGCCACAGCGGTTGTAGTCTTCAAGACAATTGCTGCTTTATTAAAAATTTCAACAATGTGCAAAATAATACTACTTTGAAACTTAATAAAAAGGATTTAAAACAACATGTTATGTCTGCAGAAAAATTATCCTGAAAATATGACATAACTGTAGTTGACTATATAAAATTATTAATATTTTAATATTTAACGTGTAATTAAACCTAATTAAAGGTAGGTTTAGTTAAAATGACAAACTATGACTTGCACAAGGTATTAAATACAAACATCTAGTCTGAAATTGTAAACATCTTAATTTAGCAAATTAATTTTAACAATCTGGACATACTTTCTTCAATATATTATAACTGTTATTTGGACCTCAGTTTACAAGATGAGATTTAATATAATCTTCAGACCAGAACAGTACACAATGTGTTACTGTTATGACAATAATTCTCTGGCAGCATCCAAGGAGACGTGTTCCTGTTAATTCAAAATAATAAACAAAACAATAATTATTTTTTGTATAATACTCTCTGAGTGACCATGTTAGCTGGGATACCAAAATATCCACAGAGACTGGATAAAGTTGTCTGCGCTTATAACCATGCAGGCCCAGGCAGTAATTTTCTGATCAATATTTGGCCTGAAACTGAGAAACATCGAATCAGGGATCTATTGAAGAACTATTGTTACTGGTGTGCCTGCACAATGTTCTAAAGCAGAAGCTGATCGCGTGATGTGCTCAAAGCCACGTAGAAAACTTTTACAAAGATCCACAGAGACCTTGTCTTGAACAAGAGGCTACACTGCGCTTGCGTAAGAAAGTTTTACATATTTTACATGTTTTACATATTTTAAATGGGTCACGCACCCCTTCCCCTTCAACGAATTTTGCATGACACACTAAAGAACACGCTGAGACACGTTTTCTGTACTCGCTTTGAATATTTAATTTATTGATTCCCGATCAAATACACACTCGTCTTTTATTTCCCAAACCGTGACTTCTTTCCGTTACAATTGAATAGACTACTTTAAAAGGCAATGAAATCAGTAAACAACCGGGCTATTTTTCAATTTTAGCGAATCTCAAAAACAGAATTACGCGACCGTCTGTTAGGGTGCACAAAAACTTTTTCTCGGTCTAGAATGACTAGTATGACTAATTTTCGAAAAAAATACACCACTTGTGTATCGAAAATTGTCCGAGAAACTGATTTGGAAATGAAAATTGCAAAACATACACAGACACTTTTGCGTAAGGCGACGCGTGTGAAGTTAGAACTATAAAATTAAGTATTGTTTTGTTTACACAATATCAGATATCATTTCGACTGAATTTGAACACGTTTTATAAACATTTCTCCAAAACTAACGAGATCACAAAGAAAAAGTCAATCACAAATTGATATCAACGTAAATTCCCATCGAAAAATTTATTTTATGGTAATTCCCTCGGCTTGACTTGGCTGCTTGAAAATTCTTTAAAACTCCGCTTCTTCGGAAGAAACATCGCCCCGCATAGATAAAAACGTATAAAGTTCCTTGAAGCAAGATTTCGTCGCTTAAAGCTCTCCTTTTTCTCCACTACAGCGGCTTCTGAGTATTCTTTAAAGCTTTCTCTTTCCATTTTGAATAGTAATCTATTTGCAGCGCTCTCCCTCATGCTTACGCGGATTTAGATTGGGGTCAGCTGTCGCTTAAGGTAGACAAGTAAGTAGCAAATGGGTTGGGAGGGCGGGAAAAACTATTACCGAAAGTCGACAGCGAGGAAAGCAGAGACAGATGAAGACATTAAAGGACGAGCAAACCGCGGCGGACTGAGCCGCCAGACTGAGCCGCCAGACTGGTGCGAAAAGAGGGCGAGTAAAGTAATCTCAATCCTTATATACGCTCTGAGGGCGACCGCTGACAAATAGTAATCTATTTGCAGCGCTCTCCCTCATGCTTATGCGGATTTAGATTGGGGTCAGCTGTCGCAACAAGCCCAGAAGCAACCTCGCAGATATACACCTCCAAAATACCCCCAAATCTAAACAAAAAAACCCAAACACTTAAAACCCAAAACCCAAAACCGAAATCTAAAGAGGCACTACGACACCAGCAGGTGTTAATAGCGACCATCAGATTTAACTACGAGTACGAAATACGACTTTGGAATTTCGAGATAATTGTATCCACCGACCTGTAACTCCTTCCTGTTGCTGACTAACACGTAAATAAACGTTAGGGATAAGATTGGTGTGATAATTAAGTATATGAGGTACACGAATTTGGTTTGAAAACTCGTACTCGTACTCAATCTCGTATTCGTAGTCCAATCTGAAGGTCGCTAATATCGGCGAGAGGGTTACCCTAAAGAACCGTAGAAAAGAAAGTCTCTGATACATGGCCATTAACTGTCATCTCCCAGGCTTGGGCGGGAGTGAAACTTCCAGTAGTATCAACTCATGACACTACGTTAGGGGAAACGGCAGTAGGATCAAAATTTTAGACTTCTCCCACTGATGAAAGCCAAAACTCCTTTCATTGAGAAGGCGCAAAGAAGACTGAAAGGTAACAGAAACAGATAAGGAGAAGTTAAAAGCGAGCCTGAGAAATGACAGCCTTGGCCCCGGTAATCCGAGTAGGGAATTAGACTTCCTTCAAGGCTATCATCGGAAGGAGAAAGAAGAAAAGGATAAAAAAGGTATAACTAAAAGCGAAACAAGGAAGCATATGTATAGCGCCGAAGGTGAAGCACAGCATGCTAAACAAAACCTGAACAAGTGACAAAGAAGCATCTGCAAAACTTGATGGCAAAAGGCATGATGCCAAGCAAACACTCACAACAAGAGGCCGATGGCAAAGCGTAGCATATTGCAACAAATTCCGTGCAGCATGTCAGAACAACTATAAGCAAGGCCCCGATGGCAAAGCGCAGCATGCTAGACAAACTCAAACTTGTCACGACGAGCATCTGCAAAGCTCCGAAGGCAAACACGGCATGCCAAACAATTAAAACATGTGACAAACAAGCATCTACAAAGCCCCGATGGCGAACGATAAAACAAACTCAACCTTGTCATAACAAGCATCTACAAAGCCCCGATGGCAAACGAAGCATGCTAAACAAACTCAAACTTGTCACAACAAGCATCTGCAAAGCCCCGATGGCAAACACAGCATGCCAAACAATTATAACATGCAACAAACAAGCATCTACAAAGCCCCGATAGCAAACGTAGCATGCTAAACAAACTCAAACTTGTCCCAACAAGCATCTGCAAAGCCCCGATGGCAAACGCAGCATGCTAAGTAATAAGAAAATGTGACAAAAAGCATCTGCAAAACCCCGATGGCAAACGCAGCATGCTAAACAAACTCAAACTTGTCACAACAAGTGTTTGCAAAACCCCGATGGCAAACGCAGCATGCTAAACAAACTCAAACTTGTCACAACAAGTATTTGCAAAACCCCGATGGCAAACGCAGCATGCTAAACAAACTCAAACTTGTCACAACAAGTATTTGCAAAACCCCGATGGCAAACGCAGCATGCTAAATAATCAGAAAATGTAACACAAGCATATGCAAAACCCCGATGGCAAACGCAGCATGCTAAATAATTAGAAAATGTGACAAAAAGCATCTGCAAAACCCCAATGGCAAACGCAGCATGCTAAACAATTAAAACATGTGACAAACAACAGCTGCAAAACTCCGATGGTAGATGCAGCATGCTAAACAATTGAAACATGTGACAAACAACAGCTGCAAAGCTCTGATGGCAAACACGGCATGCTAAACAATTAAAACGTGTGACAAAAAGCATCTGCAAAACCCCGATGGCAAACGCAGCATGCTAAATAATTAAAAAATGCGCCAAACAAGCACAAGCAAAGCCCTGAGGGCAAAACGCAGTACGCCAAAGAAAAGAAAACAATGCTAAAAACAAACTCTTGAAAACCCGAAGGGAACGAAGAAGTATGCAAAAGAGCCGCCACGTGCAACGAGTACAAAGAACGAAAGCCGACTTGACGAAAAATGAAAAAATATAATTACGCTGAAAAAGACAAATAAAGTAAAACTACCAGAGGCTAATGGCGAGCATGAGAACCGAAAAGCATGGCGGCAAGGAATGAAGGAAACGCGAAATAAAACAAAATATATAATACTAACGAGACAGTAAATAAGAAGAGATATTCGCCTCCAAATTTTCTTGTCCCGAAAAAGAACCAGGAACGGCGTTCTGATGAGTAGACTGAGCGCCGGGCAACAGGGAACAGCAGGGGCAACCAAAGCGGCTTACGCCGCCGCTACATTTGCAGAAGGAACTTGAGCGGCTTCTTCGGTCATATTAAACTGACGACAGGGAGCGGAAAATGCGAAGCTGACTGGCGCGAAAAGAGGGCGAGTAAAGTAACCTCAATCCTTATATACGCTCTGATAGGGCGACCGCTGACAAATATTTTAAATGTGTGTTATTACTCCGATAAGACAAAATTATGGTTTTGGAAACCAAGCACATGCCGAGCGCGGCAGCCATTTTTGTAGAATTTGTATGTGACCTACGACCCGGTTAATAATAAAATATGCGTGCATAAATTTGTATGCAAAATCGTGACACGAAAAAAAATAATAGAAAAAAGAAAAACGAAGGCCATTTTTTAATTCATTGCGCTTTGCGCATGAGTAATAACATGACCTGTAACTCCTTCCTGTTGCTGACTAACACGTAAATAAACGTTAGGGATAAGATTGGTGTGATAATTAAGTATATGAGGTACACGAATTTGGTTTGAAAACTCGTACTCGTACTCAATCTCGTATTCGTAGTCCAATCTGAAGGTCGCTAATATCGGCGAGAGGGTTACCCTAAAGAACCGTAGAAAAGAAAGTCTCTGATACATGGCCATTAACTGTCATCTCCCAGGCTTGGGCGGGAGTGAAACTTCCAGTAGTATCAACTCATGACACTACGTTAGGGGAAACGGCAGTAGGATCAAAATTTTAGACTTCTCCCACTGATGAAAGCCAAAACTCCTTTCATTGAGAAGGCGCAAAGAAGACTGAAAGGTAACAGAAACAGATAAGGAGAAGTTAAAAGCGAGCCTGAGAAATGACAGCCTTGGCCCCGGTAATCCGAGTAGGGAATTAGACTTCCTTCAAGGCTATCATCGGAAGGAGAAAGAAGAAAAGGATAAAAAAGGTATAACTAAAAGCGAAACAAGGAAGCATATGTATAGCGCCGAAGGTGAAGCACAGCATGCTAAACAAAACCTGAACAAGTGACAAAGAAGCATCTGCAAAACTTGATGGCAAAAGGCATGATGCCAAGCAAACACTCACAACAAGAGGCCGATGGCAAAGCGTAGCATATTGCAACAAATTCCGTGCAGCATGTCAGAACAACTATAAGCAAGGCCCCGATGGCAAAGCGCAGCATGCTAGACAAACTCAAACTTGTCACGACGAGCATCTGCAAAGCTCCGAAGGCAAACACGGCATGCCAAACAATTAAAACATGTGACAAACAAGCATCTACAAAGCCCCGATGGCGAACGATAAAACAAACTCAACCTTGTCATAACAAGCATCTACAAAGCCCCGATGGCAAACGAAGCATGCTAAACAAACTCAAACTTGTCACAACAAGCATCTGCAAAGCCCCGATGGCAAACACAGCATGCCAAACAATTATAACATGCAACAAACAAGCATCTACAAAGCCCCGATAGCAAACGTAGCATGCTAAACAAACTCAAACTTGTCCCAACAAGCATCTGCAAAGCCCCGATGGCAAACGCAGCATGCTAAGTAATAAGAAAATGTGACAAAAAGCATCTGCAAAACCCCGATGGCAAACGCAGCATGCTAAACAAACTCAAACTTGTCACAACAAGTGTTTGCAAAACCCCGATGGCAAACGCAGCATGCTAAACAAACTCAAACTTGTCACAACAAGTATTTGCAAAACCCCGATGGCAAACGCAGCATGCTAAACAAACTCAAACTTGTCACAACAAGTATTTGCAAAACCCCGATGGCAAACGCAGCATGCTAAATAATCAGAAAATGTAACACAAGCATATGCAAAACCCCGATGGCAAACGCAGCATGCTAAATAATTAGAAAATGTGACAAAAAGCATCTGCAAAACCCCAATGGCAAACGCAGCATGCTAAACAATTAAAACATGTGACAAACAACAGCTGCAAAACTCCGATGGTAGATGCAGCATGCTAAACAATTGAAACATGTGACAAACAACAGCTGCAAAGCTCTGATGGCAAACACGGCATGCTAAACAATTAAAACGTGTGACAAAAAGCATCTGCAAAACCCCGATGGCAAACGCAGCATGCTAAATAATTAAAAAATGCGCCAAACAAGCACAAGCAAAGCCCTGAGGGCAAAACGCAGTACGCCAAAGAAAAGAAAACAATGCTAAAAACAAACTCTTGAAAACCCGAAGGGAACGAAGAAGTATGCAAAAGAGCCGCCACGTGCAACGAGTACAAAGAACGAAAGCCGACTTGACGAAAAATGAAAAAATATAATTACGCTGAAAAAGACAAATAAAGTAAAACTACCAGAGGCTAATGGCGAGCATGAGAACCGAAAAGCATGGCGGCAAGGAATGAAGGAAACGCGAAATAAAACAAAATATATAATACTAACGAGACAGTAAATAAGAAGAGATATTCGCCTCCAAATTTTCTTGTCCCGAAAAAGAACCAGGAACGGCGTTCTGATGAGTAGACTGAGCGCCGGGCAACAGGGAACAGCAGGGGCAACCAAAGCGGCTTACGCCGCCGCTACATTTGCAGAAGGAACTTGAGCGGCTTCTTCGGTCATATTAAACTGACGACAGGGAGCGGAAAATGCGAAGCTGACTGGCGCGAAAAGAGGGCGAGTAAAGTAACCTCAATCCTTATATACGCTCTGATAGGGCGACCGCTGACAAATATTTTAAATGTGTGTTATTACTCCGATAAGACAAAATTATGGTTTTGGAAACCAAGCACATGCCGAGCGCGGCAGCCATTTTTGTAGAATTTGTATGTGACCTACGACCCGGTTAATAATAAAATATGCGTGCATAAATTTGTATGCAAAATCGTGACACGAAAAAAAATAATAGAAAAAAGAAAAACGAAGGCCATTTTTTAATTCATTGCGCTTTGCGCATGAGTAATAACATGACCTGTAACTCCTTCCTGTTGCTGACTAACACGTAAATAAACGTTAGGGATAAGATTGGTGTGATAATTAAGTATATGAGGTACACGAATTTGGTTTGAAAACTCGTACTCGTACTCAATCTCGTATTCGTAGTCCAATCTGAAGGTCGCTAATATCGGCGAGAGGGTTACCCTAAAGAACCGTAGAAAAGAAAGTCTCTGATACATGGCCATTAACTGTCATCTCCCAGGCTTGGGCGGGAGTGAAACTTCCAGTAGTATCAACTCATGACACTACGTTAGGGGAAACGGCAGTAGGATCAAAATTTTAGACTTCTCCCACTGATGAAAGCCAAAACTCCTTTCATTGAGAAGGCGCAAAGAAGACTGAAAGGTAACAGAAACAGATAAGGAGAAGTTAAAAGCGAGCCTGAGAAATGACAGCCTTGGCCCCGGTAATCCGAGTAGGGAATTAGACTTCCTTCAAGGCTATCATCGGAAGGAGAAAGAAGAAAAGGATAAAAAAGGTATAACTAAAAGCGAAACAAGGAAGCATATGTATAGCGCCGAAGGTGAAGCACAGCATGCTAAACAAAACCTGAACAAGTGACAAAGAAGCATCTGCAAAACTTGATGGCAAAAGGCATGATGCCAAGCAAACACTCACAACAAGAGGCCGATGGCAAAGCGTAGCATATTGCAACAAATTCCGTGCAGCATGTCAGAACAACTATAAGCAAGGCCCCGATGGCAAAGCGCAGCATGCTAGACAAACTCAAACTTGTCACGACGAGCATCTGCAAAGCTCCGAAGGCAAACACGGCATGCCAAACAATTAAAACATGTGACAAACAAGCATCTACAAAGCCCCGATGGCGAACGATAAAACAAACTCAACCTTGTCATAACAAGCATCTACAAAGCCCCGATGGCAAACGAAGCATGCTAAACAAACTCAAACTTGTCACAACAAGCATCTGCAAAGCCCCGATGGCAAACACAGCATGCCAAACAATTATAACATGCAACAAACAAGCATCTACAAAGCCCCGATAGCAAACGTAGCATGCTAAACAAACTCAAACTTGTCCCAACAAGCATCTGCAAAGCCCCGATGGCAAACGCAGCATGCTAAGTAATAAGAAAATGTGACAAAAAGCATCTGCAAAACCCCGATGGCAAACGCAGCATGCTAAACAAACTCAAACTTGTCACAACAAGTGTTTGCAAAACCCCGATGGCAAACGCAGCATGCTAAACAAACTCAAACTTGTCACAACAAGTATTTGCAAAACCCCGATGGCAAACGCAGCATGCTAAACAAACTCAAACTTGTCACAACAAGTATTTGCAAAACCCCGATGGCAAACGCAGCATGCTAAATAATCAGAAAATGTAACACAAGCATATGCAAAACCCCGATGGCAAACGCAGCATGCTAAATAATTAGAAAATGTGACAAAAAGCATCTGCAAAACCCCAATGGCAAACGCAGCATGCTAAACAATTAAAACATGTGACAAACAACAGCTGCAAAACTCCGATGGTAGATGCAGCATGCTAAACAATTGAAACATGTGACAAACAACAGCTGCAAAGCTCTGATGGCAAACACGGCATGCTAAACAATTAAAACGTGTGACAAAAAGCATCTGCAAAACCCCGATGGCAAACGCAGCATGCTAAATAATTAAAAAATGCGCCAAACAAGCACAAGCAAAGCCCTGAGGGCAAAACGCAGTACGCCAAAGAAAAGAAAACAATGCTAAAAACAAACTCTTGAAAACCCGAAGGGAACGAAGAAGTATGCAAAAGAGCCGCCACGTGCAACGAGTACAAAGAACGAAAGCCGACTTGACGAAAAATGAAAAAATATAATTACGCTGAAAAAGACAAATAAAGTAAAACTACCAGAGGCTAATGGCGAGCATGAGAACCGAAAAGCATGGCGGCAAGGAATGAAGGAAACGCGAAATAAAACAAAATATATAATACTAACGAGACAGTAAATAAGAAGAGATATTCGCCTCCAAATTTTCTTGTCCCGAAAAAGAACCAGGAACGGCGTTCTGATGAGTAGACTGAGCGCCGGGCAACAGGGAACAGCAGGGGCAACCAAAGCGGCTTACGCCGCCGCTACATTTGCAGAAGGAACTTGAGCGGCTTCTTCGGTCATATTAAACTGACGACAGGGAGCGGAAAATGCGAAGCTGACTGGCGCGAAAAGAGGGCGAGTAAAGTAACCTCAATCCTTATATACGCTCTGATAGGGCGACCGCTGACAAATATTTTAAATGTGTGTTATTACTCCGATAAGACAAAATTATGGTTTTGGAAACCAAGCACATGCCGAGCGCGGCAGCCATTTTTGTAGAATTTGTATGTGACCTACGACCCGGTTAATAATAAAATATGCGTGCATAAATTTGTATGCAAAATCGTGACACGAAAAAAAATAATAGAAAAAAGAAAAACGAAGGCCATTTTTTAATTCATTGCGCTTTGCGCATGAGTAATAACATTTGTGTGCAGGTAAAATAAAGTAGCCTGTCTGCCCTACTTCTGATGGCTTAATCAAGACGACAACAAGAGAAGCAAGAAGCAAGAAGCTACATCACACTGATTAGTGACTTTTGTAGTATTTGTAGAATGAACATTATACCATAACATACCCCAGTTAACATCATTCTCTTCCCTTCTCTGAAAGCCCAGTCACTGAGATTCTTCTGGCTAAGAACATTTCCATCATCATCTGTTAAATGAGGTGAATATCAGTAGTTAAGGACTTGGCGGTACCAGATCAGTTTTGCAAAACTGATCTGATACCAAGCCAAGTCTTAACTACTTCCCATCTGTTGGATTAAAAAATATAGAAAAATCAAATGAAACTATATGTTAATAAAAACAAAATGGTGCGTTTATTCCATTGCGTGATTTCCTTTGCGTTTATTTCATTGCGTGATTCCACATAATAGAATCCTTTGCGTGACACAATTCTCGGAAACACAGGAAGTCTACACAGGATTGAATTAAGGAAAGTTATTTTTTGATTTAATTCTTTTTCATTTTATAATGTCCATAAGCATATGAATTTATACCATCTTCCAGTATATATCTTTTGTCATCGAAACAGCTGAGTGATACTTTATTGATTTCATAACTTCCTAATTGATGGTTTTGACTTCTTATTGTTTTCATAGTGTGATGCATCTGTTTATTTCCTAATAACGTTTCTTTATAATCTTGATGCTTGATATTATTTTTGATAATATTCTTTTTGATTCCCTTGGCAGTCTTTCCTCCTTTTTGGTTGTCTTTCATGTAACTATACATTTTAGATCGTAGACCGATGAATTCAGTTATTGGTATACTTGCAGCTTCATCTTTGAATTTACCAATTACTTTTTTATTTGTCTTATCAAAATATGAAGAATCTTCAGGGTAATCGCTGTTATCAAATTTATCTTTACCATTCCAAAAATCTTGGTATACATCTTCAGCTTCAATTTCATAAGTTAAACTGTCTGTATCAGTAAATAAAAGTCTAGCCTTATTATCATATTTATTTTTGATATAGTTATAATGGAAGTCATACATTAAAACCTTGCTGAGATCTAGGATACACATACCAACATATGCCGGCCTGTTTAGGGTTAGTGTTTCTTTAATCTTATGCACAGCTACAAGGTTTTTATTGAAGATCTTACTGCTTACATATGTTGGTTTAGCAGCCATTTTTAATAGTTTCTTTTCATCGGTCACTAATCTAACATCTACTCGTTTTCTGATATTTTCCATTGTTTTTCCGAAGACTGAATTGTTCATTAATTTAAAAAAGTCTTTTTCAAAAGCATTTTTAGCATTTTTTCGTTTGTTTGTGTTGAAATCAATATATTGCTTCAACCATGCAGACTGATTAAACTCCAATACTCGATGGACTTTGGTTACTTTCAAACCTAGATCAGTGTATAATTGTAGGTCTCTATAATGTAGCACATACTTTTCTTTGTTTTTCAAAGTTGGGATTAATTTATGTACAAGACCTGTTGATATATTATATTTAGCTGATATTTTTTTACAATAATCTGATAGCATGTTTTTGGTTACTTTCACTTTTTCTGGTCCCAATGGATAGTCATTATGAATGTCATGCAACTTTTGGGGATATTCCAAGTCAACTTCTAGTATTAAACCTTTTTGGGTGTTTTCATTATATTTGGCTAAATTTATGTTGTTTATCTGCTTTTCTGTCATCCATCTAAAACCGCCAGTAGGTAGGTATTGTGACATAGCCCAACCATATAGATTGTTAGCATCCAGATACATTATATACTTTGAGGGCACCTTCTCATCATATGTTTTCATGTATTTATTGTTTGCTTTACCATACCTATTGGCAATGTAGCTTATTCCACCACGCATTCCTTTTTCGATAAATTGAAACATGTCAATATCAGTTATAAGTTCTAATTTGATATCAGTCATTTTAAGCATAGCATCCCAAGACAAACCTGGAGATGTGAAATAATGACATGGATCTAATTTGTAGTATTCTAGACAGGTCTTTCTAAAGTTTTCAAACACATCAGCTAGCAAAAGGATATCAGATTTAAGATATAAATTATGGTATTCACCCATATTTTGAAGATTGAAGGTATTCCACACATTTTGAGCATGTTTGTAATCTTCATTTGATATATGTTCATCATTCAATATGCTGTAAAATTCTTCTTTTGATGGCAGTTTTTCATTGAACTTTTCAAAGCTATCCATGAAGTCATATGGATACACTCCTTTTCTAGTCATCAAATCAAACTTTTTATCTTTGAATTTTTGAGATGTATATTTTAATGCTTCTTTTGGTAGATTACTTACTAGTTTTTCTAAACTGGAACTCATGAATTGGAAACTGTCAATAAATGTTAGATGATTACCAAGCATGAACGCCATATATTTTTCCATGTTGTTAGGAATTGCATTGATGTTCATTTGACACTTTTCACCTTTCTTATTTGTATATGTATGCTTCTTGACTATTTCACCAATCTCTTGCATTATAAAATGACTGTCATACCCACGGAGATTGTGAAATATAACCGGTATCTTATCAGTTAATCGGAAGTTAATATTACAATCTTGATGCGCTGATCCTCTATACTTGCCAGTTATATGACAATGATCTCGAACTCGAATATCTTTCTCTGTATACTTTTTATCACATATATGGCATTTATCAGCTTTTTGGAATTCTTCTTCATCCTCTTTTGTCATTTTTAATGGTTTGTTAAAATATCTTTTATTCATATTACGACAATATTTAACTTCTTCTAACATAGCTTCCATAAATTTGTTAACAGCTTTTTCACCTCTAGAGATCTGTATTGGTTTACTATATTTATCATCATAACAGCATACAACCTTATAACCATAACCACAATCAGTATGTTTTTGATACGATTCAGTATAGGATTTGTCATTGTTTGGCCTGCATCCTTCTATTTTTTCTGTAATAGCTTCAAAATCTGCATAGATGACAAATGGTACAGGCAACTGCTTATGGAAGTTATTGAATTTTAGTATATTGTTATCCTTTGACGGCATTTTTATGGCTTGTTTTCCATTTATGATGATGCAATTTTCTTTATGATTTAATAATACTCTTTCACTACTGAAACATTGTAAACAATACATACAAAAATGCTTTCTATGTTCATGTTTTGTTTGATTGTACATAAATTTATTGAAGTCTTTTATTAATACATAATGTCTGTTTTCACCTTCTGTTATCAATAATAAATGCATTTGATCTTCAAATTTTTCTTGGGATATGTAAATAGGAAATGGTTGTTTTTCTTCATATCCAAATACATTGATATTGATATTATTCTGTTTCTCAATTTTATTATACTGTTTTTGATTGACTGGAAATTCAATTCCTGAGTAATTCAACTTTTCAATAAATTCTTTATCACATTTTTTAATTCTCTGTGGGTATTTTTCTTGAGGATTCAAATGTCTGATGTGACACCATCTAAAGCATTCATTGTCATTGTTTTTCATGTTTATCAAACCTTTAGCACTGTTTCTGAGTTCTTGGGGCAGTTTAATATATGAAGATCCTCTCATTGGTTGATATTTTACAATATTAAGATAATGATTGTCAACAGATTTAATAGTCCATCCGGAGCCTTCAGATATCCACTGTGCAATTTTATTTAATATCTGTTGTTTGGACACTTGTAGTGATTCAGTGATCTCTAGATTGTTTATGATTGTTTGAACTAGACTGTTGAAATAGGCAGTTTTATACACTGTTTCTCCATTTGATATTTTTGTAAATGTTACCTTAAGCGTTTCAACGAATTTTAATCCTTTCATTGATGTTAATACACTGATCATATGGTATGCAACAGCCTTTCTTGTGTTTTGTAGTTGCATTAGTGGGTCTTTGTTGTTTTTTATGTCAATTTCATAAGACTTTGTATAGCCTTTAAGAGCTTTGTCTGTCTGCTCTATCTTAGTTCTAGGTGCTGGCACTGGTTTGTAAGTTCTAGATGCTGGCACTGGTTTAATAGTTCTAGGTGCTGGCACTGGTTTAATAGTTCTAGGTGCTGGCACTGGTGGTAAAATGATATTATCTTCATAGTTTTTGACCATATCCCTAACAGATTTTCTCGGTGTAGGAACTGGTCTCCTACGTTGTTTTTCGTCATCCACAATGATGATTTTAGGCTTTTTATTCTGTTGCTTTAAAAGCAATTTGATGAGTTCTGATTTACTAAGTTTCTTAAGATCACTCTTATTCATATCTATAAGGTTAGATTTTTCTGATTTCATATATATAATAATTCTATAGATAATCTTTTAAATAGTTTTACAAATGTGCGTTTAAATATAGTCGAGAATTCAAATAATCCAATCATGGATCCTTCGAACTATAACTATGAAAAGAATTAATTTTGTGTGTAATTTGGATTATTTTTTTGTGTTATGTTGATGATTCGTTGCATTATATTGTTGACATTTACATTCTTCATATGCTTTTTTGTTTTCAAGTGACACCATTTCCCTGCAAGTGTATAATTTTTATCATTTTTACAAACATTACAATACCACTCTTTATTTAACATACATAAGGTTTTATGTTTTTTTAGTTCTTCTGTTGTGAAAACTTTTGGTCTACCGCGACCTCTCTTAACATTTTGATTTTCCATATATAATACTATACTATAGATATTATTTTAAATAGTTTCATAATAGTGCGGATAATATTGGTCAAGAATTATATATTTTGCATTATTGCGTAATAGTCAGAAACATTAATATTTTTGGCTACCAATGAATAGCGAATGCAAAGATATAAATATCTCAGAAATTTCTGGGATACTTGTAAATAGTAACATCTCTTTAAAACAATTTTGTATATCCCTTTAAATCCCTGATTAGTGTTCTAATGTTACTGATTGTATTTTTTAAACCCATGTGCCCTGGATCAGATGAATATTTCTACATCTTTCCAAATCCGCGTTGCTGCTTGTTTTTGTTGTGCTAGATATACTATTTTCTTGTTTGAGATATTTAATATTATCAACTTTGGTTTGTTTCAACACATTACATTCATCATCGTATCTATTGTTTTCTATCTCATTGCAGATAATATTCAATAACTCTTTCAATGTTATATCTTCATCAATTTCATGTATTTTTTTATGATAAAGTTTCAATAATTTCTTTTTATATTGTAACAGATCCAATCTACGCTCATTATCATATATTTTATCATGAAGATTGTCTATTTCATCTTCACATTCCTGAATTTGAAAATTTATTTTTTTGATATATTTCTCAATGCCGCTCATGATATATATAAACATTATATATTTTTTACATCTTTTAGCGGTATCCAGCTGTTAAAATCATCACTATATCCTTTCCACTTCACCAAAGCTTGTTTTTTCTTATAGTCTCTTTTGATAACCTTATCTATACGAAAAACATCTTGTTTAGCTTTCAATAACTCCTGTTGATAGAAAGATCCTTCTATTGATTCATCATTGAGATCTTTTAATTTGTAAGTTATAGGATTAGTGTATTGTATCTTATTGACTGTAAACACTTCTTCAGTCCAGTTTGGTGTATAACCCTTGTCGAACACATTCCGTTTATACTTTGAAATTCTAACCTTATCACCAACTTTAAATTTTGGTTTATATGATAATAGTTCCGTATCATATAGATTGAAATAAACAGTTCCTTCATTCTTTTTCATAGATGCTTCAATAGGTTTCATTTTAATACTTGAATGCTTTGTACTGTTGTATTCATTTAATAGTTTTGGTAACATGTCTAAATATTGTGTTGTATTTTGAGCTGTAAATTGTTTCCACATTTTAGATTTTAATGTTCTGTTAAATCTCTCAATAATAACAGCTTTACCTTCATTGAAAGTAGAATACATCTCAATATTATTTTTCTTTAGCTAGTCTTTGAAAGTTTTATTATAGAATTCAGACCCTTGGTCTACCCAAATAAATTTAGGTTTCCGTTTGGATTTTTTAATAACATCATCAAATGATTCAGTAATTGTATTACCTGTTTTATTTTTAATAGGGATGCTCCAAGCAAATTTCGAAAACACATCAATGATGTTTAACAAATATCTATATCCTTTATTCCATTTTGAAAACTTCTGCATTTCTACAAGGTCAGCGCTCCAAATATCATCTATTCCATTAACAATAACACGTCTCTTTTGAAATTTCCGTTTGATTGGTTTATGTAGTTCATTTGCAAGGAGTTCAGCCCAATCATTACTCAACTCCTTTTTACGTTTTTTGACTTCCTTTTAACACCTAATCCAAGTTTTTGTTTTACATCAATCGTGTTTCTAGCCAACCAATGCCCCCATTGTCTTTCATTATACGGTAGGTTGTCTAAAGCTTGAACCATTTTTCGGTCTGCCTTATTTTTACATTTCCTATCATCCTTGCAGACTGAATAATCGACATCATGTTGCATTGCTATTTCATCAGTTCTTCCTGTAGGTTGGTCATATATTTCTAATATTTGGCCAGTTGTTGGGTCATATTTCACTTGACTCTTTAAATCATTATATGGGCCAGTATATTTATGGCCGGGTAATGTCCAACCGCCTTTTGGTTTCGGAAGCTTCCCAATGGCCTTATGAATATCAATCCCACTACCTTTATGCAATGGATCTAGTTTCTTACTAATATCTGAAGTTAAACTATCTAAGGCTTGATCCAAATATTTATCAGCCATTCCTTTTATTTTTGTTTAGCATAACCAGATTTAATTGCCTTTGATGCTCCGATTCTACCTAAATTATACAAACCTTTTAAAGCGCTTTTAGCTGCTATTTCACCAAGACTGTGACTACCTTCTATATTTAAAAAGCCCCCATCTTGTGAGGGCTCAATTAGTTTTCCCTGGTTCTTAACAAATTTGGTCTTTGTGATTCCACATTCAGCACAAATGCATTTTAACATAGTTCGACCATTTTTAGTTTTTTCATATCTTTCACTACCCGGAACACATTCAGTGACTTTATTCTGTCTAACACAATATGATTTTACCATTATATATATAAGTTAGATATTTCCAAAATAATGTTCGAGGAATCTCTCATTCTTCATTGTGTCATATATGTCGAACACTTCCAATAGATTGTAATATGAATTCCCTTTATTCATTTCATTCAGAAAGTATAAACAGAAGTAACCACATGTTGACGTTTTTATATTTTGGATTTGATTGTTTTGATGTAACAGAGTCATATTCTTTCTTTTAGCATGATTTACAATATCCTGAAATGGAGGCATACCGAAACTATCAAAATAATTTATCACGTTGTCTTTGACATATGTGGCCACCCAATGGCTTCCACTCATATATGAGGGTTCAAGATTGTATATGAATAACGCCTGTTTATGCTTATGTGGAACTTTCTCATCCCTCGATAGAACATCTTTGATTGGGATGTTCAAATATCTACACCATTTTATTAGATCATGATTACTTAACGGGATATCTTTATGGAATTTTGGTTTTACAGTATTGCCCCTAGTAGTGGTATGCCATTGAATGGGCTGTTTTTCCCTAATAGTATGCCTTCTCCCGACTTGTTTTTTTTGGTAGTTTTTTTTTAATCCCCATACCAATTGGATTATCCCATGTACCTATAAATGGAGGTGGTTGTCTGTATGCACCAATTCTCGGAGCTCCCTTACCCCCTTTTTTCTTACTAATTCCCATTCGTGGAGCCCCACTACCAGTTTTACCAGTCAAAGCATTTAGAAGGAGTGGAACACCAATGCTTGCCAACAGAGTGCCTAAAAATCCACCTGATTGTGTTTTTGTTGGTTTTACATGAACACCTGAACCTGATTGAAGGGCATTCAATATATCCTGTTTTTGTTTCGTCGATAAAAGATGCTTATATTCTATCAGCTTATTAATTTTGTCTTGTGGTACGAGAAAACCACCCGACTGTACGCCTTTGCCAGATATTGATTTCACAATCTGAGAAGCACCTTCTGAAGCCAATCCAGCAAGAGCTGATAGCCCAAGGGTTTTACCTATAGTTGGTGCTAGTGTCTTTCCAATACTTAAGATAGAAGTTAGTAGACTACCTCCAACCTGTTTTCTGATATTACTTTTAACAAGTTTGATATCCATACCCTTATTCATCATACGATTCTTCTCCAATCTCTTCTTTACCATTGCTGGTACATATAGAATATCATTTCCGTTCAGAGATTCATTTGATAGTCTGAGAACAATAGTTTCCCTTTTTTTGAAAGCATTGCTAAGATTCTTCTTTTGATTGTCAGACAAATTTACTTTGATTTCAAAAAGCTGAGTCATTTGCTGTATATAATATATGTTATATAATTTTTTCCAGTTATAAAACATATATGAAATAAGGATATTTATTTTTATTAGTAATACATTACTTATTATACAATTTTACACTATAACCAATTCATTACCCACCTTGTCAATGACAACAGATTCTTCATATAGGACTACAGCATGAACATTGAAGTTTGCAGCTGCATTCTGGCTTAGTCTATACCTGAAGATTAGCTGTTTCGGATCTCTTGTTATTTTTTCAGTTTGATACGTAAGATTAAAGTAAATCAACCCATACAGAGAACTATAGTTTGCTAAGTTCAGCTGAGTTCCGCTGTTATAGTCATTTTTCCGCATAGTATATGACATCAAATCGTTAAAGATTCTCACTTTTGATTCTGTATCATACTCTGTTTCTGGATAAAAGACTCCATTTCCATATTCTAGTCTACAGTTTAAAAGGGAAGAGTTATTATTAGCAGCATTAAGTTTAAAAGTGTCCATTAGATAAGGACTGTCTTCTTCAACTGCATCATTAGGCGGGTTTGTTCTTTTCAAGTAAACAAAAATGTGTTTGACATTGTCAATACTGCTTGAAATCTGGAAAAATCCTGATGATTGTGTAGGAGCTGATGCTTCGTACATTTCCCTTAAATATTTCCACTGAGTTTCTTTAAGAAATGAACTAACGAAATTGTCATACAATGAATCCTTTGGAGTTAGTTTTGGCACCCAGAGCAAAAACCTGTTAACAACAATTCTTCCAGCATCAGTTCCATTAGCCATGTGAATGAGTTCACCATCGTTTTGTAGCTCAATGTTAAATTGTATTTGCATTGGTACAAGCATCTTATCTTCAAGTTCTTCAAAAAATGAGAACCTGTTCAATGGTATGATCACATTAATGTTTTTAGGACCACCTGTACCATTATCGCGCAGAGCTTGAGTTTGCAACCTGCGAGCTTCAAATCCTGTGTTATTCGCAGCTGTTGTAGCATTCGTGTCCAAATACCAGAAACTGTTTTTAGCAACTGATCTACTGTAATCATCAGAATACTCTAGCAGGTTTTTAACAAAAGTGACTTTATGGAGATTGTCAGTGTCATAAACTATTTTTCCTGCAGATTTAATCATTATGTGGTCAATTAAGGAATGCCCTCCATTAATTACCGTTATTCGATCAGCAGCAGCATATCCTGCTCCGTCTGCTAATTTCTGTAGTTGGAATTGGACTTCAATATAGGCATTGTACCAATCGTAGAAACTCGATCGATCATTAATTGTAAATTTATAACCATTTTTTGTTTGGTGTTGACCGTTAGCTGGAGACCTGATTACATCATCGAGTTGGAATCGCACCAACTCATTTCTTTGTAGAAAATTATCCGTTCTAAAAGACATATATTATTATGTTATATAATTTTAACAATTAAAAAATATATTCATTGATTCTATACAAATCTAACTCTACGTCTTCTCCTCAAACCATCTCCAGAAATGAGTCTATTCAGTATCATATCAGTACTTTCTTGATCTAGTTTTGGCTGATAATGTTGCTGCAGCTGTTTAATGGGTGAGGATGGAACAATTGCTGTTTGTCTTGTAGCTCCTTTTCTCAAATTTGTCAATCTTTTCATTATCAAATCACCAGATTTTTGAGATACCGCCTTACCCAGTCGCTCACCTGCATGGGATATCCCCGATTCTAACGCCTTCTTTGCTATTGGCTTAGCAAATTTCTTGAAAACAGATGATGCAACACTCTTCAACGGTTTGAAAATATTATCAACGATAATTCCCGATCCTTTGTGTCTGTATACAAATTTACCAAGTTTTGGATGGTAAAATCTTTTGAATTCATACGGTTTCATTATACTATTATGTTATATTATTCTATACTTTTCAGAATCAGTGAGAAAGCTGTATCTGCGCCATTCAAGTTAACTAATCTTCTTTTTCCATCTGTGATGTATATTCGGATACTACTGATAGTATTTTTATTAACTGGGTTATATGTAACCCGTTTAGGTTCTAAAGTGAAGCTATAACTAGGTTGGAGTACACTGGTAGAGAAGCTATAAATGATGTCTGTATCTTGACCGTCGACAAGTGAATCATTAATTAGGTCACAATGGATATTCAAAATATCGGTGTCTTGACTTAGATTTGGTACTCTAGGACCAATATTTGTTCCACTTGTCAATACTGTCTTATCAAACCCGATTAGATCATTAAAATTGGAATGCGTTAAATCAAGCTGATAATTCTGAGCCAATGTAATCGTAACCCTAAATGTTGTCTGATCAAATTCAAGAGTGATTGGATATTCATCACCGTTCTTTGTTATATCTTTTATATATTCATCGAAATCAGTATAATTCCATACTCCTGATGGAAATTGTATGTTGTGATAAGTTGTACCATTATTAGAGCTATATTTTATTAATTGATTGTTGTATCCTGCGTTAACATTGAACCATGTGAAACTCATATTGATAATTCTGTTAAGACCGATAACATATTGAGAATTACTATCCAATATCATTTGTCTAGTAAATTTTGTTGTGAAATCTTCAGGTTTATTATTTAATTGGGACTTCACACTATAGGAGGATAATACTATCTCTCGTTCCATATATAATAAAGTTACATTATATTTTTAAAATATTGACCATACAATTTATTATACTGCGATCTATTGATTTTCGATATTTTCAATAATGTGTCCAATATAGTTACTCCCATATTTCGCATCTCAATGCTGGTATTCCCTGCCAATCTTTCACCAATAATCAATTCCAATTTTTTTAAAAGCTGCTTTACGTCATTAAAAAACATAATATTTCCACCTCTCTGTTTTTTTCCCCGACTCTGGATTCCAGAACCTTTTATTGTTTCCAATTTAGTATTATAATGTTTTATGTATTCATTTAAAGTATCTCTCGCATTGTCTATTCTTTTGTTTCGCATTTGTCTCTCAGCTTCTGATATAGCCCCACTTTTGAACTGTTTTGTAACATGTGACTTATAACCACTTAATTGACTCCTTTTTGATTTTGCATCATTTATAATCTTATTAAGATAGGCCCTAGTCTTTTTATTTGTCATTTCTGGTTGATTTAACCTCATTTCCACATTTTCATAATCCGTAATACCAATATCATTCAAAATCTCATTACTTATATCTTCATCATCTAATCCATAGTCCATCTCTTCTTCATATTTTGGTGGTAATTCATCTGGTTCATCACCAAAGTACTGAGGATCAACATAAATATCCTTATTTCCTTCCAGAAGATCTTGTAAAGATTCTTCATATGTTGGTGGTTTTGGCACCAGTTGTTTCTCTTGATTTGGTGGGACATAATCACCAAATAAATCATCAACTTGCATGTCTTCGAAAGGGTCAACTTCAGGCATGTAGTCAATACCTTGGTCACCTTTTTTAGGTGCTCGTTTCTTTCTTATAGGTACCCTTAAATCTAAATTACTGTCGATAACATCATCTAATTTACTAGTTACTGGTTTGAATACCTTCGTCAACGATTCCTGACTTATCTGCTGACCAAGATTATGTTTTGTGATTGCATCATGAACATAATTAATTTTATTTCCTAATTCAGATTTTCTTTTTGCAAGTTCTTTCCATTTAAGTAAACTCATTTTTATTATATTATTAGGTTACATAAAATTTGGAAATCATATATAAAAAAGAGCATTTTACACCGTGTTGTACACTGTGTTGTACACCGTGTTATACACCATGTTATATTGAAATAATATACCCATATAATATAAATGATAATACCAAATTACGACGTTGAAGACGATGTGGAGAACTTTAGACAGTTATATGATTTCATGCCCGATCGATCATTTCGGTTGCTAATTTGCGGCCCAAGTGGTTCGGGAAAAACAAATACACTTATGCATATGATTTACAATTTATTGTACTTTGATAAAATATACCTGTATGCGAAAAACTTAGAGCAGTCCAAGTACCAGAATCTTATGGATATGTTCCAGCCAATAAGTGATGACGCTGGTTATAATGTTATTGAAGCAAGCAATGATCAAATTATTCCTGTAAATGATATTGACAGTGACTCACAGAAAATTGTCATCTTCGATGATTTTGTTTGTGAAAAGAACCAGAAACCATTAGTCGACTATTTTATGCGAGGGAGACACAAAAATTGCAGTGTGATTTATCTGAGTCAAAGCTACTATAAGACACCGAAAGACATAAGATTGAACTGTTCACATTTCTGTCTTTATGAATTCCCAAGTACAAATGAGAAAAGTCCAATTTGCCGTGAAAACAGTATTTCAAAACAATTATATGATAAAGCAACTAAAGAACCATTTTCATTCATATATATTGATAAACCAAAGAAATTCACAACCAAGAATTTCAATGAAAAAATATAAACAAAGTAATATAATGTTATTATATAAATGAGTTACTCAAACGGACGTCTACCTGAATCAACATTCAACAATCAATCTCAAAGGGGATTACCTGGTGTTGGGTTTATGTTGAATGACGATGGTGATTTTGATATTCAAAATAAGAAATTAGTTAATGTCAAGGACCCCACAAATTTTAAAGATGTTGTCAAGAAAGAGTATGGAGACACGCATTATTTAAAGTTAGATGGAACAACTCATATGGTTGGGGATCTTGATATGCGGGGACATAAACTAATTTTACCCGGTGAGATTGATATGGATAGAAAATTAATCACAAATCTGGACACGGATGAAGACAATGATCTTTGTGCAACTAATATGATAACTCTTAAAAATTATAGTAATAAAAAAGCTAATATTACAGATGCATATATGAAAAATGAAAGAATAGTATTGACTGATCACATGGATGCCAATTATCATTCTATATTAAATGTTCAAGCAGCTGGTGATAACGATGCTTTCCCTTTTTACCATGGGAAGACACATTTTTAAAATTATGACGGTCAACAATATGATGCGAAGAATAAGAAAATCATAAATATCAACACAGATGAAAACCAAGATCTTTCAGCTGTGAATATGATAACTCTAAAAAAATATCATCCCGATGTTCCTGATCACACTCATGAAGTTACTAAAAACATTGATTTGAAAGAACTTTTTAATATTGTAAAATCGAAACAACAGACATACTTGGATTTAGCTGCAAATTACAACAATCTTGTTTCATATAATGATGTTAAAAACATTTTTGTCAGTCGTAAAGAGATGTTGTCAATGGAGACTGGTTTGGATATGAATAATAATACAATTTTCAATATAAAAGATCCAACAGCAGTTGATCATGCTGTGAATAAAGGGTATGTGGATAATTTAACTAATCTAAAAGCAGACAAAACATATGTTGACGCTAAAACAAGCGGAAATAACCTAAGAATAACACAAAATGAAGCCTCAATCAACGACATACAAACGAAAAAACTCGACAAATCGGATTACAATACTGGAGTTGTTAAGTTAAAACAAGATCTGGAGGAGAAAATCAGTCATACATATATTACAGGAAACCAACAAGAGGATGTATTCAGGTATTTAATGCTGGACATTAATGAAAGCAGTAGCGAATCAAATATCACTGTAACTGGAATCGTTGATTTTCAACAATCCCTACATAAACTGAATAAAAAAGCCTATGAGTTCACCCTAAAGGTTGACAACAGTGGCCTATACCGATCAAGAATTAGTTTTAATCTGCATCTGGTACCTATAGGTTATTATACGCTCGTCATTGAATTCTACCCGATACAAATGAGTGCAATCAGTGTCACAGCTCAAGCGAGTACGATGGATATTCAAAAACAAACAACGAAGCTGTTCCAAAATTATTCAAGGACAATCGTTCAAATACATAGATGGACTCAAGTACCTCCAAATTATTTATTCATCGATCTCCATGGCTGAACGATCGCTAATCCAGCTACTGGTCATCTAGTTGTTTATGGTGTAGAAGGCTACCAGAATGATGTCAGTACTGATATATACGACAATGTATATTTTATTAAAAATGGTCTTATGAAAATGGAAGTAGATTTGGATATGAATGGTAGAAAACTTATTGGTTTACCAAAACCGAAAAATAAATTCATATTTTCAGGAAATTATATGAAAAATAAGAACACTAATGATATCATATTCAACGGTTCATCATCATTTATTGCGGTAACTAATTTGAAAATAGTAAAATTAGGGTTGATAATATTGGACGATAAACCGCCTGAAGGATACAAAAAAATGGTTATATTAATCGGTAACAATTCATTTGGACCCCAAAATTGGAATAAAGCATCGAATAAAATTTATTACACTTTCAATATAGCGTCATCAGTTATCAATTTCAATGAAGATACAGTTGTACGAATCAAATTAATATCAATTGATCATATTACATATGCACCTTATAATTGCCATATCAGTGTACTTTTTGAAGAGTTTTAATATATAATTATCTAATATATTGATATATATAAATGTCAATTCTTGCACAGTCAATTAATTTTTGCAATAAATTTTTCACAACCCAAAAAAACCTACATCCTAATACTAAAGATGAAATATTAAAATCGGCTTTAATATATCAATTTTTGTACGTTAACTATTTGAATAAGCCAATATCATTTAACCAAATATTAGAAAAACACTCTGACATTGGATTAATAGGACCAGGTTCTTGTACTCTAAATACCAAATACCAATTTTTAATTAAACATGCTATTTTTCATGATGCATTTGGAAGATTTTACAATGACTATGAAAAGGGGCCTGGATACACATATTGCTGCCTTTCAATACCGAAGAAATTAAAAAGATCTCCAATAATGGGTCAAATCTCTGGATTATTATATTGCCTCATTTCAAATCCTAAAATTTAATTATTATTATCCAAATATATAATATAAATGACTAAAACAGATATATTCAATTTCAATCATATTGATGAAAACATCAGCCAAGAAAAATTATCTGAAATCAAAGCATTGTATAAATTTTATCATAAACGATTTTGGTGCTATAAGAATGCTTTCAAATATTTTAAGAGATTGAATTTAGCTATTAATGTAACTTCAACAGGCTTAATAGTTATTGGTACTGTAGCTGGTAGTATCACATTAAATCCTGCTATACTAGCTTCTATTTCTGGAGCTGGTTTAGTGCTAAAAACAGTAAGTGAAATCAAGAATTATAAAAAGAAAATCGAAATGTCTGAATTTGCTTATACGACATATGAAAAAGTATTAGTTTTTTTACGGTCTTGTCTTAGAGGAAATCAATTCAACCACACTGTTTTCGTCAATGAAATGAGACAGTTAGATGAAATAATCATCGATCTTTGTCCTCTTGCTGATAAATTCGAGAAACAGTATGATAAAAAATTTGAGTAAACTTTTAGAGTAAATTTTACTAACAAACTTCATTCAATAACTCATTCATAGGGAAACCCCCTTTGCATGACGATATTGGATCATTTATTAATAATTGTTTGTATTTGATCACCTATTAACAATAGGATATTATCCCAATATTGTTTATAGCAAGTTAATGTTCTTTTCGATTTAGATAAAGGTATATCATTTTCAATTGGTAATTTTAACATCTTAAATAATTGTTTTAAAATGTAATCAACATTTATCATACGTTTTCGGTTTCCATTTATCTGTGGCAAAATTTTATCAATCTCCTCAAAAATTTTCATGATTTTAGTTATATTATTGTTTGATATCTGTAATTTGTGTTGGCTACAGATGTCATTTATTGTGTTTTGGATATGATATTTCCGATGATATACCGATTTTCGCCGTATCTTATGCTTATTCTCATAAAAATCAATGTACTCATTAACATAATTATATCCATGTACGGAACCACAATTTAGACAAACACTCATGCCATCTATATTATTTATATCTTGTTCACTACAACATGACTCGATCACTCTCACACTACTATCAACTTCTACTAATTTTACGTCACAAAAATCGCAAATAAAATTACCCATTGCTTTCAACTCATCGTGAATTATCTTATCACAATTCATTCTATACTATTATATGAGATAATATTTTTAAAACAATAGCTATAAGCGGCACGTGTCTAAATTCCCAGAAAACAAAAATAGCGAACATGTAAAAATCGGCTAACGCGAATTTATTGCTACCGAACGATGTCATTTCCTCACAATAAATATTCCCACGCGTGGGAAACTATCTTTGTTCCATTGCGTAGATGTTATTTTTAATCCAAATGCTAATCATGGAAGCTGTCATAAAAGGTGATGAAACAATAAATATTCCCACGCGTGGGAAACTGAACCAATATAAACAAGAGTGGAAGGCATAATATTTCGCACACCTTTGATATCACTGAAGGATAAACAGCGTTTTATTGAGTTTAGAACAGACCGGGCAAAGTTGAGAGATCTTGTAAAGTTAAATCAAACCATAATATGTTGAAAATATTTTCTCTCGTGATCTGATCAAGTTTTGAGTATCAAGATTATTGAAAAAATCTTTCAAATCAATTCCAATAGTTGTCTTCAGGTGTTCTAAGGTGTAATCCTTGGCATTCTTTATATTGTGGCAAACATTCTCATATCGCTGATCGAGCTGTTTTAGAGAGTAAGGCATCTTAACTTCACAAGCAACTTCACAATTGTGAACTTTTTCACTGAAAAAGTTCACAATTGTGAATCAAAGTGTGAAGCCTCTGATTGGTTAAAAATATCACACGACCGTCTCGTGATCTGAAACAATAACTATCAGTGATGACTCATTTCCTTTTTATCAAAACATGTTCAGACTTGTAAGCGGGGGATTCCCCGTTCTCTGTTTCTGGGTATTACATCCTGTGTTTCCGAGAATTGTATCACGCAATGAAATAAACGCACTTTGTTTTAATCAACATATAGTTTCATTTGATTTTTCTATATTTTTTAATCCAACAGATGGGAAGTAGTTAAGACTTGGCTTGGTATCAGATCAGTTTTGCAAAACTGATCTGGTACCGCCAAGTCCTTAACTACTAATATCCAGTATGGTATTGAAAGGTAATAAGTTACAAGGGTCGTAAGCACTTCTTTAAAATACATGTAGTCAGGAGGTGGGGGTTGAAAGAAGAACCTGGAGGATTAGGTGGGTGTGGCTACGAAAACCTACAAAAAGGGGTGTGTAAGTCTCAGTGGAGGGTCACACACTAACTAGAGATGGGGATAAAACACATACCTGAACTGCTGTCTTGTTTAAGTTCCCAGTCAAATAACCTAACTGCATCTGCTGCACAAAAGTTAGCTTTCTCTTTGAATTTCTCCAGATTGGTATGAATTCTAAACAGAATAACTCAATTTAGTTAAGGAAGTGTAATCACTTTATGGCACTTGCGGAAACACAAGGAAACTTCAATAAGAGTACTAACAGACAATGAAAATTATATGATAGCAGAAACCCATGGGTTTCTGGTAATAGGTAACACAACTGAACGGAAGTGATTTTGTCCGTTCTTCAAACAAGCATGTCCAATACTCACCACTTGTTCAAGTCATCAAAGTGAAGATTCAACTCGTGCAAGTTGTTCGAGTTATAACACGACTCAGGTGGATGCTACACATTTCAGTAACCTAATATGAAGTGTGCAATTAAAACGGCATATCATTAACAGCAGTAAGAAGGGGCATAAGAGTCATTAGTCAAGAGTCATTAAGACTGTTAGTAGAGTGCTAAAGAAGGGGGCTTCACAATGTGTACGAGTCCTGCAAGTGGCAAAACTGCATCATTACAACCACTAATAGACTCTAAGTAGAGTTGTGAATAACAGTCCTTGCCAACGTAAGAGTGAAACTGCATCTCGTTAACGCCATAATATGAAAAAGAAAACATAACCCGAATAGGAGTAAGCATAAATCTACCATGTATCACGCTTTAAAACTGAATTTGAACACTTGGGATTACCAATCGCATAACACGCATTTTGAACCAGGAAAAAGAAAACAGGTCTGCAACCTTCTACATAACACACTTTAGAAACATGGATTACCATTCCTTTAAAGTGCCTATCACCCCTAGAAAATTATTTTCAGAATCAACTCTATGTACATTGAATAGTTGAATGGTAAAATATTTCTGGTTTTGAACGTCGCGTTTGTGAGTTATAGCGATCTGAATTTACAAAATGCTAATTAGATGACGTCAATCCGGGAATTTACCATTATTTCTACACCAATTTACAATGCGGAGTTTTCAGCTTGAGGATAATTTTTTTTGATAAATGCTAAAAATAAACTGTGGATAGTCGATTGATTCGTAAAAAATATTACTTGGAGGTGAAAACAAGTAGTTGTATAATAAATTATTCCCGGGTTGACGTCATGTAATTAGCATTTTGTAAATTCAAATCGCTATAACTCACAAACGCGACGTTCAAAACCAGAAATATTTTACCATTCAACTATTCAATGTACATAGAGTTGATTCTGAAAATAACTTTCTAGGGGTTACAGGCACTTTAAGACAATTTTAGTACAAAGTACAGCAGAAGGCAAGGTCTCTGTAATGAAATATAGTGAGATGGGTCTATCATGGTAGGTCTATAATATAGTGAGATGGGTCTATCATGGTAATATCATGTAATGTGCAACTTGTATGAGTTGACAGGACCCCTTCCTTCATGATGTTTTAATCACAAACGTCGTGTCAGGTTAATGAAATGTGTCACACCCACCACCTGTACTAGGCGTACAAGCAGTGAACTTTCTCTAATAACTGGTATGACTCAAATCTTCACTTTGATGATGGAACAAGCACTTGAGTAGTGGACAACCTTCTCATGAAACAGCTACAAATGCACTTGAAACTGGAAGTCTTCAATCTATTATGAGAAATTTCTTCTTCCTTCGATCAACTAAACTTGCCTGAAATTAACTGGAAGGCAAAAGGAACAGTCAAATAACTTTTCGTTGTCTTGCGGAAATCCATGCCACAGTGAAAAAACTAAAAGTGTCAGCTAAATCAACTCAGCAGTGATTCAGCAGATATTTGAAGACATTTCCGATTGGAAAAATGACTAGCTTAATATTTACTACATATACGTGTGCCATGTGCAAGGAAGAGCAAAATAAAGGAATCATGTTGTCAGGAAAGTTGGAGGAAAGTCACTCATAGGGCTTAATTCTGATCATAACAGACTACAAATACTTACACATTGGCAGCCACCGCATTTATTGCTCCCCATGTGTCCACTTTATAAAAGCAACTCTTTAAAAATTGAAGGATTTGCCTGAAAAAGAAATTTTCCTTCATTTAGCACATAATGTTTATTCCCATTTAGTTATGGCCACTAATTTGCCAAGAAACTTATTTAGTAAGTGAAGCAAAACAATGGTTAAAGGGGCTATGTCGCGAAGTGTCATGCAAGCTTACAAACTTGAAAAACGTCGGGCCATCAAGTTTACACCATCGTCGTGGAAAGAGTGAGGTGCAGGATTGCAGAAAATTAATTCATTTTTTAGAATGAACCATGATACAAAGGGAAGTATTGTTATTCAGTGGCATAGAAATATGATTTCCATCTTATTAAACTAGTTTTCTGCAATCCTGCACCTCAGTGAAATGGACGAAGGTTCTTCTCCGGACCAAGTTAGTTGTTGGGTCTCTTTGGAATCAAGCAAGAAGTTATCGGATTTTCCTCGCTTCTAGCACCGTTCTGGTATGTTTTGAATGCTCTAACTTGATTGTGCTGTGGTTCTCTGCCTGATCAAAACAACTATGGCAGCTAAAACTGTTCGCGCACGTGATCTACAATAGCTTGACCTTGAGATCGCTTGCGCGTGTTATTATAAATTCCGTTACAGCATTGAAAACATACTACTTTCGTAGAAGAGAGAAAAATATGACAACTTTTGAGTTGATTCCACAGCAATCAGCACCTAAGTTGTACCGGAGAAGAACCTTTATCCATGCTCAACTGATTAACATATGATGAATGCAACTTCTAGACATTGAGATACTATGCACTTATTGACTGAGTGGGACGGCCGGACGGGAAAATATTTGGCACGAGGTCGGTCCGTGCGCCATGACCGAGAGCCAAATATTTTCCCGTCCGGCCCGACCTAACTCAGTCAATAAGTATTTTATAATATGACTAGAAAATACAAGAATAGTCGTGCAGTGTGAGGTTACTTGAAGCCGGACGTTTTTCTTCGGACCGGCTTACGTAAACCCGTCAAGCCCCGCTCACGTCACCTTGCGATTCTATTTTCTGTACATGTACATGTACTGAGGCATATGATTTCAGAATTGGGGAAATAACCCAAATGAAATCAAGACAAATATACTATTAATATGTGGGAAAAATCTGAGACCTTTCGGAGTACATAGCACAGCAGAATTAAAAGATTTTGCCGATTCCACGGCGACAGCGTGAATTTGTGTGACGTCGGCCCGACGTTTTTGCCTGCGTGACATATCTCGAGACATAGCCTCTGTAAATCATGCTATGACGTTATATCTAATACGACCGGGCTATTTTTCGATTTTAGCAATTCTCAAAAACAAATTTACGCAACTGTCTGCACAGTACATTTAGACCGTACAAAAGTTCACAAAAACAACTTTGTCTCCGTCTAGAATAACCAGTACGACTAATTTTCAAATAAAATACACATGTTGCTTATCGAAAATTGTCCGAGAAACTGATTTGGAAATGAAAATTGCAAAAAATACACAAACACATTTGCATAAGGCCACGCGAGTGAAGTTAGAACTATAAAATCCAAGTATTGTTTTGTTTACATAAAATAACTTTTCAAATACATAAAAATGTACAACACAATCTTCTTTCGAAAAATTTTATTCAAATCTCCACACACACTCAGCCGGCTGCAAGGCAGTCGGCCACGATCCTTCTCCACTGTTTCCTATCCTGCGCCATCCGTCTGATTTCCTCTGGTAGTGGTGGGTGCTCGCTGTTTATGACCTTTGCAATATACTGGTGGAACACTGTTTTTGGCCTGCCAGGTTTTCGCTTTCCATGCCGAGGTTGGTAGAAGGCATATTTGTTAATAGGCTCGTCGGTTGGTTTTGTCAAGATGTGACCCAGAAATTTTGACTGACGGCGATGGATTTCTAGGATCAGAGGCTTCTGCTTGACCTGTTTTAGTATGTCTTCATTCCGGATGAAATCTAATCTCTTAACGCCTAGCATTATTCGGTAGCAGGTTGTTGCAAAGCTGTTCAATCTATCTTCGAGCCTCTGGGTCAGTGTCCAGCTCTCACAACCATATAGCAGGATGGAAAGGCAGGTTGTTTTGAACAGGTTAACTTTAAGCTCTATTGGAGTGGACTTGGATCTCCATAGTTTCTCAAGCTTCCAGAAAGTGGCCCATCCTAACCCGAGACACCTTTTTACGTCATTCTCGGTGGATGCCATCTTCGAGCAGAGGTAAGTGAAGTCCTTCACTTGCTTAATTTCGTCGTTATTCAGAGTCAGGTTGTCTGGACAGTTGGGGTTTGTCATGAACTCTGTCTTCTTAATATTTATCTCTAGGCCGATCTTTTTGGCTTCCTCAGCAGTGGAGTTAAGCTGGGTTGTGCATGCTGCAAGGAGCTTTCCAACAGGGCAATGTCATCCGCAAAGTCAAGGTCATTAATTACCTCCTCTGGATGTCTTGTGGATCTCCTTGGTATGGTGGTGAATCCATGTTCCCCCTCAGCCATTCTCATCGTGTAATCAATCATGATGATGAATAGGAAGGGTGCCAAGACATCTCCTTGTAGCACTCCCGTGGTGACATTGAACTCTTCGGTGAGATGTCCGTCAACGTACACTGCACTTTTCGAGTTGTCGTAGAGCGCTTTTATGGCTTGTACTGTCTCCATGGGGATCCCATAGTGCCTCAGTACCTTGAACATCACTTTGCGGTCAATTGAGTCGAAGGCCTTCTTGAAGTCGATGAAGGTGGTATATAGTGGCAGCTGTTGGTCATCTGCACCCTCCATCAGTCTCCTGATAATGACGATCTGTTGGGCACAGCTCCGGCCTCTGTGGAAGCCGGCCTGGTTGCATCTCAGCACTGGATCAACATGCGGTCTAATCAAATCTCCATAAGTTTATGTTTAAAAGCAAAACGCGAACCATTTATAGCGCATCAAGGCCGAGCTATCTTTGATGAAAGAAATCACGAAATGACTTAATTTGAGCACGTTTTATAAACAATTCTCCAAAACTAACAAGACCACAAAGAAAAAGTCAATCACAGATTGATATCAACATAAATTCCCATCGAAAAATGCAATTTGTTTTACCTTTAAGTCGACTGCTGGCAATTCCGGCTTTACATCTCCCCGCATTGCTCCCGCATTGATAAAAACGTATGAAGTTCCTCGAAGCAAGATTTTATCCCTGAAAGCTCTTCTTTTTCCACTATAGCGGCTTCCGAGTATCCCTTAATTGGTAGCCCTGTCTTGAGGAGCAAACCGCGAAAAAATGCAGGGAAATAACGACTGTACTTTGAAATGGTTTTCTCCGCTAAACGCAGCAAAACATCAAAGTATTTACCGAGCTGACGTGACATTCGGTCATGCAGCCGCGCAAAAACAAAGCCTCACTTTGGTTTCAAAATTCCTAAGATCCCGGATGTTGTGTGGCGTCATACGCGCACGTTTTGCAACGTCATACGCGCCTGCGAGGTAGCCCTGCCCAACGGCACACGAACCGACGCGCCTGCGAAACATCCGCTAGCCATGCCCATGAAAAATGAAGGGCATAGGTTCTACGAGTATGAAGCTACGTGAGCGGGCCTTCGGCCCGCGAGAGCTCCGCTAAAAACAATTAGTACTAAATAATAAAAAACTTAAAAAAATGCTTTGATATATAATATACTTGCTCATTAATTTAGCTTTTTGTTACGTAATATTAGCTTTTGTTTTTGTTTATGACATACAGCTATTTCAATAAACGTTGGATGAAAGCTTAAAGCCAAGACCGCAAGGTAGTAGGGGTTGGGGTTAAAAGCCATTGAATAAAAATCCCATACTACCTTGCGGTCTTGGCTTTTCGCCTTTTTCATCCGACGTTAATTGAAATAGCTGTATACCTATATTGTAGTATTATGTAATCATCAACATAAATCGCGTTATTATACAAACTGCTGACGCACACAATAACAGTCTATGCGCGTGCAAAACCAAAAACGATCGCCAACAGGAGCCCATTACCCGGAGCGTGCAACTACCATAAATTCGTGCAACGGCGTTTTTACAAGTAGGTTTATTTTTAGATAAGCCTTTCCCGCGAATTGGTTTCGGAAAGCCAATCACAAGCAATTACATAATTATTCACATGTTCACATTCCTGTGTGGCGAATGTCTGATTTCTAGTCGCTATGTGAATATGCGAATGTTATTAATTATGCAATTGCTTGTGATTGGTTTTCTGAAACCAATTCATGGGAAAGGCTTATCTAAAAATAAACCTACTTGTAAAAACGCCATTTCACAGGCGCAGTATGGAAGTTGCACGCTCCGGGATTATGGGCTCCTGTCGCCAAACATTTTTGACGAACGTTATTACAAACATTTTTGTTCAAATGGACATCATGGAGTCAGTAATGTTGAGGTTATGCTGATAGACAGAGTTAATAATGAAGAGAAGAGGGTCGGTAGACCTATAGACTCAAGACATTGTCTCCGGATTGACTTAAAGTGCACCTAACCCCTATTTTTTTTATTCACCTAAATGAATGTGCTTGTTTTCTGGAGTGTATCTGTGAAAAAATTTTTGGATTTGGTGAAATCCTCGATTTTCTGTGACCTGTTGAATTGGAGGATAATTTGGTTCAGTGCCGAGCAACATGGGATCTGGGGCGAGTGCCTGGGCTGTCACATGATATGACGTAGATTCGGGAACCGAAATTCCCCCAAAGAAAGCATCGTCCAGTACTTTCAGCGGCGAGGCACCGGGCAGGCATAATTTCTTTTTTGCACGAGTTTTGCACGACTAAAGCACAGTATTTACACTCGATTCGCACAAAAATGAAGGAAATGATTCCCGAAAGTACGTCACGTCACATGACTAGACCCATGCCCCGTCTAACTCGGTACTGAACCAAACACAGCTCTGTTTTGGCACGATTTTTGAAATTTCAACAGGTCACAGAAAATCGAGGATTTCACCAAATCCAAAAATTTTTTCACAGATACACTCCAGAAAACAAGCACATTCAGTTAGACGAATAAAAAAATTAGGGGTTAGGTGCACTTTAATGCCAGCGACTTTTCCTATTCTCAAAGTCGCAGAGCACACGTGAGCCATTGATTTACTTGGATGTATATTCACATGGTAAGAGATCTAGGGGACGTCCAGCCAAGACCTATATTGACCAGCTAGAGGATGATTCAGGACTAGCGAGAGAGGCGCTCCCCGAAGTGATGGAGGACACCAATGGTTGGAGGAGGGTCATTTCTGGAATCCGAGTGCGCTCGACATGATGATGATGATGATGATATTCTATTTTGTATCCTATTCTACACAGTTTGAAATTGTGCACAAAGACTGTTTAGATCATTAATCGTATCAATAACAAAATTCTCGATTGTGATTGGTCATCCGCGTGCCTTTTTCTAGCGTAATTGGCGCGCGGTCACGTGGGTGTCCAATTACAACTTTTTGTAATAAGCCATTTCCGAGTTGCCATTAGCCTCTATCAAAGCGAGGCTAGGTGCAAAACCTTTCATATGAAAATGAGTTTTCATTCACATACAAATAAGTTTTATTTGCATGTGAATGAAATCTCATTTTCATATGAAAGGTTTCGCACCTAGCCTCACTTTGAGTGAGAGGCTAATGGCAACTCAGAAATGGCCTATTGTATAGCTGTAATTGCACATCTACGTTGCACGCGCGTCAATCAGTTGCACTTGAATGGATTCTTTTTCGCTGTTTAACTTCTACTTTCAAACAAGTAGAAAAAATCCTAGACGTTTTTTAGTAGAAGAGTTGACATAGACTTTTTAATCTTGAATTTTGTTATTGATGCGATTAAGACGAAGACGAAGAAGATGATGAAGACGAAGATGAAGAAGACGACGACGACGTGCATAAGATTGCACCCACTAATTTTCCTAATCACCCACCCACTAATTTTCCTAATCCATCCACCTTCTTTAACCCTATTCAGCCTGGGCTTTTTTTGAGTTCCTGAGGCTGGGGGGGGGGGGGGGAGGGGGGCAATTTCATTCGTAATTTCAAGAACATCAAGGCTATGACAATGAAACCTAGACGGTACATAGTACGTCCAAAACTGTCTCCTTTGCGGTCCGCACAATGGAACGATGACGTCATATGACGTAGTTATTAGGTAATTAGTTATACGGCCGCCATCTTGGATCCGCCATCTTGGATTTCTGAAATTTTTTAAAACCTCTTAAAAACCGTCCAAATTGACGCAAAATTAATCAAAACCAATAAATAAACGCTAAATGACGTAAATATACAAAAATTATACCAATAAACATTGTTTCTCTTCATTCAAAGGTATAAATATGCAAATTTCAAAAAACATGGCTGTCAAAATCTTGTTGCCATGGAAACATCAAGTCACGTGATCAAAAAATTGTCATATGAAATTGTTGCCAGATAAATTTTAGGAAAAGTCACAAAGTTTGATGGCGTTTGAATACATATTAAAGAAGTTATGAATGTTGAAAGTTAGCCCGGGCACTTTGTGCCCCCCCCCCGCCCCAGGCCGTATAGGGTTAAAAAGTCACCTTATTTCCGGTACCAGTGGTCTCAACTTAACATCTAGTCAAACTCCGAAATCTTTTCCGTAGGAGTGCCACAACTGGACTACCTGGACACCCTGGCTTGTGTATCTTTGGTAATAAATAAAACCTCCCCGGCTTTGCATCTTCTGCCGCTAATAAATAATCTCTCGTCTTCTCATTAATATTCCCATTGTCACAGCAGTCTTGTATTTTGGTAGTTTCTTGGTGTTGCGGATGGTGTGATCACCAAATGACGTGAAACAAAAGATTCAAAAGACACTGAACAATACCCACACCACAACACAAAAGCTAACCAACAATGGCTTCCGCAACACCAAGAAACACCCTGTATTTTCTTGTTGATCTTGTCAACCATGTTTCGGGTAGGATTCCTATTCAATGGCGTATACACCTCAGCATCATTTAACTGTCGCATGGCTTCCTTTACGTAAGTTGCTTTATCCATACCAACCACGGCCGATCCTTTGTCCGCTTGCTTTATAATTATGTCTTCATAACTCCGTAAGTTCTCCAGTGCTCTCTGCTCGTATTTTGTAAGATTCCGCTGGTAGGATACTTCTAAATTATTCGATAAAATCTTTCTCTCGAGTGCTTCCGCGTAAGCTTCTAAAGCTAACTCCCTTTCATTCTCTGGACACCATTGCGATATATTTCTAAATGCTGGCATTTCCGAGATATCCCCGTCAACTCTATCATCCGAACGGAAATATTCCTTCAATCGAATTCGCCTAATATATTCTTTAATATCCTTTCTTAAAACATAGATGTCAACATTCTCCGGTGTAGGACAAAACTTCAGCCCCTTAGACAAAAGGGATACTTCAGCTTCAGTCAGTATTCTCTTTAAAAGATTGACAACAATCCGAGGATCTCCCCTAGTTCCCGTCCCGCCTGCCATATCACTTCTTTGAGTCGCCTCGTTCAGGCATTTCAATGGTTGGTCTGTCGGCCTCTGTAACATTTCCCTCCGAAGATTCCCCATTCGTAGAAAAACCACGATTTCCTAAATTTCTCTTATATAAATTTGTTACAAATGAAGACAAACCAATACTTTTTGGTCTGACACCTATATTTCGACCACATTTAGTGGTCTTCTTCAGGGTGACTAAAACACCGTTAACGTATTCCACTTCAAAATTGCTGAGGCGTCCGATGTCAAGGAAACGCGTGCGTACCAAAACAACTGACTGTTATTTTGAAACTGTAACGGAAACGCATTGCGTTGCATTACAAAAAAGCGACAAAAACTATTCATACGCGTGCGCTCGTGCTTACAAAAACTATTCATACGTGTGCGCTCGCGCTTATACGTGTCTTCCTGTTTTGAGCATAAAAACCATCATTGCCATTAAGCCCATTCGGTATCAAAGTTCCTAATCTGTACATCCACTGTCCTTTCTTGTCACGCAGTTCCCTCTCACATTTGACCCAGTCTATCAGTTGAACACTCGTGTGTTCGAATTCTGAATATCCTTGGCTATGAAAATGCTGGTAAAGAACGTCATCCTTCTTCTTCTTATATATATATATATATATATATATATATATATATATATATATATATATATATATATATATATATATATATACAGCTATTTCAATTAACTTTGTCGGATGAAAGCTCAAAGCCAAGACGGCACGGCAGTATGGGTAGTTGTAAATAACCATCTTAGATTCCAGTTGTCAGTGCGGGCGCGACGGAAAATGGGCGACAGTACTATAGACGTTTGCCTCCTTTTCTAAAGGAGGGAAATAAAAACCGATAGGAATCATATTGCCTTCGAAGCATTCCTTTATTTGAAAGTGTGGGGAGATAAAATCATTAGCAGCCACAACGGCGGAGGCAGCGAGAACGGCACAAAAAATAGGTTTAATTAGCAAAAACAATGCCTCTGCACGTGCGTTTTACATTTTGGTACCTTTCTTTGCCGTTCACTGCAAAACAACGTCATATGATCAAATTTCTATTTGAACGTGAAAGCCGCCGTCCGTACACTGTTAAGCTCTTGGACAATTCAGTCACGCTAGACAAACTAAACAAATTGGAAGAAAAGCAAAGTAGTTTATATAGAAAGAATCCTTGGTGTTGTCGTAGTTGGTTTAGCTCCCTATTGTTGATTATGGTTAACTTATTCATAAAAATTCCATACTACCTTGCGGTCTTGGCTTGTAGGCTTAAAGCTTTCATCCGACAACGTTAATTGAAATAGCTGTATATATAACCAGCGATGGCGGTAAATTTCGCATTTTCGCTCAAGCTTGCGTGATATCGCCTAATTTTAGCTTACGGCCTCGTCGGCTAAGTATTAGGCGATATCACGCGCGCTTTCGCGCTATAATAGTTAAATATTATTTGCATAAATTGTATCTGTTTGTGAGGTTTGTGTACGGCTGCGCTCTGGCGAGGATTTTCCACCTGACTGTATAGTCTTCCTGTTTGCCCTTTAATTGCCACAGGTGTTTGCTGAGCTCAGTTTTATTCTTCCGTTTTTCATGCTTTTTCATGTCAACATAGTCCGTATAGATCAAATAAAATAAAATAAAATCGGGTAGGTTACGTTATGAGTTATTGGAGCCCATATAAATCAGAGATTTCACATAAACGACGAGTATTTGTATCACACTGTAAAGAGGCCAAGTTGCAATTTAAATCACCTACTAAATAGTATTCAAGGCCAAGATAATCTAATTTACCAATAAGTGATTCATAATACAAAACTAAATCAATCGAGGAACAGGGATGATCTGTACCACGTGACTACAAAAAATGGTTTTGAAAATGATTCGGTTTACAGATTTCTAGACATAAATTTTCAAGATTCAGTACATTTAAATCAGAGCGAACTATTAAATTAATCAAAGTTTTGATATAAAAGCACACACCTCCGCCATTTCTATTTCTATCGCGACGAATTAGTTCATAGCCTGGAATATGGAGCTCACAACTTTTAATAGAATCATCAAGTTTGGTTTCGTTAAGTGAGAGAATATCAATAGAGTAATCAGCAAGAAGAATTCTAAGTTCGTCAATATGTTTTGTAAGGCTATTGATGTTCAAACAGGCCATTTTAAAACCACGTCCAGTAGGAAGAATATTAGAAAGATTTGAAAAAGTAGAATGTGCCCGTGGGAGCGATTATTAACATTAATTTCAACTGAATCCGACAACTTTGTACACAGGGGGCCCACACAAACTGTGTGGCCGTTCGTATTTTTAAATTTAGAGGAAAATGTATGGGAATATCGAAAAGGTTCACTATCGTAATATACTGTGATAAATATTCACATAAAGATCAAAATAAACATATTTTTACCTGAAATGTTGTGTGGTGTCGTTCTTGTAGCTGAAAACGGCGAATTTAAGCGATTTGAAAAGTTTTGCATCGGACGTTTACCTGAGCGTATAGTATATGTCTCTCAACTATACGCTCTGGTAAACGTCCTCGGCTCGGCCTCGATGCGCTATAAATAGTTCGCGTTTTGCTTTTAAACATAAACATATGGAGATTTGAAAATTTTTCGAAAGAAGATTGTGTTGTCCATTTTTATGTGTTTGTTCATTCATTACATGGGTTGAAAAGCGATTTTATGTAAACAAAACAAGACTTGGATTTTATAGTTCTAACTTCACTCGCGTGGCCTTATGCAAATGTGTTTGTGTATTTTTTGCAATTTTGATTTCCAAATCAGTTTCTTGGGCAATTTTTTATAATATCCACTACACCACCGAGGACTAGCTGCCGGAAACTGTAATTTTTAAGGGATATAAGATAATATGCTGCTAGTCCAGACCATATATAAGAACTAACCCTTTCGATACACTGGAAATACTGGAATCAGTACTTAAACCTAAATACTAAAATCAGTGCTTCAACCCTAGATACTGTAATCCGACCCTAAATTACACTGCAATATATCTAAATACATTACAATAAGGGATACATGAAGTACCATACATTATGATCAGGGATACACCAAGTACCTAGGTGATTCTGTTTTTGAGAATTGCTGAAATTAAAAAATAGCCCGGTCGTCAATCTTAATTCTTGTGCTTCCGACCTTTCACCTCAGTTAAGTTTATCATCGGCTTTCTGTTCAGAGAGCTACGCTGTTAGGCTCAGCCTACCTATATATATTATTAATATTCTTGTTCTTTTAGAGTGGTCTAAAATGCTCAACATTGAGCGACACACCTATGCAGTAAATAAATTAAGAAATGTCAGGCCATAAATTTTCATATCGCCCCTTCAGGCTAGCAAACATGTGTGGGCTTGTGGAAAGAACAGACCAGCTACTGTCAAGGACACTGCACAAGTTGACAAGCCACACTCTTACCTGACAGAGAAATCGATTGGCATTTCAACCATAATTATGCAGACAATAACTACATTATTTAATTCTAAACTTCTTCACATATTTATTGTTTCAAGATCAAACAAATTGCCAGTTAATTTTAATGACTGCCAGCTGTTAGGCTGTTTGTTGTCAGCAGTGCTGTAAGTCTACGTGTGACATCGTCACGCTAATGTTACATTATATCCAATATTCATTATCCTTGTGTTACTTTTGTACTCCCGGTATTTCCTCCATGTGCGGAATGAGTATTCATTTTCCCTTTAAGTACACTTGAAAATCCTTCTTTTTAGTCTCAATTATCTCACCGACATCAGATACTAAATTTTATTTTCAATTTTCTACTTTTCTGTTCACTTTCTCCTCTGAGTCACACATCAGATGCAAGTCTTTGATTGGTTCGTTGTCATTGTTGTATTTTTTTTTCTCATGTTTATAAGTATATTTTTTACCTCATTTAACCAAATTTGTAACTTATTTTGTGTTCAGTTTTCAACGATTGAATCACGCAGAAAATTAAATATTTTGAAAAATGATTCCACTGCATGGTTCTTTTTGGTTGAGCATGAAGCGATCCACACCTGGCTTGGAACGCAACTCTATTAATGATACAGAGATAGTCGGTGTTTTGTTTTGTAATTGACACTGAAAGTGTTATACCTTTTGCAATATGTGTAGAAAGTAATTCGCGATATGCGCAAATCACAAATAGCTCTTGGAGAACGCTGGAAATAGCATTTCCGAGCCTCTTTTCCCCTTGCTACGACCCTACAGGTCAAACACATATTTTTCAGTTAAAACCACCTTCACCTTTCATTTGTCCAGTTGGATGCATGCTTGCAAAGCTGTGGTATCTCTTGAATGCAATATTAGTTTTAAAGTTGGAAGCTTTGATTCTAATAATGCAATCGGTTTATGATTTATGAAAGTTATTCTCAACATTAATAATAAGCAGAACATGCTGCTATATATGTTCAAATGTTTGTACTGCTCTTTTCAAAACAATTTGTCTGCATTAAAGCAATAAACAGCTGAACTTTATTTTAATTGCCACTCACCATATGCTGTTTTTCCCTCTTTTCCACTGGGGAAAAGAAACATCCAAGTTGAGTGCACTTAAATATAAAGAGACAAACAAGAAATGTTAAGGGACCATTAAAAGCATCAATTCTTTGCACGTCTTGATTTAGTTAATTTTCTGACATAGGGCCTGGTCGCACTACAGTCAAAAACAAAAATCCGCCCGTGCAAAAATCGAGGAAAACAAAAGAAGCCGCTCTGGTGAGACACGCTCTTTGTGGAATGTTTTTGTTTTTATGTCATTTTGCACGGGCTAATTTTTGTTTTTGACTGTAGTGCGACCAGGCCCATAGATGTTAAGGTTTGGCCTTTTTTTATGGAGCCAAATGCAAAGATCATAAAATTAATATGCAATTACCACTCAGACTTTACTTGTTGACCCCAATTAGTTGCTATCACTCTGAGAGGTGAACTTGTCTGAAAAAGTAGGCTTCTTTTGACAACATAGATACGGTACATCACTCATCATCATAAGTTTGCTCCCCCCCCCCCCCCCGCCCCCCCCCCGGCCCCCCAAGGAACCGAGTTCAGCTCCCGAACTAATCTAGTTCGACCCTATCATATCGAGTTCGACCCGCAAGTTAATTAAGACTTTGACTTATATTTTTCCCTTCTAGAGTCCGACTTACCTGGCAAACACGGCCGATTGTACAATCCTTTTATTTGTCAAGATTTTACGTCCATTTTACTGTAAACCGGTAAAAATGGAAATAAAATATAACTACTATATTTTTGTGTTCCGCTGACGTAGTCAGCGAACACTATTGTCATCGTACGAGGTATTTTTGTCGATGTAAGGAACCATTTCCGGAGTAACAATAGAATTGTCAATCGCAACCAATCAAAGCGAAGAACTGACGAAATCGGAAGTTGTTCTGATAATTCTCTTACAATTCTTCATATGCTCAAAACTCAATAATATTCCGTCTATTCCCTTTAATTTAAGACTGAATTTCAGCTAAAGAGTAGCCTATCAAGATTCCAGAATTTATCTGCCACTACAAAATATTTCAGCAGTCTAAAGCGAAGCGAAATCGCACGACGACCCATATAATTTTATCAGTTTGTTTACTAATTTTGTTTTTATGACTGAGAGAAATTATATTAAAGGGACAGTGTCCCGGCTGATATTTCGTGTTTTCACGATTATGACTCTTGCTTTAAGCTTGCTTCATTATCTTGAAATAGGAATACAAAATCGCAGGGTAAATCTTTTTATTCAATTACGTTTTTTATTTAGTGGTATTTGGCGTTATAACATGTAAATTAGGAAAGCGAAATGTTGTTTGTTCGGTGGGAAAGTGTCCTTTTAATTCTTCATGCTTAGCTTTGAGAATTCATAACTCGAATAATATTCCATTGATTTACTTGAATTAAAGACTGAATTACGGCTTAAGAGTAAGCGATCAAGATTTTAGAATTTATCTGCCACTAGAATTTAATTTTAGTCGATTTTAGCCTGTCGAGCCTATCAAGAAAGCGTTGAAGATAGCTGAGACAGCAGCTGACGAGTTGACGGAATCGTTTCGCTCGACTGGGTTTGATGGATAGTTTAGAGCCAGCATTCCTGCCAGTACACTGGCAGAACAGTACATCTGCTCACCAGAAAATGCACTCAAATCGTTTGTCAAATAGCATTTGCACGTATCCTGCACAATTCACGCTATATCAGCAGCACACACGGCCCCAGTGGGGCCCTATATTATTGTTTGCACTCACTGCGTGTTTTACTGCTGACGCACGTGTAACAAAGGTGCTAAGTGTGCATGACGAGAGTTGCCATGCGAGAACAAAAACTGTGCTTGATACATGTAACTTAAGATAAAATTGATATGTTTTCTTTCTTTAGTGCGGCCAAGATTTCCAAGAGTATACTGACATGAATAAACTTATAGGCAAATAGCATTATTCGGACAAAACTGGTCGACCATCTGGGTACCACAGACACAGTAATTTACTTGTTTTCATCCCATAACTCGCCTAATTTCAATGGCATGGATAGTGAAAGTGAAAAGTCAATCTTTGTAAACTACGACTGCGGGAACCCATCTGGCTTGATTACCAGCCAAGTGGGAGGCGGAAATAGAAGACCATGCATCAAAATGGCCTCCATTATTTTACCAGTTGAAGAGGTCAGGGCATAACCAGCCAATGTTGCTTTTTAAGTCGTTTTTTATTTTTTCTCACTCAGATTTGCCTCATTTTATCGTACAACGAATAACATCAAATTTGCACTAACCTTAAGGAATTTGACAAATTTCACCTGAAAAAAGCAGAGTTCTGGCCCTCTAGTGCTTTGACGGTAAATTCTGACCGTTGTTCCTTCCAAACCTGCAGCTAGAATTACTCCAAACGACGCCATTACAAAGCAGATTGGCCGTGAGAATATGCGACCGCAATACTCCTGACCCCAACAACCCGAACAAACATACCGTTATAAAGGCAGTTCATATCAATCAAGTTCGCAACTCAACACAACAATTGGAGCGGCTAGTTTAAGCCATGTTTAAGGCCCGCCCGGTGATCGAAGGACATCATGAAGTCCAGAAAGCCTTAAGTCTCTGGCACCTCTCGAAGAACTGAGATGATATGTGTCCTTGCTGTGCCTCGTGCCAAAGCGCTATTCAGCGCTCAAGGTGAAAATGGGCTGTGGTGGACAAGACAAGCAAGCGGAAAAGTCTGGAATCACTTGGGATCAGAAAAGGGGCAGCGTTGTGAGTAGTTGACCATTTGCCATCCTGTGGCATGGTCAGAATGCCCGATATCTGACGTGCTTACAGACATAGTAGTTTCCTTAAAATTTTGGGTAGGAACCTCTGTTTCTTTTAGCCATTGGATTTCCCGACATGCTTTGCAACAGTAGCAGATAGGTCCACTATGTGTGATCAGGCGCTTAAAATACAGCTTTGGGCAGCTCGAAGTGAGTCCTCGCTGGCCGGCCGAAATTGGGCAAGGAAGGCAAAGGCTATGAGCTGGCACAGGAGGACTGGGAGTGCTTCCTAGGTCTGCAAGGGAGTTGGCACGAAAATACCTGTAAGTGGCTGACTAATTGCAATAAAATGAAGCAATTTAGAGGGAATGAACTCCCGGATAGTTTTTTTTCTTGAGCGGGAGTTAGCGGCATGGGCTCAAAAGTTCTCCATCTGAAGTGAAAATCAGCAGAAAATCAAGAAATTCAGGTAAACTTTGGAATTCATTTTGTCAAGCAGGATTCAGCAGGAGACGGCGTTATTTTTTTCTTTGCATATGTCATTTCTCGAAAATGACGGAAAAACCAACAGAAAAAAATTCTGAACAATGTTTTGGAATTAATTTGTAGTCACATGCCAAAAATGAGGCAAAACTGAGCAAGAAAAATAAAAAAACACCTCTTTAATAAGTCTTAGCTAATCGGTATTCATAACAGTTATCCCAAGGGGCATCAAGTACACAAAGACAAAAGCTGCATTGTTTTTTGAGCTTTTTTGACAAAAGGAACAACTTGAGCGGTTGGGATTACTGTTATGATTACCGTTATGAATACTGATAAGCTAAAGGTTATGATGAATTAACATGACATCACAAATTAATCAGCCCCTTGCATCAGTTTGTGGAGGATCCAGACTCCATCATCAGCGGGGCAGGTAAAAATGTTATAGAAGATAAAAAAAAATTTCTAGCCCTTTGGGCCTTATTTTATTGCAAGCCATAATTTTTCCCATATGCTGGTGCGTAGATGAAATGGCTGCACAGGTGTGGCATAGTAGGGACCTAAGCTAAGATACAAGGACAGTGTAATCTATGATGCTGGTCCTGAAAAGACAATGTCTAGAAAACATTTCTTAACACAAACCTAGTTTTCAGACAGTGAGCCAAAGACAAAGCCAAAGACTTAACTGAACTAAACTAAACTTAAAGCACTAAGGAATCTGACTCTGATTGGAGACTGCAAAGCTCTACTCTAGGAAAAGCGATTGACATTGCCAGAACTGACGAGATGTCAAAAGCACAATTTTTTACTATTGAAAACCATAGCAACCGAGAACCCAAGCATTAACAGTGTAAATCAGAAGAAACAAAAAAGCCACCGTCTGGTAAAGATTGTAGTAGACATGGTTATCAACATGACAGAGGAAAATAATAATAATAATAATAATAATAACGGTTTAATGTCAGCGTATCCACATAGTGGCTCTTCATCTGAGAATGCAACTAACTATGTATACTAAAAATTACATAAAAATTTGAAAATGCCCTGCACAAGGAAAAAGATGTGCTTAGTGTAAACAGTTGAACCATTTTGCCAGTGTTTGTCATTCTAAGACCACAATTAGGAAAGGAGTACACTGCGTAGAAGAAGACGAAAGTAGTGATAAAGAGCTATTTGTTGGATGTAGCACTTCAGTTAATGTTGTAGATATGAGTGAGTGTTACGAAGAGCTAGGAATTAAAAGCAAAATATTATTGTCAAGTTTCAACTAGACACTGGTGCAAAAGTCAATGTCATCTCATGACAGAGTTATACAAGACCTTGACATTGAGTTTCACTATGAGAAGACCCAAGCTAAGCTAAAGTCGTATTCAGGTCACCAGATTCCTACTAAAGGAGTTAGGTGACATTGCCATGTGAATACAAAGGTAAAGTGTTCCAGATGAAATTCCATGTGGCCGAGATTAAAGCACCTACAGTACTCAGTGCCCAAAACTCTGATCTCATGCCTACTCACGCCTATGGAGCAATTTCTCACGCCTGACTTACAGATTTGAACTATCAGCTTTAAATGATCGCATGATCCAATTAAAAATATAGTTACGTTCATGAAAATATGGCAATTTTTTGCAGGTTTTTATCATTCTGAACATTACAATTACAGCTGGATGTTATTAAACGGAGGTCCGAGGTCCATGGAAACTTCCGAATTTTTCGGAACATCTTCGGAATAGATCGGGTTCTCTTCGGATTTCGTCGGGTCGCCTTCGGAAATCCTGGCACTCCCACCGGCGAAAACATTCTCACGCCTATCATTCGGGTCTACTTGCTAGAATCATACTACTGACATGGATCAAAGCATCCTTGATGAATACCCAGATTTATTTCAAGGTCTTGGCTGTCTTCCCGGAGAACACACAGTCAAGTTGGATCCAAAGGTTCCTCCAGTAGTCATCCTCCAAGGAAAGTACCAGACAGTGTCCCTCAAAGGAAAGGTCACAGATGAACCCGACCGTATGGAGAAGGCAGGCGTAACTGTCAGGCAGACAGAACCTACTGGGTGAACAGTATGGTAGTTGTGGTGAAACCTAGTAACAAGATCCTTATTTGCATTAACCCCTGAGATCTGAATGAAGCTATCGGAAGACCACAATGACCACAATGGAAGAAGTTGTTGCGGGCATGCCTCACGCCAAAGTATTTTTAGTTCCAGATGCCACATCAGGATACTGGCAAGTGAAGTTGGACGAGACAAGCTCAAAGTTATGCACTTTCAACACACCATTTGGAAGATACCGTTTTACAAGGTTACCATTTGGAAAAAAGTCAGCTACTGAAGTGTTCCAAACCTGCATGTCAGACCTGTTTGCAGATGTGGAGGGCGTAAAGTGGTAAAGTGATAGCGGATGACCTCCTAATATAACGTAAAGATGATAACGAGCACCTGCACGACACCAGACTATTTAGCAAGCAAAAGACCAAGCACGAGAAGTCAACGCCAAGAAATGCAAACGAAGTCCCCTATGTTGGCCATGTCCTAAGTAAAATGAATATGTTTTAAAAAATGTTTTTAAAACGCTTTTGAAACTAAACGTTCAGACGTTTCGGGACTTCTGTCCCTTCCTCAGTGAATAGCTGTTAACTGAAAACGCGCGTCAGCTATTTCCTAAGTAAAGATGGCTTAAAACCAGATCCTGAAAAGATACGGGCTGCACAAGAAATGATACCTCCACGGAACACTAAATAACTTACTGTAAGACATTCCTTGGATTCATTCAATATCTTGCAAAGTTTATGCCCAACATGCATGGCTACTGAAGGCTCGAGTTTACTGGAAACGTCATTGTGACGTTGTCATTTTGCTTCGTTCGTTCTCAATAAAAACTTCAATATCATGTATCTGCGATTTTTGGTAGGTTCACAGCCATTTTTCATCTTTGGTAGCTGCCTGATGAGCATCATTAAGCTTGAAGGTAGTTCAGAGTCCACTTTCTCAATGAAGCGAGTTAGGTGTTGTACTTCGTTTACGAATTTGGTTCGTTGCTCGTTGAACTGGAAAAATGGCCGCCACGAAACAAATTAGCCTTGGGACTCGACTCTGGATGAATTTCTCGACCTACCACGGCATATTTTGGAAGTTGCGACCACTGAAGAACACAACAAGCGCGAAATTTCGGCGCTGGGTCGGAGTGGCTGTAGACTTAGTATAAATATGAAATGTGTGCGGAAAGAAACGAACGCTGTCAATATTTTTGGCTATTTCCCAGCATGCAGTGCGGTGGTGATATTGAAAATCGAGGCAAGGTCAGTATGCATTAAAACGAGAGGCTGTAGCTCGGCCCGAGCAACGAATAAGAGCAAAACATTCACTGCTAAGCTAGGACTAGGACTGAATTTTGCTGTGAATGTTGACTTTTGGGTTTGCCATGATGATTTGAATAAAAAAAACTAAAGGCAAAAATGTGATTTTTGTTGTTTTTCTATGACGTTAAAAACGATCATTTTTATCTCGTTAATGCGCATGCGCATAAACGAGATTTAGGAATGAATACAAAAAGGGACAAAAGTTGTTAACAAAAGGCCATTGTTAACTTTTGTCCGGGGGGGTTACTTCTTTCTTCTTTATAGAAGCTATTAGGGTATTGAGGATATTTGTTATTAGGGGACTTTAGATCGGACGACGAGTACGAGATTGAGTACGAGTACGACTTTTAAAACTTAGTTCACGTGCTCAAAATAACCATTTACCACACAAATTTTATACCTAGACTTCTTATCTTCTGGTTTGCAACAGGAGGGACCGACAGCTCTCGGTACGTGACTGGCGTTAAATTCAAAAGTCGTACTCGTACTGAATCTTGTACTTACAACTAAAGCTCTCTATTGTCCAAATTCAAACGCTGATATTCTGCAAAAATCGCTAACTTTTTTGTGTTTATTGGATATCTCAATTGAAAGAACTTTCTAGTCAATGCTCACAACTGATAGTTAAGGCAATGTTCGCACGATTGAGGAAGTTGCAATTTTTACTCATGCGCAGTAAGCGCATGAGGTAGAAAATGGGTTGCGTTTCTTCGTCTTTTTGTCACATTAGTGCATGCAAATTTATGCACGCATATATTATTACTAACCGGGTCGCAGGTCACATAAAAATTCTACAAAAATGGCTGCCGCGCTCGGCATGTGCTTGGTTTTCAAAACCATAGTTTTGTCTTGTCGGAATAATAACACACATTCAAAATACTCAAAATGGAAAGAGAAAGCTTTAAAGAATACTCAGAAGCCGCTGTAGTGGAGAAAAAGGAGAGCTGTAAGCGACGAAATCTTGCTTCAAGTTTTATCAGTGCGGGGCGATCAAATCCGAAGAAGCGGAGTTTTAAAGAATTTTCAAGCAGGCGAGGGACTTTACCATAAAAGAAATTTCATTTTTCGGTGAGAATTTATGTTGATACCAATTTGTGATTGACTTTTTCTTTGTGTCATGCTTGTTATTCTAGACCGAGAAAAAGCTTTTGTGCACTCTAAACACAGAGTCAACGGACTGTCGCGTAATACAGTTTTTGAGAATTGCTAAAATTGAAAAATAACTCGGTCGTTTACTGATTTTAAGGATCTTTTAAAAGTAGTCTTTTCAAATGTAACAGAAAGCAGTCACGATTTGGGAAACATTAGACGCAAACGTGTTCGAATGTTTTCTTCATGAAGCCAGCCAATAATCATGGTAAGGCACACTAGTAAATATAATTGAATTAAATAGCGCTTTCTGAAATAAAGTTTGCTTTCAAGATTTTTTGATTCGCGAAAACATTATGCGAATCATCTTTACGGATAAGAATGGCATTCTATATACACAAGAAAAGTCGGAAAGTTTAGAAAACACTAGATATAATAAAGCAGGTTGCTTATTTAAATATTACTTTGTGATGTTTATAATATAATTCGCAGACGCCAGCGCTGCGTGCTGCAATGAGGAAAATCGCCAAGCCTTCCGGAAGCAGAAAATCACTGAATCCTGATAAGCGTTTAACTCTTTTATTCAAGGGAAAGACATTTTCATTCAAGGAAATACGAGTTTCATTAAAAAGTTTTGACCTTTAGAACAAATATTTTGGTACAAGCAGCGCACGATCGAATTACATTCCACACGAAATTTGCATATATGAAAGAAGTGTATTTGCAACAACACTTTGAAAAAACTGTGAAGCCTGGAAAAAACTAATTCATGGCAAAATCAAAGCAGTTATTTAAAGAACTAGCTTTATAGAAAAATTTAATTTCGATTTGGACTTGAAATCAAACGAGGGGGGGGGTCATGATGTGTCACGCAATATTTATTTTTATTAAAATGTTTCACCAATTTATAGCACTCATCACCGATTACATGTATTTTTTTCATTACCTGTAAATTTAGGGCTTGCACAAATTTATTGAAAATCCGGGTAGGAGAAGGGGTCGGTCAAACAATCTTGCCATCCGTCGGTGGGGGGGGGGGGGGTGGATTCTTTCTGGAATAACCCAATGTAATAGAAATAATTCACGGTTAACGTTTGGGAAGTATTACACTAGTGTGGGTTTGATCAGAATCAATAAATTAAATATTCAAAGTGACTACAGAAAAATTGGTAGCTTCAATCAACGTGTCTTAGAGTCTCATGCGCATGAGTATAGGCTATGTTTAGCCTCTTGTTTTAAAAGCAGTGGGTCTTGTGGTGCCATTTGGCACTCTTGGGGCTTAAAGGGTTAAGCAAATGGCCTCCTCAACACCAGTACTTGCATATTATGATCCAAGCAAGCCATTCATCCTGGTGATTGGATATCAAAAGCATGAATGCTGCCGTTACATAGATTGGACACTACTACTGTGTCACAGTTCTTACTTGCATTTTGCGATTATTGAGCCTTTTAGTAGGCAATAATTGTAATCAAACTTCGCATATCAATTTCATAATAGTACCCTTTCATGCTTAAAGTGCAACTAACCCCCAATAATGTTTTTCGCCAAACGAAATCTCCTAATTGTCCTGATTACCTGTGCGAAATTTTTTTTACCGTAGCATTTTTTCTTGATTTTTTATAATTTTTTAAAGTTTCAAATTTTGGCGGTTCTTTCGGCCACTACCGAGCAATGTGAAGAATGGGTCCGAGTTTTGTTTGGGCGTCTTGTGACGTCATCGAAGGAGATTGATTTTCATGATGCGAAGAGCAAAGGAACTGTGGGCAAACACAAAAAAGGCATCGGACTGCACAAAATCCCTTTTTTGGCTTTTGAGTACCATTCGCGTTAAAATGCCTTCTACTTTGTCGCTTCGCGGTGATATGCTTATGAGAACGCGGCAAATGGTCTCCTTCGATGACGTCACAGCAAAGTTCGTACCCAGCTCCCACAAATGCTCGGTAATGGGGCAGAAGCACCTAACTTCAAACAGCTGTAGAAACGCTGGGATTTTATCAATTACGATAATTTTTTCGCGCAACTAATCAGGACAAACAGGAGATTTTATTTAGCGAAAGAAAAAAATTGGGGTTAGTTGCACTTTAAGGTGATTCCCTAGTATTGCATTGCGCATCACTACTGCGCATGATATTTTGCGTCATTTGCGCGTGCACGAGCGTGCGCGCACTGCGAAGCAATAGGTTTTCCTTTAAGGATTCAGTTCTCTTAGTAAATAAGCGGTTGTTTTCTAAACGAGCTTGGTGACCTATCTTTTTTTTTTGCATAATTTCATTCTTTTAGTCCTCTTTGTGGTGTAAAACTTTTAAAAAAAATCATGCCAGAAAAAAAGTTATCGCGAAAAAAGCATACGTAGCCATCGCTCGTGAACACAAAATTCTATCCTCGAGATCACGCACCCGACGAATATTTTTAGTTAACACCTTTTCAGGACGTGTGCCATAAAACAAACATTTATTTGTTCCTTTTGGTCAATATATTACATCTATTTTGTTATTTCAAGAATTACTTTAAAGCTGTGCTTCCTGTCCTTACGAAACATAGTGTGAGCTGACGGAATAAACGTGCGCTTGATAAGTGCAGTTGCAAGGATTTAAAGAGTAACTTGAGACAATTATATCTCCTAAACGAGCTTGGTGACCTATATTTTTTTATTGCAGATTTCGGATCACTATATATATTGTGGGAAACAATCAGGGAAAGTTTAACGAAAATCTTATGTCAACTTTTAATTCTAGGGAATCACCTTAATTACTTTATAGAGCAGTTTTCATTTGAGTGTCGTAAAACCAAAACCAAAGTAATTACTCTGACCAATCGCAGTAATCGTAAACAATCCAATGAACCAATCAGAGCTCGAAGCAAATACATGTCGGCGGCGCCAAGTGCGGGAAAACGCGTGCGAGCAAGTCACGATTGGTTTTGGTTTTACTTCTGATTGGTCGAGAAAGTGGCGCGAGATTTTTTAGCCAATCACAAAGCGTAGCAATGCAAAACCAAAGCAATTGTGTAATTACTTTCGACACTCAATTGAAAACTGCTCTAAAGATAAAACACACAGGCTTTCCACATTTTTGAACAGTTCTCACCAAATTGCATTACTATAAATAAACTACTAGTCTTATTTCAATACCTGAAGTGAAAACTGTGGGAAAAGGCCGGAAAGGCAAACAAAAATTAAAATATTATGAAGGCTACAGTGTTGAAAATAGTCCTTTAAAGTGGTATATTTTAAGCAGTTTAGAAACCTTCAAAGTTCTTTCAATAACAAGACAGTTGTCTGTGGATGCAAACTTTTTCTCCTTTTCCAAAATAAACTTGCTAAAAATTACTTTTAAAACATACCAAGAATTGTTATAAGCCTTCCGTGAGAGTTGTATGGATGTAACAATTTTCAGGTTCCGCTTTCAAGTCTATTCATCTCAATTTGAATTGATTACTTTTCTTGTTTCAAAAAACCACGTTTTCTTATTGCTGCGGAACGAGCGCAGTGAGTGAGCAGCAACATAATCGGGATTTAAGAGAAATATATGAGAAAAAAATATAAGCTATGAAAAATCTCGAATTGATCGCCTTTTACCAGAATGCACTTCGCCACGAACACATTTTGTGCCAGAATGCACTGCGCCACGAACAATAGCCTCGCTTGCTGCTTCAAGCTGTTGACTGCAAGATTTGTAATATTTTGGTCCAACATGTCCCAGTCAAAATCGGAATTGAAGTGTCGAAGACTACCGCGAGTTGAGCGAGGACTGTGAGGCATGGTGATAGGACCGTTGGATAGCAAAGATTTTTGAAGATTGTATGGAATAAAAGACAAATTTATTTTGAAATCACTCCGACAGCGGTCGATGAGACTGAGCTGAGCGCGTGGAGACGCGAACACGATACGGCTGGCTAGTAACGCAACATATTCATTATCAATAATTAAGTTAAACCTAAATTTTCACACCTTCCTCGTGGTGAACGCGTCCTTTGCTCAACAATATTCTACAGACATTGCAAGAACTTGATGCGTGAATTACAAAACAAAATTAGTCTTATCAGCTGGAGTTTTCGTCGATTCATCCCGGTTACATTTGCTTTGCTTTCCCTCAAAAAACGAAAGAGAAAATTCTGTAATACCAGCGAGGCGATAAAACAGCATTATTACAACAAATTTACCGCAGCAATTACTATCTTTTGGATACACTAGTAGAAATATCATTTATAACTAACAAGTAAGAATTAAATATGTGAAATCGTTTACATGAATTCATTTGTGGTATATCTTGTGTCCAATATATCAACGCTATAAAGAGTACATTTATTTGTCCACATGTATTAGCAATAAAGAGTTGGAATTCAGCGCGAGCACCATCATATGTCCTCTAACTGGGGGGCAAACAGCACCTCTTTAACAACACTAATCATTGGGTTGTATTTACTGTTTGTTTAAAACTTCACAGTCCACACTATTTCATCACGTATGTGATTTTAAAGAAAAACGCAACATTAGACAATTCTCAACAATAATTTTGGGGCGTCCTTACATTTTCTTAACCGTCAGGCGAAATTCTCGGACATTACACACTCTCCAAATCACAAGGTCGATTTCGCCACGAAAAAGTAGTTTCCAGTGCTAAACAACACTGTCCGCGACAATGGTATGCAGTACACAAGTTCCGCATTTAAAGATTTCAGCAGGAGTTATGGTTTTGTGCACACCACATCAAGTCCCCATTACACTCGATCAAATGGTGAAGCAGAATGAGCAGCGCAAACCATTGACATTCTCCTCTAAAAAAGCACAATTACAGAAACACTCCTTTGGGAATAAGCCTGTCCCCTGCTCAAATTCTAATGGGCTGCAGATTAAACACCTCTCTTCCAACCAATGCTGATCTTCTAAAGCCACAGGGAGCCCAAGAAATCAAGCAGCACCTTCAGAAGATAAAGGAAAGAGAGAAGTTCTATTATGATAACACTGTAATAAAGAGTTTCTGCCTATAGACGAAGGCGATAAGGTTACTATGAAGCATGACAAGAAGTGGATCTAAGCTATAGTAGCTACAGTAGCCCAGGTCATATATTGTTCAGATACCTGAGGGTCAAAAGTATCAGAGAAAATGTAGACATCTAAAGAATAGCAGAAGTAGTAGTCTATGTTGAATTTAAGCCTTGTTAGTGAATAGCTAAGGACCAGAAATGACTAGTCAACTAGTTACCTTATTTATATGTAATATTTTGATCATTTATATGTATTACTGACTGAGTGTTGAGGTGACTAGTCATCTCATTATAGCAGAGCTCTGCGGGCCGAACCATACTCATAGAACCTGTGCCCGTCATTTTTCATGGTCATGGCTATCGGAATGTTTCGCGGGCGCGTGTGTGCCCGTGTTGGACATTTTGAAACCAAAGCGAGGCTTTGAGTACATGGCGAATGTCACGTCACGTTAGTTACAGCTGTGTTTAGTGGAGAAAACCGTTTAAAAGTCGTTATTTCCCTGCATTTTCGCGGCTTGCTACTTAAGACAGGTTTCACATTTTTCAAACAGTGGTCAAGACCGCATTTGAGGCTGCGTAACTCTGCAAGTCAAGCGTTTTGGAGGAATATAGAGCTAAGTGCTTATTTTTAAACCTGATTTTGTCTTAAATTGAAGCTAGTAGATTGTCGAAGCATTTGTTTACAGCAAAACTCTTTTGAGTTTCATTCTTGTGCTTCCGACCTTTTCACCTTAGTTGTAATGTAATGTAATGTGAATCTTTATTTAAACACGGAGAATCATCAGTTAAGTTAATAATTAAAAATTAAAACTTGTACAACTGCTTTACATGATTGCCGTGTGGGAATCCGATATCTCAGATACTTTCTTAATACCCCGTTTAAACTGCCCAATAGAACAAACGCTTTTTAAATCTTGGGGCAAGTTGTTCCACAAACAGGCCCCGCTGTAGCAAAAACTTCGTTTTAGGTAATTAGTATTTGGCTTGGGCAGCGAAAGCTTTCCTTCAAGATTTCTTATGTTATAATCATTAACGTGGCGTTGAGTGAAGAGACATTGAAGATAGTCTGGGGCAAGTTCATTCAATGTTTTATACATAATTAAAGCTTTCTGCTTTTTACGACGAAGAGACAGCTTCTCCCACTTAAGCATCGCGAGAAGGAGGTTGGAGCTCGTATCAAAAGGTGATTGCGTAATTACTCTGGCAGCGCGATTTTGTAATTTTTGTAGTTTATCACTCAAACAGCCACTCATACTATCCCAAACCGGGCTGCAGTAATCAAAATGTAGTAATATTAAAGCATTGTAAATTTGAACTGCAACATCCGTCGGAATAAAAGGTCGTACACGTTTCAATGCACCAATGGCTGAAGAGACTTTCTTGGTTATCTCGTCAACGTGTTTAGATCAAGAGAGTTGTGCATCATTACTTTACTGTTCTACATTGTGTAATTTTGGCTTGCATTTAAAAAGGTCTCAATTTTGAATAATTAGGTTATATAAAACGTGCTCTAGTTCAGTCGTTTCATGATTTCTTTCATCGAAGACAATCAGCGTTTTGCATTTAAACAGAAACTTATGGAGATTTGAATAAAATTTTTCGAAAGAAGATTGTGTTGCCCATTTTTATGTCCCTGTTCATTCATTACATAGGTTGAAAAGCGATTTTATGTAAACAAAACAAGACTTGAATTTTATATAGTTCTAACTTCACTTGCGTCGCCTTATGCAAATATGTTTGTTAAATACCCCTTATTCGATGTTTTGGGAGATAATACGCGCGGATATTTTACGAGTTGCGAAGTATTTTTCCGAGCCCCCCGGGGGCGAGGAAAAATGCGAGCAATGAGTAAAATAAGTGGTTTATTATACCACTGAATTTTTTCTGTTATCAATCATCTATTTTTTTCAGCTAGAGTACAGAAAGCGGCAATTTTCTCATTCTTCGTATGGCGCGCGAGTGACGTGAACAAACAAAAAGCCAGTAAAATGCATTTTATTTGACAAATGACATGTTTTTGACACACGGCGATTAAAAATAGCTTTGCGTCGTGTCAGATTTTTCATTCATTCATTTTTACAAAGACTGAAATAAGTTTTCAAAAAAACTCCGTAAATAGTTCTAGCGGCCGTGAAAGTTATGTTCTTAATCGGCTAAACAACATTAGGGCCATTTATACGAGACCAAATAAATCGCGACTTATATAAGTCGCGACTTACAGAAGACGCGAACTAGACCATTTATACGAGCGAGGCTTGCATAAGACGCGAAGTGTTCGTATAAACGGTTCACGACCTATTTTCGTGTCCAATAAGCATTTGCCTCGCTCTGAAGTTTTGTTGCCATGGTTATTCTCTATCGATTTCCGTTTCCTGTCTTTGATAAACAAAATGGCTCGTTTCAGCAAGACAGGCAGCGAATGCATAAATTTCTTTTAAATTTTGAGCTGTCATTTCCCTTGAGGATGGTCTTGTCGAAAAAAATCCAAAAGCTATCCAAATTGTATAAAAATTACGAGAGGAAACGAAGGAGTCCAGTTCGCGTGAGATCCACCGAGTGGTGCGAAAGAGATTTGGCTTTGATGGACGATGTAGAGTTAAGAAAAAACTTCCGTCTGTGCAGACCAGCGTACTTGAAATTGAAGGATCGAGGTGTTGGAGCCAGTCATTAAGAAAAATGAAACCTTTGCCGGTAATACAGCTTTGTTTTGCTGGAGAATTCGTCGCCGACAATTTGGCTTCGCCGAGTGGGACTGGGCTGCTACGCATGCGCTGTAGGTCTTTACGTCTTACGGAAGACGCGAACATGTTTTTGTACCATTTACAGCTGTTTCGAGAAAGGTTGTCGGAAAAAAGCGCAAAAGTGCACGCGACAATCCCGAAAGATAATATGGGATATGATCAATGAATTTTAATAAGTCAAATAAAACACATGAAACCCGCGATGCCTCGTCCGTACAGGGACGATCTTAGATGGCGGGCCATTGGGATAAATGAGTTTTTAGGATATAGCGTGGATGACTACCCACAATACCTTTCTGGATTGTCGCGTGCACTTTTACGCTTTTTTCCGACAACCTTTCTCGAAACAGCTGTATACGATCATGTTCGCGACTTAGATAAGACGCGTCTTAGATAAGCCCAGCTAAAAAAGCCAGTCCTCGGCTTACGTAAGTCGCGACCTAAATAAGATGCGAACACAGTTTTTGTATCATTTATACGAGTGGTTCGCGTCTTCTGTAAGTCGCGACTTATGTAAGTCGCGACTTATTTGGTCTCGTATAAATGGCCCTAATTGCAAAGTTTCTTTAAAGTTCATCGTCACTATCAGAAAGAGGCAAGATTCTCTTAAATTTTTTCCTCTGAAATAAGTTGAATTGCTCGCCAGTTTCGAAGCCATGTGCATCGATGGCAAAGGTGAACTGGCAATCGTTTTAAACTGCTCCAGTGAACATATTTTTGGCTCCATCGTCGTGCTGGCCATTTGAAGCAATCTGAGGCTTCAGGATGTTGCTTTCAACTGGAGACTTGCGTGTTTTGGAATCTTCAATGTAATTGCTGAGTTTTGCTGACATGTCCTTTCGCTGCTCTGTGGAAGTGCTGAAATAGCTGTCTAAGGACTTCAGATTTCTTTGTCCAGCAAGTACAATGATGTTTAAAGGCTCGACGTTCTCTTTCCGTAGAGTTGAGATCGTGGTTCTTCGTACGGAGTGGTTGGTGTGTCGTCCAGTCAATCCTGCGGCCTCGCTCATAGACTTCATATATGAACCGCCAAGCGAGTTCTTGCCAAGTGGCTGTTTCTTGTATACCAGATCGTAGAAGCAGGCTTCGTAATGGCTGCCAGGTAAAAGGGGGCGTCTTCACTGTTCATCTCAAGTGGTCGCCTGGACAGATATTCTCGGAAGATTCTCACTGGACACCGTGATCCCTCTGTAGCGTACATTTTGGGGTTGAAAGAGCGGTCGGGAACAAATTCATGTTCACCAGTGCGGGTTTTGCTTCCACGCTCGGTAATCCACTCAACGTACTCTTTTCCGTGGGGACCGTTTTCTAGTTTAATGTTAAGTCGCCAAACTTAACTCGGTTGTGTTCATCACGATCCCGCCAGCCAAAGAACATAGTGTTGTTAAACTAGATGGTACGCAAAAGGCTTTGCGGAGAATGGTCTCCCAACTGTTTTTGTTCCACAACTGCTGGATTTCATCCTCGCTCAGACCGACGGCTTTATTTGGCCTTTGCCCTTTGCCTGCGCGACGTAGCTGTTAGACAAAGACAAAGCTTCTCTGACCATGGAAAATTGTATGTCTGTAAGTATACTGTACTTTTTTCCTCGTTCACGTAAAAAACGGTCAATGCTTCTAAACAGTGAAGTTAGCGTGTCTGAGGCTCAAACTCGTCTCTGTTTTGTTTACGTACTTTAAAAACAAAGTGAGCTAAAATCTTGTCCAGTTCTTGTGGCTGTATGTCATCTAGTCGTCTAGTTTTGTTTACAGATTTGGCCCATCTGTAAAAGACGTTAAGGTCACTTGCTGTCTTTTTGGTTGTATTTTTGTTTCTGTTCTGTTCAATAAATGTTTCAATATTCAGTTTGTTCAGTTTGTTCACTTTCCTCAGTAGAAATACCAGTTTGGGTTGTTTAAGTGTTTTCTGTATGTTCAGTTAGAGAGTCGGCTGCTGCAATAAGTTCGTCGTCTAAAAAGTCATGTTGAAAAGTTGTAAACAAGTCGAAATTTGGTTCGTCCAGTCCGGCCTAGACTTGCCACAAGTCCCTTCCATATACTTGTTTCACTTGCAGCGCGGGAAATCTTTACCGGTGGATTTTTCCACCGGTGACGTAAGAAGCATATTAGCCAATGAACAAGCAATTCCTGATCTACGTCATAGGTTCGCACGCGGTCAACACGCTGAAAGAATCGCCTGTACTTGGTTGTTAAAACCGTAGTTTCGCATTATCCGAGTAATAGCACGCATTTAAAAGATATAAAATGGAAAGAAAAAGTTTCAAGAATACTCAGTTGCCATTATAGTGGAAAAAGAGGAGCTTCAAGCGATGAAATTTTGCTTCAAGGAACTTCAATATGTTTATATCAATGCGGGGGGATATTTCACCGGACGTCAGTACCGAAGAAGCGGAGTTCAAGCAGATGAGGGACATCACGGTAAAAGAAATAACATTTTTCGATGGAAATTTATGTTGATATCAATTTGCGATTGACCTTTTCTTTGTGTTTTCGTCAGATTTTGAGAATTCATTGTTTATAAAACGTGCCCAAATTCATGAGTTTCGCCTTTTGTTTGCGAGGGCAGTTCCTCGATACGCTAACGGTACACGTTTTGCTTTTAAAGATAAACAAGACGCTGTGGGAGCGTATACTTGGGCGTCGTTGTATTAGGCATATTGGAGAATAATTGTCTTGGGAATCTGCATGCACGTTATTTCACGGTTTGATGATTGGGAGTATTCGGATAGTGTGAGTAGTCTAACAAAGAAGCACGTTAACTGTCTAAAACAAGAAGACACAGTACACTTAGCGTGTGAGATCGCACGCAAATTATTAAAGTAGCGTGTCCACTGTGTCAAAAGACGAGTACATACTGAAAAATACAAATCGATGCCTACTTTGTACTTACCGTTGAAAAAAAGGCCGTATGTCAGAGTTTCCCGATGGTTGTTATTGGTTTTAGCTAAATCTTGTACTAGCTGGTCTGGGTTTCCGACACTTTTGAAGTGAATGCAAATGTAGCCGCAAAGTGGCCTTTCGAAGCCATGATGTAATTGTCTGGTCCGGACCCGAGGTCAAAACAACTTTTCCAATTGAAAGTTTTGCTGGAAGTATTCCCGCCGTTATTATAATAAAGTTTGAATAAAACTTATAAATTTAATCAAAGTTAACGACAGAAGTGACAATTTAGGAGGAGAGAAACAAATTTAGCCCTTTGAAATATATCTTTTCAGTTGAGGTAAAAATGTTGCAATTTGCATAATGTGAAAGTAATATGAAACCTTTCCAGTAACGCATAACGCAGCTGTTTCGTAAAACACCTCGCAATCAGACACACGAAAATATATCCAGTTTTTATTCCTCTGTATCCGAAACACAGAAAAGAAAATTAAATGAAAACGTGATCGCTTTAAGGTTATTTTCGCCCGAGAAACATTCACTAGCGGAAGCAAAACTCGCAAGACACCGCGTGCATTGTTTACATCTTCTCTCGGCGGTGAATTTTTGCACCCAAAGTTTCAGTTGTCTGTTCTGTTCTTTCAACTTCACGAAATAAAAATTAATGAAAGGCAAACAACCGAAAGAAGTGAAATTAATTGGGATTCCTACCACGCTTATATTTCTTCCTTCGCTGTCCACTTCTTACTCAATAAGCGCTATGTATGTATTCGTCTAAATTATCTTCTTCATGTTCGTTTTAACATGTTTTAGCGGGTTTCCGTCATGAAGGTATCGTAGAATTAATCGCGAGTGTCAAATACTTTCGCAGTGTCTTCTTGAGTAATTTCCTTACGCATATTGAATATGAAACTGTTAGATGCAACAGAGAAAACACAACTCGCACTTTGTGACGTTCGCCTCGCATCAACAAACAACAGGTGTACTCCACCGCGGTCAAACGAGAGAAATTTGCAAAAGTTAACCAAAGTACTTCAAAGTTAAGGTTGTCATTTTCACTGTTTATTAAAAGTTTCATATATTGACAATACACTGTCAACTCACTACACGTTTTGAAAGTTTACTAAAACAAGTTCTAAGCGTTTGAAAACTACGAACCGCAGAACTGTCGGCGCCATTTGCCAACACAATTTTGCTCAGGCACGAAGCGTTTTGATCAGTTTTCAACGATCGAAAAGAAGCTCGTTATTTTGAGCCGGAAAGATGAAAAGATAGTTACATAAACTAATTATTTTATACATCCTTGCCCACGTTTCCACTTAATTCTAAATGAATCCCACCAAATAAAACGAAAAACGCCTCGGACGTGTGACCTCGGTGAAGGTTTGAATAATCCCGCCGTCCCCAGAGTTGCGCAATACTGCACATTTGTGGACGACCAAACTGCATTTTAATACTTGGTCGCTACGCCCAAGTAACTAACGGATATTTGAATAAAATTTTTCAAAACAAGACTTTGCTGACAGTATGTGTTTGTTCATTCATTTATACATAGGATGAAAAGCGATTTTATGTAAACAAAATAAGACTTTGTACGTTATAACTTCACTCGCGTCGCCTTTTGCAAAGATGTAAGCTTGAGTTCTTATGTGCATGTTTTGCAATTTTGATTTCCAAATCAGTTTCTTGGGCAATTTTGATACGCAACTGGTGTATTTTATTCGGAAATTAGTCATTCTAGATATTCTAGACTGAGAAACGTTGTTTTTCTAAGCTTTTTTGTACCCGAAATCTACTGCGCAGACCGGGTCTACGTAATACCGTTTTTGAGTTGGCCGGTCGTCAATGCGTTAAAAAATTTTAGTGCCGCCATTGCTGAAAGTGCTGTTTTGTTTTCACTGACCTGAACATCAGATCTGAAATAATAGGCATAGGCAAAGAGACGTCCAGTGTTTCTCGGGAAAGATTTTGTATTTTGAAATTGCACCGTATGTCATCGACTGAATGAGGTGTGGTCCTATTAACATCATTCAAGCACAGCTTGTATCATTGAACTCATTGAACGATCCGTGCTCCTTCATGGGAAATAAAACTTACATTCTCGAGGCATGTTTTTTCTCACTGATATAAAACTATTCGGTTTCAAGTTGGGTGATCATTAATGTTTTTTATTTTTATTTTGCAAAATTAGCCAAAATGTCTTTTATTGTTTGTACTGTGATTGCGGGTCGCGGGTAAATTGTCGCGGGTCGCGGATAAGTTGTCGCGGGTTGTAGGTGAAAAACTAATTATCACTAAGCGCTGCTTACGAAGAATTCCTTACACAGGTGTTTTCGTCTAAGCGGTCCCTAGCGTACGTATCCCTTTATGCTCTCTCGCCCCAGGAAACCACTGCTACGCATGCAGGCTAAGCGTTCCCAGGATGTCCCATCGGCTGAACTATTCATCAGACTAAAGTGGGTGGCAATCAATCAAAGTATTGATTACTTTACTATACTCCAATGATAAAAATGTACAAAATGATGTACAAAATAATTTAGAAACCTAACACTAACTGCCTTGGTTTAGATGACCGTTTTTATAAAATACACGCGCCGTGTTAAAAGTCAACGTTGAATGAAAACTAACGCTCGCATTTAAGAAAGCACCTTTGAACACAACGTATGCCCACTTACAAGATACAAAACTGAAAAACCAACGAAATGGAACTGTTGTGGATTCGAGAGCGGGGTTGGTGTTTGCCCGAATAACGTTTTAAAAACAGTACAGATAAAGCTAACGGGGTAAATTCCAGCCAAGTTTTCGGTTAACAAGTTCGAGTTAACGGGCTACTCTATTGGTAAGCCATCCTCTTTTAACTTATTTATCGTGGATTCAGTTACTGACAATTTGTCAACCACAATGCTACTGGGGGGTTGTAAATTAGTCCAAGATGGTATGCTGTTGACACAAGTCACGCTCGGGCAAAAGTAAAACATAGTTTCGGTGACAAAATTTTGACCGTATGGGACGTACAACCCTTTAACACTAATTGTTAACTCTCCCTCATTTTGCAAATTTCTGCAGGCTCGACATCGAAATTTGTTCTCCGAAATTTGTTCTCCGCTCACATAATGGATAGTATGTTTTGTTAACACATCCGTTGGAGAGCGGTTTATCTGGCCCCCGTTCCCAGTGAAAAGCCGATTAGCGCTAATCCACGATTAAATCAGCCTAATCGAGGGATAAAATTCATCCTTCGATTAGATTCTGTTCCTGAAAGCACGATTAGCGCTAACCAAGGGATAAAATAAGGGTTAAATTTAATCCACCTAGCGAGGTCGATTAACTCACTAATCGGCGAATAAAGTTTATCAAAACAAACAAAATGCCGGAGTAAACAGTTCGTTAAGTTGGTCCAGGAAATGTAGAAAGCAACTTAGTGCGTTCGACGATAGGAGAACGCTTTCTAATTTCGTCGGGTATCGGTCTGGGCGCAGGGGATTGTGGGAGGAATTGGGCTGGATGCTATGCGATTTCAGGGTTTGGACGCCATCTTGGACTGGCACTTAGCCTCGATTCCATTTGGACTAGCACACGTAACCTCGATTCCATGTGATAATTTTCTCGGCCGCCGGGAACTGGTATTTACACGTAACAAGCAGGCCATAGAAAATATGCCAATCAGCGAGAATCAAATCATGGCGATGATTCGGCTGACACGAACGAGATAAACAAACGAGAATTGAGCAAGAATAGAGCGAGACATATGTACCGCCATGACATTCGGATGGCTTGACTGAGCTAGAATCGGGCCATATTCAAGCCATCCCGTTCGAAAATTTATGGCCAGACACGAGCGAGATTCAAGCCAGAAAACGAGCAAGAATCAAGCGACGAATGTTTTTCTCACTTTGATGGAGATTATGCCGATGGATCGATGGCGGAACGCTCGCGAAACCAAACGCGGCTTATGTTTATTCTCGAAGACACTCCAAACTTTCTGTGATGTTTTAGCGCGGTGGAAAACTTGGAAATGAAGGCTGAGAGTTTGGAAAAGCTAATCTTAATTTGACGAGTAGCCTGCGTAGCAGTCGTTTCCTTTTCACAAAGCGCGTAGGGCGCGCGAAAGCTTGGGCGCGAAAAGGAGCAAAAAAATGAGAAAGGGGGGGGGGGGGGGGTGGGGCGCGAAAGGAAACGCCTGCTGCTATGCCCAGACAGTCTGCGAAACGCCCTAAACGAGCCGCTAATCGATTTTGCTCCCATGGGGCATCAACTGTCACTCTCATAACCAATCATAATTAACTTCCGGTAAATCAATTTTGACAAGCCCGCCAACAAAAAGGCGCGAATGTTTCGCTGTCGGGAAAACTATGTCCTCTGAGAAGTGCCGGGTTTGTCTGTGTGAATTCAAGACGAAATTTGGAATTTCCCAAAACCAGGGACATTTATCTTCCGAAAATTTGTTCAAGCCATCAAACAGAAAAGATAGCCGTGGTGTAGTGCTAGCGGACATTTTAAAAGGTGCAGGAATTCCTCTTGTACGCAGCGAGAAATATTCTGACCGAGTTTGTAATCCCTGTGGCAGAAAAATACGAAACTTTGGGAATCTTCATTCCTTGCTGAAAGGAATCGCCACGAATACTCCAGAAAAAGGTAAAGAACCAAGCAAAAGATTATTCGGAGAGCGGACCCCAGATCAACAAAACGTCAAATCTCCAAGCGCGAAGGCCCAGCGCGTAAAATCCCCCGAGAAAGTTGTTCCAACATCCAGAAAGTCCCTCAGCTTTGGCAAAGAAAATTCTGACGTTGGCAACGCAAAGTCTGGGGAAACCTGTGATGCGATAATTTCTTCCGAAGACGATTTCTTGTCAAGGTTGAATATTGACGATCTGCCAACTGGGAACGAACTGCAAGTGAAGGTTGTTGTTTTGAGCGGCAACGGTAAAGTGACAGTTCGTGCACCTTCGGACTTGACTATTAAGAATCTCCTGAAACACCTGGCTTCTAAAAATTGGAAGGCAGCTTGCAATCTAATTTTCAAGGTCGACGAATTAAAAGAAGAACTAAAACTCTCCTTAGCGAGAGCTATTTCAGAGGAATTCAAAAGCTATTTTAAAGCGGGAACGATTCTTCAAGCGACAGAGCCGGACGAGCTGGCCGCGTTTTCAAATAAACTGTTTGTCGAAGAAGTGCGAGTATTTTGCCCGCTGTGGCACCACTGCGTACTGGGAGCAAGCGACCTCAAGGCCGACTGCATCAAGTTAGTTGGTCCAAAAACAAATTCAGCAGCTCTCGTAAGCTCCGTTGTAGCTCGCACGAGAAATAACACGGCATCAGCGGTCCAGTATAGAATTTCTTCCATTCTGTTTAACAGTGGAGCCAAATACGATGATCTGATTCTCTTAAATCGACTAGGTGTTTGCATGTCGCCTAACATGATGATCTCAATGCAAAAGAAAATGGGCGAACAGCTCGAGGCAAAGGTGAAGGTGTGGAAAAAGCACATAGAAGACAACAGGGGCGCTCTTCTCTTATGCAAGGAAATTACAAGGAAGCAGAACATTCCACCAAGCGGCGAGTTTACTGCTGATCACGAAGTCATGGACTTTGAAATGGAGGCGGATCTGTCGGAGAATACTTTGCAGCATTATGACAGCTTTACTCCAGAAACGTTTGCAGAGGTACAAAAATTGGTGAATGCTGAGAAACAAAAGAGTGGGGATGCTTTACCAAGCAATAAAACACTCTACGAGGTCTTGCAAAATTTGGAGACTGCGAAACTACCATTGTACAAGTAAGAACAAATCTGTGAACTTTTTTATTATCACTCCATTGTAACGGGATAGACCGACTGACCGACAAAAATTAAATAAATTTGTGCATCTCATATTGTAAATAATTTATATTATATTTTGGGCTAGTCATATAACAAGAAATTTTCTTTATTTGTGTTTATCAAAATATTTTTTTGCAACACTGTCTACACAATTACAGGCCATTTATAAATGGAATATTCTGAATTATTTAAGTGGAAAAGTTTCTAAAACAAATTCCATGTCCTACGATGAATTACCAAACGTGTGTGTGTTGGGGGAATTTTCGCCTGTTTCTCTCCACTTGGGGCTTCCCGCTCTCTGTTCCAACACCTCCCATAAACTTCCTGCCCCCTTTACTACTGGGTTCCCACCCCAACCACCCCCACCCCCCCTCCACTGCCATAAAAGTCAACTGATGAAATATATGGGAACTCAATAGTCCCTACCTGTTTATAATATTTCAACAGACTAGTTGGAGATAACATTGATCATGAAATACACGCTAGAGTGCAATCCCAACAACACAAAAATCGCTCAATTCACTGGACCCACCAGTACGCTATTCTTGATAAGGTGCAAGATCCAACACTGGAGAAACAAGCCTGGCAGAAGCATGTGGATGACATACAACTCAATGAGCTACTGCCCGATAAAGATGTGCAAGCCAATCTTCTTCAATGTTGGGCCATACTGGCAAGTAGAATACTCACCAAGTATCTACCCTCTCTGAAATACATGAATGATGTTGTCATTCGTCACATCCCACACAAGTATTCAGAGGAAATGTCCAAGAAATCTGAAACAGTAAGTCTAGATTATGACATCCTTAGTTGTTTTGAAAAGAAAAGTGGTCAGTCAGTCAGTCTGCAGTCAGTCAGTCAGGTTTCAATAGAGCCTGGGCTTGCTCCCTTCCCCCACCCCCCCCCCCCCCCCCCCCCCCCCCCCCCCCCCCCCCTGTCTGTCTAATTATAAATTTGGTTAAACCCCACATTTTTTGGTTACGGTAAAAGGTGGCTGACTTAAGTTGATGTAGTTTTCAGACTGCATGTATGTGTGGTAATACTTGAACCACAATGTGAACAAAATGATTGATTTAGCAAATGCTTATGAAACAGACAATAGTCAATTATGTGACATTTTCACTACTTGCATTGTTTTGATGACAAATACTGCATAACATTGAAAATATCCATATCCCCCACCCAAAAAAAGAAGGGATTTGCCCCTATCCCCAATCCCATCCACTTAATCTTCATTCTTTCCTTTAAAATATAGTTTTTTTGAGACACCCCAACCCCCCTCCCCTCCCCGGAAATCCTTTCAATCCCTTTTGTGGTGGTGGGAGGAGGGGGGGGGGTGAGGAATGGTTATTTTCTGGAACCACAAATTTTGTTTACTTGGTTTTGTAAATTGCTGAGCACTGGTGGACCATGTTTATTGCAGTCATGTTTTGTTATTTGAAAGCCTTATTTATCATTCACAGTGCCAGTTGGGAATGGAATTCCTCAATCCCAATGTGGCAGCTGACATGGCACAGCTACTTATGCACAATCATGAAAAATTTGTCCCATGCCTTAACAAAGATGACAAAAAGATCATTCTGGAACGTGTACCTTTGCATGGTGATCAGTTGTTTGAGGAAAGGGCAAGGAATACAGCATGGACTTTCAGAGATGGAATAACTGAATATGAGCGCCTGGAAGGCATTGACCCTGAACATGCTGACTGGCATGCAAAGTTGACACTCTACAAGGTAAGTCTTGATGTGCTAGCCTGTAAATATTGAAAGGCTGACAAAATAATCTTTAGATGTGTGCTGTGGTATTCTGAAATTTGCCTCTTGAAGAGTGAGTCATTAGTGTCTTGTACATGCAGAGAAGTAAAATGACTATTTATTTTAATTAATTTTCTGTATCAAGATACATAATTTATACCCTTATGAGTATCCTGCTCTAATTACTTTTTAGACAGAGTTTAAGACATTCGTTAACCACTCATCCGTTGCTGAGAAGGGTACAACACGAGCCAGCATGAACAGAACTGGAAAGACTAATGCTGCCAAAGGTGTAGAGAATCACTACAACGAGTACAGTGAATTTCATGCAAGGGAGATTGAAGCCCATGTGTGTACAGCTTTCATGGAAATGGCAGGAATGAAAAGTATCCAAGGTTTGATAACTCTATAGTAATACCATACAAATGTAAACAAAAATGTAAATAATAAAATTGCACTGAAAACCGTTCTTTTTTATTGGAGGGGGGAGGCAATAAAGTTGCTGTACACAGCCTGCAATCCTTTAGTAATACCATACACGAGTAAACATCTTAAAACATCTCAGAAAAACTGCACTGTATATATCTATAACAATTAATGCATATCATTGCTTCTCTTTTTTAGATAAACCCCAAATTGATCTACCAAGGATGTCAGAACCTAAAGATACCAGAGGAAAATGGCTGGTTGAAATCTGCAAGGAACTTGTTAAGAAGTTTGTGTTTGACATCAATGACTTGGACACTTTGGTTAACCAAACCGCGAATCTTGATACAGCATTGCGGCAAGCACCTTTCAAGTGCCGGTTTGATGGTTGTGAGAATACATACGCCTATCACTCAGGACGAGTGAGGTGTGTATCTATGAATAAAATACAACACAATATAATAAATTCTGTAGGAACAAATCTCAGACAAATTAACTAGTTCACAGACTTTTAATTCTCCTATCTGCAACAATCTGCCTTTCTTACAAAATTATTGTGTATTAAGGACTTCAGGAACAATTGAGTGAATTTACCACACAGTCATTGCCAAACAGTGCGAACACTCGGCCATTATAAGACACAAAAAACATGCAAACAAAGTGGTCATGTAACTAAGAAAAAGGAAAACAGGGAACCCAGCCACAACCAATTGCCTGGAAAAGAATGAGGCACATGACATACCATAACATTATAAGCCCAGGAAGCAGGAGGGGTGTGTACTGTGAGCATAAAAGTGTAAACCCCAGTCACTCAAAGTCTATAGCCCAATATGATACAGGGAGTACCCCTATGTTAATAGGCCCACCCCCCCAATGATGTCCCCCTTCCCTTCTGGATTACTTGCCCAACAATGTGGAAATGTTGTATTATTTCAGACACTAAATTCATCAATTACATCCATTCATTATACACAAAACATAATTAATTATTCTCACCAGTTATAGCTAGTCTTCCTTGTTTTATAATTTTCTTTCTTTTATGGCATATGTTAATTGTTGGCCTTTATTTATAACCACAGACATGAGATTGCCTCGCACAATTTATCCTTTTACAGTGGCCCTGATGACAGAGATGCTCTAGGTTATTACATTTGCCGTGTAAGATGTGGTGAGGTGTTTAAGACAAAGCAAACCAGAAACAGGTATTGATGTGCTCATTCTTGAAAAAAATATTGTAATTTTGCAGCAGAGATGCCAAAGGCGTCTACTTTTTATTAATTTACATTTTGTGAGATACTTGATTATATATATCCAGTCAGAATTCAAAGATAGCTGCAAATTTCATTACTTTTGTGACCTTCACAAAATGGTTTCCTGGACACCATCACCTCATATTTTATTGGATAGTTTCAATATTATTGAACTCATAAAACAGGGGTGTAGCTAACCTTTAGGCCAGAAGGCCCGGGCCTACAAAATTTTCAGCCCACTTGTGTTAGAAAGTGAAGGAGAAAGCATTTTCAAGGGCCAATATCGGACAAAATTTCCCCCTAGAAACGGCCATTGCGGGCCGGATGGCCAGGCCTACACCTGGTGCCCCTGTAAAAGTATGCAAATTCATTACAAGTGGTCACATGTAAATTGCAATATAGCTATTCAGTCAACTTTCTCTTAATGGACACCTCTAAAAGACGGACACCTGGTGTTGGTCCCTGCCATTTTTCAGTCATTTTACTGTAACTTAACTCTCTATAAGACAGACACCTCTCTAAGACGGACAGTTGGGGCCGGTCCCGACTGTGTCCATCTTAGAGACCTGTCCATCTTAGTATTTTCTCGAATAAACACCTGTCTCATTTAAATGCCCTTCTCATGTTAACATACCCATGAACCTTAACCCAGAAGAAATAAATGACTGGGCATTAACAACAGAGAGGGAACGGTTATTTGGAACATTGGGAAACAATGTAAAATGAGAAACAATCAAATATTAAACAATTGAATAAATGCCCCTTTGAAAGTACCTATATATAGTTTGTATTTAATGGCCACAGGGCAGGGCGTTTTGGATCTTGTTTGATATTAAGCTGCAAGGAAATAATTGAGGTTAGCAGGGAGCTGGAAAAAGTGAGCCTGTTATGAACTCAGTACAGTCACATTGTTCATTTCTTCTTAACCTGTGTACATGCATGCAGAGACCACAAAAGGCTTTCACTGATCCTACCCCAAACCTCTCGCTGTCTCATTCTCGCGGCTTTCCTATACTACTCGTACCTGAGACCCAAACATGAGCAGGCTGCTCAAAGGTTAGGTTCAATGTTTACTTGGTTGTTTTGGTTATAGGCATGAACAGAGACAACACCAACAGTCCTTTGAAGATGAAGCTGATGATGGGCCACCTGAAGATGCTGATCAACAAGATCACATATTTAATTATCACAGTGCAAAGCTAGCTTTTGGTTTCATATTGTTCGAGTTTAGAGATGCAATCAAAGAAGGAGATGGCAAAAGGCTATTTAATCTCTATAAAGTAGCTCTGCTAATTTACAAATGTAATGGTCATTTTAAATATGCCTATATTGTTCTTCTTTACTTGGTTAAGTGTATTGCAATACTTCCCAAGTTCCATGCTCTAAGACTTGAGATGAACCGGTTTTTCAATGGGGATGGGGGCAAAGGGAAAAATATCCCCTTCGATCTTAGAACAGAATTTGACAACAAAGATATCAAGGTTACCTGGGTTGCTTTGGGATCAAATTTAGATGAGGGAAATGCTGAGCGCACTTCAGGCTGCCTTGAATCCCAGAGATTGATAAAGAGTTCTGTTCTTCGTGACTGCAAGACAGAAAAGCGGACCAGCCACAGGGCAACACCGAAAGAAGATGATTACTGACCTGCTAGAAGTTGAGGCATTCCATAAACAGAAAGGTAGAGAGGGGTACCCATCCTTTCCGAAATTTGAAAGGAGTATCTTAAAAAAGTTAGATTATCGGGATCTCCATAAGTGGATGAAAGATCATCTTCAGCTCTGGGGGTCAATTTATCAACAGAAGGAGTAGAGACACTGTTGTGACCATGTAACATTAATTTATTCTTGCTATAAAATTAATGGGAGCAATGAAGAGGGTATGTGGAGTAAAGAATGGTAATTATAGGGAATTTATGCAAATGCACCTTAACACTTCCTCCATTTCATTTTTCACATGTTCAAGATTATGTGTAGTATCAGTTAATTAATTCAAATTGGAAATGGATAAAGAAATTTATTCTGTGGGTATGTATCACAGATTGACAATGACATGTGTTGATAACAAAGTTTTATTAATTAAAGTTAGCTTGATGTGTTCAACATGAGCCACAGGACTCCAACATTAGAACGCAACTTAAGTCAAAGCATTATATTTTGCATATTAAATGACTTTGTGGCTTATTATGCTTATTATCAAATACTGTAAACTTCCGAAAGTAAACAACTACCCCCTTGATATTGAGCTCCCCCATTAGACCAGGGCTTATTGCCAGGTATGTAACAACAATGTGTAATTCATTAAAATTAATGATCAATTGTACTTGCAATAAATATGGAATACAAAGCTATGCTGAGGTTCCACAAGTTACTGGAATAATAGCCTGCATAGCAGTTGTTTCCTTTACGCAAAGCGCTTGGGGTGTGCGAAAGCTTGGGCGTGAAAAGTAGCAAAAAAATGAGAGGGGGAGGGGGTTCTGCGAAACGGAAATGACTGCTACGCAGGATACTGGAATAATATATTTTGTGATTTTTGGAACTAAAGTGCTCAAACTGAGCAGCATTTTCTGTGATTTTCTCTAATTGCAGGTGTCCACAAAACACCCTACTGGCAAAAAGCCTATATTTAAACAACAACAGTACTACTTTTGCTAAGCAGCAAAAATTAACATGAACCAACATCCCCAAGCAACCTTCCCCGGCAACAATAACATGCAATCATATTAACTACTTTGGTTCTTTTGATTTTCTGAATCAAGTTTCAGTTTTTCTGGACTAACAAACCCGAGGACTGAGTTCCACAAAAAAGTAGAGATGGGTGCTACAAAATAAAATTCTGGATTTGGTACCAGTTAGGTCATTTAAATCAAAATAACAACCACTTCAGTTATCCCAGTACCTTTAAGGGTAATGAGTCATGTATGGTAATATTGTTGGTACATGTACTTCAATCCACATTGTCACTGTCACTGGAAGAGTCTGAAAAATCAATGTTAAAGTTGAAATTATTTAAATCCAGGGGCAGTAAACTTGCAAAATGCTCCTTATTGTTGAAGAAAGCCATGGTCTCCTCGAAATTAGGAATATCTAAGAAAATTTCTTGGATCACTTCCAAGATTGTAAGGGCATCTTTTAGAGAAAACACTGGAAAGTTTTCTGTTATGTCACTGACAGTAAAAATTGTAGCACAGTTCTTTGTAATATCATCCACAAGTTGGGCTGAAAAACCATGTGTGGAAGTACTATCAATGGCACAAGCTTCATTTGATTGATCAAGAACTTCCATCAATGCACACTTCAGATCAGATTTGTCTTTAGGAGTAACTGCTCTCTTCAGAGGAGGTTCCATGACACAACTGGCATCTGTACATGGGCATGTAGTGTCAAATGGTAACAGTTCAGCACCACACTTATCACCAGCACATTGACAAGTTAAGTGGCAGTAACTGCAGCAGTCATGAGGTGGCTGAAGTGGTTGTATAGATTCATTCAGTGATCGATAGGCAGCAACTCTGAAGCATCCCACAGCACGCACAAACTCCTTAACTTCTTTTTCACAAGGGCCAACTTGTTGTCCATGGCATAGAACGACAACATGTGACTGCTTTCCATCCCTCCCAGCTCTACCTCCTTCCTGCAGCTGATCGAGAATAGTTCTCGCTGGACCCCAATGTATCACATACCGAATGTCTGGGAAGTTTACCCCCATGCTTAGCGCACTTGTTGCAACCACAATTCGTTTGATTCCATTCCCTTTCAACGACCCAACCAACCTCTTTTTGCTTGCTGGCCAGGAATTTGAATGGTAAATGCCAATCAAGCAGTTTTCGTTGTTTTTAGCACCAAAATAAACAGCATCTCCGAGCTTCATCATCAGATAATTCACAACATGCGCAACTTCGTTTAAAGTGTTACAAAAAATTATAGTTTTGGGGCACTGGCGACCTTTCTCAAAAACCATATTTACCAGCCACTGCAGTTGATTGGACATCAGATTCTTTTTCACTTTGCTCACAGAAAATCGCAAATTGTGCCTGTTGGGACTCACAAAAATTGTTGTTGCATCTGATTGGAGACAAAGGGCTTTTCTTATGTTTTCCTGTGTGCTCTTGTCAGCTGTTCCAGTAAGTGCTGCAAAAGGTGTTCCTGTACAAAAAGATTCATATTAAAGTGGATTTCACAATAGCCATCAAGTATAAATACTTGATATTTTAATGTAAACTTCAGAACAGTCTCGTACAGGCTGCTTTGAAAATGTTCGTTTCTTCATGGCTACCCAGGAAGAACAAAGCAACCTATTTTTTCTTTCCTGTTGAATTTTAAAATAATATATTTGTACCGTTCACAGGATAAGACGTTCCATACCAAAAATTTGTCATGTGTCAATTGTCATTTCTAAAATTTTCTCTCATACTCACCTTTCTTACAGAAAGATCGTAGGACAGACAACTTTCCAAATGCTTCTCGGAATGCAGCAGCAGCAGTCTTTTCTTTTCTTTTTATTCCTGTAAACGAATAATAATTATTAGGTACGTAATAGAAAGATGTACAACACATACTGAACACAAGCGAGAATACTATCAATGAATTAAGTTTTAATATGCGTTCGTGGTAAAACAACAACAAACAAAAACAGCGCCTCACTATCACCTTAAAATCGAGCTACTAACATTCAACAAAAGTGAAAATCTACCTCTTTCCAGTCCAAGTTTCAACAGTGTGGGACTCGTCGATTATGACTGCTGCCATGTTTCGTTGAAATTTGCTGTCCTTCTTTAGGAACGCGAGAAATTCTGTATCGAGTGCATTTTCAGCGGAAGAGAAGAGCAACTGAAACTTCCCCGCTGCCACGTCTTCGAATGAAGCTTCTGGAAGGGAATTTGCTGTTAGACCCATCGATTTAGCTTCTGATACTTGATCTTCAATGAGGCTTCTTAGTGGCGATATTACAAGGATACACGCAAATTCTTTGTGAAGGACTTCCTCGACGCCGACGAGAAACTGATAAATGGCACTTTTTCCGAAACCAGTCGGTAAAATTGCGACAACATCCTTTTCGCCGATTAGGCTCTTGATGGCAGTCTTCTGCTCCGGTTTCAGACAAATGGAAGTTCCACGCTGAGACAATATTTTCGAAGTTTCTTCGATAGCAAGCTCGATCAAACTTTCATCTGCCTCCGCCATAGTTGAAACCGGATGTGTACATCGTATTGACACTTCTATCAATGATCTGTCATTATAGTTGATTGACGGGTTATTGGCCAATCAAAATGCTCCATTGCCTCCGTTCGTCGGCGAACGGAGTCTCGGTGTTTTGTCTGGGCATAGCAGCAGGCGTTTCCTTTCGCGCCCCACCCCCCCCCCCCCCCCCCCCTTTCTCATTTTTTTGCTCCTTTTCGCGCCCAAGCTTTCGCGCGCCCTACGCGCTTTGCGAAAAGGAAACGACTGCTACGCAGGCTATTTGACGAGCGAAACTACAAAGAAAACAGAGAATTTGTAGAAGCGCATAGTCTGTTTATATAAATACTTGCGACTTTCGCTTTTGCCAGCGTGTTTTCAGGTTTCAAATTACCGTTTTGACATATGCAAATTCGGTGCACTTTTGCCGCTTTTCCGAAGGGACCGCCAAGCACTTTTCTTTACCGACAACTACAACAAACTTGAAAGGATTTAATTTTTTTTCTGCTACCAAACTTTCCCTACCGTCTTCATACACAGAGTAAATACAGGTTTCACTGTACACAATAACCCTTAATTTGACGTACAATATGCCATAGACATATTCATCTATCCCAATAACCAAAAATTAAAATCCCCCCTTTCAACTGCCGAACGCACTACCCTTATCTCCGATTACTCCTAGTACTAGAAATAGTTCCTCTTGGCGACTTCAATGATAGATGAACTAGCTGTTCTTACAGATTCCGGAGAGAATAAACCGAGTTTTCGGCAGAAAAATGTAATATGCAGTGAAAGATGATCGAGTCAAGGTGGACTAACACCCGCAAACACGCAAATCTTGCAGTCTCGACATTAACATAAAAAGCTCTTGCTAAGCTTACAGCAATCATGCTAACTTTTTTGAATGGTGACTGATTCAAGAGATGTATTTTTTCTATTTAGCATGGCTTTCACGAAGCAGAATATATGAAGCTTAGTTATATTGAAAAGCAAGGTAAAAACAACACGCCATAAAATATTCTTTTAGCGCTCGTAAATTTTAAAATGTCATATAAGCTTTCGTTTTACCGGTTTGGGGATTCTATCCAAGAATTCTTGAATTAAATAATTATTTTTGCAGCACTTACAGTAGAAAAGGGTGGGGAAATATCGCAAAAATAAGATATAAGCTTAAATTGACGATGTCAAAAGAATTAAGACAAGTTTCGATTTTTTAGCGTGAACTCTATACACAATCAAAGCTACGATGTTGGTATAAAACTATAAAAGCTCTTTCTCTGCTTTATTATTCAGATTTAATCAAAAGGTTACATGGCTGACAAGTTAGCTAATTTGACAACTGAAATAATAGAATGAACTTAAGAAACTTAGCTTACCGATTCGGTTTACAGCTTTATCAGTTATAATTTTGCTTCACGGAGTCAACATCGCTTTGAACTGAATCATTGATTTTCATTCCGTTTCCTTTGACCAAATCGCAAGAGATTACGTTTCTTTTCTTCGACTAAAACAACCAATGTTAAGGTTTGATTTGTATATTTTGTGATGAGACTTTTTGAGTCAGAATGGAAAACAAGAGCTTGCAAGCTTCGCGTAAGACGCCTTTTTCCCGCGCATTAATTGTCATTTTCGCGCGCGCCTGCATGTGAATAACTGGTCAAACCGGTTTATTCTGAGTTTAATCGGGGGATAGTTAATCGAGGGTTAAATCCGTTTTCAGGAATGCCTTTTTATTCCTCGATTAGTTATCTTAGGAATAAGAAATTTAATCGTGGATTAACCGCTAATCGAGGGATAGTTTAATCGGCTTTCCAGGAACCGGGGCCAGGTGGATAGCGTTATCCAGCCTTCGAACATCCGGGGCCTGGTCGTTAAGAGGAACGGTTATACTAATAGAAGCGGTACAGTCGAACGTGCCAAGAGGCGTTCCTGAGGAGAGATAGCAAAAAGGGCTACGTACGTACGTTAGAGGGCGAGTTACCTGTCTAGACGAAACACCTGTGTAAGGAATTCTTCGTGAGCAGCGCTTAGTGATAATTAGTTTTTCACCCACAACCCGCGACAATTTACCCGCGACCCGCGAAAATTAGATGACCGGCTCCCCTTCGCTCCATTTTTAATTTGCTAGTGTGAAGCTATTAGCTAGATGTCGAGGATTCAAAATCATTCGTGCGTGCGCAATTCTTTTTAAAAAGTCACATCACTTTACAGCTAACAAAATGTAAAAAAAAAAGACTAAAAAGACACTGCATTTTGTTTTGGTAGGCGCCGGTAGGCACGTATTAAAAAGCCCTTCGAACTGGCAAGTTTAACTGCCAGCATTAGCTTAATTGAATTACCGGTACCAGCCTTCGCGTATTTAGGTTACAAATAAGCGTGACAGTCTATGGGGACTCACCAGGAGTACCAAGACAACAGAAATTTAATAAATACAGGAGAATGTTCAGTAGGCTACGGCGGTATCCAAGGTGTTGACATTTGGTGCTGCAAAGGCGTGTAATGTTCATAAAACTTTATAAGCGAAAAAAAAAGCGACAGCTTTTATTTGCAATTGTCTCCTCTTTCTGAATGAATTGATAATAACATATTGCCACGAAATTTGGCCGGTACGAAAAATTCTAGGACGTTTTTCGAATCTCGCACATTGTTAACACAAATCGGTAAATTTATTGCCAGGCAAATTTAACCGATAAAGGTCTACGGTAACCTTCGGGGAGTGCATCACAAATTAATGTCTGAACAGCATTTTTGCCAAGTTTTATTGAAATATTAAAAACTACCTCTAGTGTCAGTTTAACGCAAAAATATCCGAGATTTCATGGCTTCGAAAAAATTTCACAGTTTTCGCACTTAACTCTGGTATTCTGTCCATTGTTCACTCGCGACTGGCGTACGAAACCTCAGGCGAGCGTGGTGAATCCATAATATAGAAGAATACTACAAATTCAAGGAGAGCTTTTCGAAAGTGTATCCAATACGAACACTGTGTCGCTACTGGTGTGTGCGCTCGATGCTTCAATCAAGATGGACAGTATCACACAAGTGTCAAATTTATTTGTCACCCCCGGCATACTATAGACAAAAAACACAACCTGTCAGATCGATTGAGCCGGCGAACAAGCGCTGTATGTGGTACAATATCTGAAAACAGTCACAGTCATTTTTAACAATCTTGATTGCTGTCTGTGAGTTTAACAGGGAAAACGAAGATACTGAGGACATTCCTGCAATAAATTTGGGTCAGTACAGTACTACGGTGGTTGAAATGTTTCTTGCCATCCATGCATGGCATCAAGAGGCATGGTACCACAGTTATCACGTGCTATTTCAGTCCCCCCCCCCCTCCCCAGAGCAATGTTGATTGCCGTGAACAGAATAGGCCATTTCCGACTTACGTTGTGCCTCGTTGTCAAAGCGAGGCTAGGTGCACAACCTTTCATATGGAAATGGTTTTTTATTCAAATGCAAATAAAACTCATCTTCATAAGAAAGGTTGTGCACCTAGCCTCGCTTTGACAACGAGGCATAACGTAACTCGGAAATGGCCTATTTTGAACCGGTAAGATCAACATTGCACTAGGGGGGGAGGGGGAAAGGGGACTGCGTCACATTGTGGCGTTTTTGGGGTAGTGTCCCAAGAGTATTGGCCAGGGTTGTAGCTTTGTTATGGTCACAGATTGAAAAACCAGTAATGAAACTCAAAGCATTGTGGTTACGAATGAGTGTGGAATCACATAAGGATTACTATCAAAAACCAAAGAAAGATGACCCTGAAAATAGAGCCAGTTAAAAGCGAGGGCTAAATGTCTTGGAGTTAATAACCAAACACTAAGTCAAACCGAAAAAGCGAAAGCTGTCAACATTGAAAGTCAAGATTCCCAAGCGACCAAAACCTGTACCCCTCCTGTACCCTTCCTGTACCCTTCCTATATCCTTCCTGTACCACTCCTGTTACTTGGTTACTTTTTTATATATGTTCAAGGATTTGCGAAAACAACCTCGAATATTAAATTTCTTGGATGATAAACGTGGCGTAATAGAAATATACCAGGTATAAGGTAACTAGTTGACTAGTCATTTCTGGTCCTTAGCTAGTCACTAACAAGGCTTAAATTTAACGTACTAGACTACTACTGGCAGAGCATCACAAGCACTAAACAAAGGGACCATGGACACCAAGACTTACATGACATCTTACATGTACCCAAACTTCCATGGCAGACTCAATGAACCAGAAGTACTGCAGACTGACTATGCACAGAAACCAGCGATACTAACTTGCAGCCCATGTACCTCAAACACTACGAACAATGATTTGTTTCCAGAACTATGAACAGTAACTTGTTGTTGTTGTTGTTGAAAGCCTTAAAAACATGTAACTAGGTCAAATTTGTTTAAAAAATCAAAGTGACTCTAAGAACCATCTCATGAATACGAAACAACTTATGTTAATTTTAGATTTTCTTAATAATTTATTAACGTTTACAAATAGGAGTATTTAGTTTACAAATAAGAAAACATCTTAGTGTGACATAAATATGCGTTGTCTGAAAAGAGACATTACGTAATAAATTTGTTGGCAGACACGTGCGAGAATCCACGCTTTCAGTGCTTTGTGCTACGTAATACCCTGCGGAGTTACAAGTTAACAAGTTTACGACTGAGGGACATGGAGTGACTAATTTGCATATTTGTAATATATCTCTTTGAACATGCTTCCCGTATTCACAAGATAAAAAGGAGATGTCATGCATGCATGCATTGAGATTGCCGTTATAACCTTAGTTAGCTTGTTACGGGAGTTTGCATGCATATACATGTACATACTGTGACTTCGTTTTCCTCAGTTGCTTTGAGGAAGGTTTTGTTAAATGAAATATCAGCAAAGTGCATTTTCCAGTTTTTGAGTAACATTATATCTTAGATCAGGTAGAGATAGCAAATATTGAAATATTCAAAACCACACCTTACCGTTTACCAGTAGCACAAATTTAGCTGAGACTAAATTCCACTTAATTTATAGTGACTGCATTGAATTGGTCCAGAGCAATATAATAGTTAAAGGAATCCATTTCTACTAGTAAGAATTTCTTTGGAATATGACCCCTTTTTGTTCACCTGCCAATATAGACTACAGTCATAAAAAAAAACAGTTCTACGTTTGTGAAAGAAATATGTTTTCAATAATTTGTAAAATTCTGTGCACAAATCAATGTGACTTCAACAGAGCTCTCAAGTCTCACGCATTGAGCGTGAGACTCACGCCAGTCTCACGCTAAAACTAATATTTCTCACGTCTGATTAAAACAGTTGATTTTGAGGTAGAAAATTGCTGCTTTAAGTTAGTACCTGCGTGAATTAACTATATTTCTTGATATACAATGTAATTAGTCCCTGTTTCCATTGTACTCGCTTCGAACTTTTTCCAACAGTGTAAAATTCTCGTGCAGAGCCAGCGTTACACCGGTCAGTGGGTTTAATGAATATTGCATATACTCACATGCTGACCGCCGGTAACGTGACAATGGCGGATAGTCACTTTTGAAGGGTCACATTTCCGCTCAGAATAAAGGAAAACGCGTCTCAGCTACTTAAATTTTTCAAAATTTTCTGGGCGAGCATGCCCCCAGACCCCCCTAGGGAAGTGACGCCTGCGGTGTCACAATCAACGCCAGTACGCCGTCGAAAAACTCACTCTTTCCCAGCAAATCAACTTGAGAGCTCTGCTTCAAGTCAAACTTTTGAAAAATATGTTCCGAAAAGGAAAGTCATGCCCTAGTTTTGCTTTATGAAAGATTTAACCTCCCTTGAACAGACTGAATGATATGATTTCATCATATATTTATTATTATCAGAACCACTGGCTGGCATATAAATATAATTAACCACTTATAATAATAAGTTCCACACTTACCCATTTGTAGGATGAACTTGAGGATGGAAGACTGGTGTAGTAAATTTTAAAAGAGGTCTGCTATCAGGAAAACTAAAAATAGAATAATAGCAAGCTGAGGATTTTTTCATCAAACACAGTTGAAGAGCTGGAGGCATTATAAACAGCTTATGTTGAATTTTGAAATATTTCAATCTGTAGCTCACAAATTGGGTTTTGGGGCCGAGAAAGCACTCTCCTTGCTAAAGTGATGACAGGTTCATGTAAGTAATAAAAGTAAAAGAGCGCCATGCAATCAGGCCAAAATTAATAACAATTAAACCGGTATTTTGCACAAAATAGACAAAATACAGTTTGGCTACTGGATAATCACCCAGATGTCTCTTTGAGGGTCAAAACATTTGTTTTTCAAGAATGTGGGATGTTTAATTTGCTCCAAGTGAATCTCTTTTACTCTCTTTTAAATAATCTCTGTTTTGGCTACATAAACTTACAGCATAATGCACCTTACTGTGAGCTCCCAACAAACTTTTTTATGAGTTAGCCAATCAGAGAGCATGAATTCAATTGACAGACATGCCTCCTTGCAAAGTTGAGCACAATGGAATGTAATCTTGTTGCTTCGTGTCAATCACAGCTGGTGGATTGTATGTTATAACGTTAGTTCTTGAACTCATTTATAATTCATGATGAGAACACAAAGGAAATCACTACCGTGAAGGTTTTGATATCCTGTCTTAATTTGCACAGATTTTGGCAATTTTATTACTTCGTTTTCTCTGCATTTAACGATTAGTTTGAGAAGCTATATCAAACACTCAAAAGAGTGTTTTATCCAAACACCTTGAAGTGGGTTAAAAAAAACTAATGGCAGTGCCTCATTTTTCAACACTCATGAGTTCCTCGTGTTTGATAGATTTACTTACAAAGGTATGAAGATTTTATTCACTTTTAATTATTGCTTCACACATATCTTCAGTTACAATAAAATAAATTATTATTAGTCAGAATTAGCTGGTGAATATAGGGTCGTGGAAACTTGTAAAAAAGTTTGCTGGGTGTTTTCGCACGTTGCACTGTAAGACACAAGACAGTGACTTCTGAATCAATCATTTACAAATAGGATCTTTGATAACATTTTGAACTCGTGAAACTGTGACACATTGAACAGGTTTTAGCATTTTGACAAAATTTCACTTGATCGATCGGCTGTAAACAATGAGCAATGGCATGGTCGCCTGCCTTACCCATGGCGATAGCATTGGCCACCCGGGGGCACCCACAGGGACCAGTAGCATGGCATTTGTTGAGACTTGTCACATGTTTTTTGCCCAAGGATGTGGGGCAAAATGTCACTTTAAATGTTACTCACAGAAATCGAACCCAGGGGCAAAATGTCACTTTAAATGTTACTCACGGAAATCGAACCCAGGGGCCAGTCCCTGGGAATTTGTAATTATATGAGGTCTGAGTTCTTCAAATAAGCCGGAGACTACGTACAGTCATGAATCTTCTACAGATTCATGATCCAGTGTGACAAACAAGGCCTGCACTGCCTCACATAGCATGGTACCATGGCTGGCCCTTGTGTATAAAAGATTAACTAAAAGAAATCAAAGGCTCCTACGAGCCAACTCATAAATATGAAACAACCTTCGAACCCTCCCCCAGTCACGCCAACACCGTTCCAATGGGCAAGACTGAGGTGACCATTACCTGTTGTATTTGGAAGGGGTAAAAGCCTTTGCCAGTACACTGTACCTTTGACATACATGTCAAAGGTGTATGGTAAAGACAATTTTCCATGCAGTGATACAGCAAGTTAAGAAAATTATTTGGCTAAATTGTGAATTTTTACTAGGTGCTCAACTTCCACAAAAAAAGATTTGTACAACTTCATCTCTGGATTTCTGCAATACTTCAAAAATTATCTTGTAAAAAAATCTTTTAAAATTGAAGAAAAACAATGATATCATAATTTTGTGAAACCCTGTTGTGCAAGAAATCCAAATTCAAGTGACTATAATGTGGCAAAATGTTGACGTGAAATATCCTCCAAAATCAATGTTTTTAAAAAGCAGAAAGCCATTCACATCCAATACCGCCACTTTGTATGGGATTCTGCTGTTTTAAAACAATATGAGCTATAGACTGCAGGCTTAAATAGGACATCGCGACAGTGCCCCGCCTGTATCTCCAAATGATTTCCTGCGCCCGAATTTCTCACCACAAAAAAAAAACACCAAACCAATGAAGAAGGGTGTCCTTGCTTGGCCCCTTTTTAACTTACTCATCCTGTAGAATAAGTATAAATCTGAAGATGCCATCTTTATAGGGTCCTCCTCTGATAAATATTATCCCATGCCAAACTAGACGTACAATACATGTAAAAAAAAGGCATAACAAGTGAAAAATCATGTAACTTGAAAAAAATATGGCTACTTATAACGATAGTGCCTATATATATTATTGCGCAAAACAAATTATGTTCTGTACTTGCACGATAGTTGCGTGAGACACTGGTTACTTTTTAAGCATGAACAAGTTATAAGTTCCACCCACTTTTCATGTCAAGCTGACCAAGTTTAAGTTTTCCCTGGCTCAGTTTCTAAATTTGCAAAAAATAAAGTTCTCAAACATCTATGAAAAGGTGTTTATAGACCTTGTGCAGCCTAGGAGTCCTAAATTCCTTCTCTATTTTGCAAACAACAGAGCCTCGATCGGTAATGGCAGAACTATTTTGAGCTATTATGTGATGCATCCTTGATCAGCAGAACGTTTTGGCTTTGTTTACGAAGATTGTTAACAATGGCTTAATTCTTTTCTCCTTTCAAAACTTCAAGTTTTCTGACTAGTGTTTTTTTTTTTTAGATAAATTAAACAAGCATCATCTAGTCATAAAATCCAAGGAAAGGCTGGCATGTTGTATTTCCAATCAGTATTAAAAAATAAATTTTCGTTTTTGGCTGCCAAATTCGAGTTGTTTGAATTTTTTGTTTACCGGCAAAAATCTTTTGTCAGTGGCCAATTTTGCTAAAAAAAGTCTATATATATGAAGGGGTTGGGGCATAACCAGCCTATGTTGCTTTTTGAGCGTTTTACTTTTTTTTTCTCTCTCAGATTTGCCTAATTTTATCGTACAACGAATAATATCACAAACCCTTGTCGAATTTGCACTAATCCTAAGAAACTGGACTAATTTCACCTGAAAAAAACAGAGTTCTGGTCTTCTAGTGGTTGTTTACATTCAGAGCATAATTTCGACGCCATTACAGCAGATTGGCCGCAAGAATATGCGACCGCACTACTCCTGACCCGCGCCAACGACATGAACGAAAATACCGTTATTTACGCGCGCCTGGTTCGTTATCGATAGCGAGCTCGCTACGGCAAACACATCATCTGTAGCGTGCATATGAGCCAATATGTTTAGGCCCGTCCGGTGATTGAAGGACATCATTAAGTCCGGAAATCCGTAAGTCTCTAGCACCTCTCAAAGAAACGAGTCGTGTTTCTTGCCTAAATCTCTATTTCACGCTCGAAGGTGAAAATACAATGTAGACGTTGGTGGACAAGGCGAGCCGGCGGGAAAGTCAGGAATCACTTCGGATCAGAAAAAGGGCAGCGATGTGAGTTGTGGGCCATTTCCCATCCCGTGACGTAGTCGAAATGCCCGATATCCGAAGTGCTTCGTATTTCGTTTGGCGGACATTCCGTTTTCGTTTTCGCCATTGATATCCCGACATGCTTTGCGACAGTGGCAGATAGGTCGGCTCTGCGTGGTCGCGCAGGAGATTGAAATACAGCGTTGGGCAGCTCAAAGTGAGTTCTTGCGGCTGGGTGAAATTCAGCAAGGCAGGCAAAGACTATGAGCCGGCAGCGGAGGACCGGGAGTGCTTCCTAAAGAAGGTCCGTAACGATAAGGGAGATGGCGCGAATCTAAGTGGCTGACTATCGGTGATAAAAATGAAGCGATTTTGAGGGAATGAACTTCGGGATTTATTTTTCTTGAGCGGGATTCAGCGGTACGGGCCCAAACTTGACCATCTGAAGTGAAAAATCAGCGTAAAATCGAGAAATTCGGGTAAACCTTGGGATTCATTTTTTCGAGCGGGATTCAGCTAGAGACATGCAGATTTTTATTTTTTTTGCATACGTTAATTCTCGAAAACGAAAAAAAAAAAAACAGAAAAAAATCTGAACAATGTTTTGCAAGTAATTTGTAGTTCACATGCCAAAAATGGACAAATCTGAGCGAGAAAAATAAAAAACGACCTCAAAAGCAACATAGGCTGGATATGCCTCGAGCCCTTCATATATATATATATAATCAAAAGGAAAAAGAAAACTGTTAGGGATACAAAATTATTTTCAGGGAAATCAACATTGCTGTGAGGAGGGGGGACTGAAATAGCATGTGATAACAACATTCAGAAGCAATATACTGAGTGCTAGGATAAGAATATATTAGAGAAGTGTATTTTTGTGTCCAATTTCAGTGTGTCCCTAGAAGTATTGGCCAGGGTTACTAGCTTCATATAAGGACTAAACATGGAGCGAAATGAAAAAACTCAAGCACTTTTAGAAATATATTTCTTACATTTTGCCTCCAAATAACTCTAAAAGGCTTAAAACCAGCCAATCTAGAGTTTCTCAGCAGCTGACAAGTCACCTCGATGTGTATAAATTATATAGCACTGATGTTTTCAAGTTGATCAAATGGATTGGAAAGAAGATGCACACAATGCAAAGTTCTTGTGCGCAATGGAATACAAATCCATATATCCATGGAAGTGAACCAATTTTTGTGTTTTGTCTCCTTTACTGTGCTGCATGACCTTGAAATCCCCGAAAAACGTTTCTCAAAAGAATTACCGGTACTTTGAATTTTGCATAAATGTTTGTCTTTTTATTGCGCCTGAAAGTGAAAGCTGTTGAGTATCCCAGTGTGCCACAGAAAGAGAGGCGCAAATATTTAACTTACTAGAGAGGGGATAGGAAAAAATATAGCGAACCCCGAAAGCCATTCCATAAAAGTTGAAGTCGACTGAATTAATATTAATAACTTATAATATAATAATGCATGGTGACCCCCTTTTTTATCTTATGAAATGGAAGTGGTAACCCATAAACACACAATTAACTTTTTGTTTTGGGCAAAAGTTATTTAGACTGTATTTTTGGCAAACATGGGAGAGCTGTCATGACCTCCGTTGTGATAATTTTGTAATTAAAAACACATATTAAACAGTAGTAAGTTATGTTACCATTCATTATGTGTTTAAGAGATATATTTTTTAGAATTATTGCTGCTTTTGTGTATGTAAAGACAAATTCTAAGGAAATCCACATTGAAGAAAGATCTATTTTTCAGCTTTTTTTTTCACAATGAAGCTAAATTATCTCTGAAAAATGTGTGGTTACCCCCAATTTTCTCTTTGGATTCCAATAGCTGACCTGCTATTAGATCTGCTTTTCCAACATAGTCAAACACCAGGCAAAATACCTTGGTATTAGGAGGCACTGTCCTTAGACACACTGAAAGCAAGGCACTCTGGGCCCGTGAGTTGCTTAATAAATACAACCATATAATAGTAATCTTTCCAGGAGTCTAAGCAATTAAACTAATTCCCCGATTAGCATATTCACCCATAACAGTTAAGCAGCAGTTCATAGTTCTGTAAATTTGTGAGAGAAATATTTCAAATAGTAGAAAGGCAGTAAAAATCTCAAACTGATCAGCCTTGCTGGCTTAATTTTTACTGAAACAAGAGAAACCAGTTTGTTTCCATTTTAATCACAATGCCTATTATGGCCAAACACCCAGGCCAAACCAAGACATTGCAGTTAAAATGGAGGAAAGAAAGCAAATTACATGAAGGAACTACCAACATATGCTCAAAACTCACTTGAACTTCAACAATTTCTGCATTTAACATTAAATTAATATCAATAACTCCTTCTCAATAACATTGGCCATGCTCTTAATCCGTATGTTCTCAAAACCTATGCATGCAGTCAACCCTCTATATATTAAGCAGTTACCCTTGGTGAATACCCAACTGACCGCTTAATATGAATGGGGTTAGTTTCTAGAGAAACTGTGGTGCTGCATCGGTCGGTTGGGGGGGGGGGGGGGGGGGGGTGAAACACAAGAATTTACTTTTATTGACTGATCATGAGTCGAGAAGGTAAATTGAGATTTGGCCACTGTAAAAAGATTCAAATAGCTGACGTTTCGAGCTCTTATAACCCTTCGTCTGAGCGAATCAAGGAATTGTGGGTATGTGTGTGGTTTTACATAGTAAATGGTGGAGCTACGCTATTGGTGGAAGTTTGGTGACGTGAAAAAACAAATGTAAATTAGTTGAATGAAAAGCATTCGTTGATTAATAGATCAAGGTGGTGACCACTTTACAGTAAATATGGGGAGCAAATTCAAGGGATACTTGTTAAATGACCACTTAAGGACGTTTGCGCTAATTGTTTATGCGCATCCTTACTGCGCACGCAATTCATGTCACAACGCCATGCTACGTCATGCACGAGCGCGCGCGCAAGAGAAGAAATCTAAGCACATAAAGGGCTGATAGCCATTGCGTTAACTTTGCTTTGATTTAACTCGCTTGGTTGGTCGGTGACCCCCAATTTTTTTTTCATAGATAATTTTCTTTGCCAATTCTCGACAGATTGTGAAAAAATGAACAAAAACTCAATGTAGGAAGTTTAAATTTTTTCCCATTTTTCTACCCGCGTGCCGTCGAATCCTGCCAACTTGCGGCTGTCAGAGTTTGCAAATGCTGTCGTTTAAAGATGAAATTTACTTCAACGAACATCACCAGTTGAATGAATTTACTGAACAGACCTACTCGCATAAAATTTGGGAAAGAAAGTTGCATTTTAGAGATTCATTTGCAATATTTTTAGACTAACAGACATTGGGGTCACATCCCGTAAGGAAGACCAATTTTTCAAAATTAGGGTCGCCTTTCAGATAGCTTATCTCAGAAACGAAGTCGGTGACCCCCTCATTTTTTTGCATTTCTGACACAAGTTACTCATAACCTAGCTGTAGCAAAAGTTTTATAAAAAAATCAATGTTAGAAGATTAATTCGCGCGAACGTCCTTAATAGAGAGGTTTGACTGTAATATTATTGCACATTAAGGAGTCTCTTCTCCACTTCAGCTGTTGATCATAATATTTTAATCAACACGAATTAAGAACATAGACCAATATTATTATTATTATTATGTGTGAGACAAGGTTGTCCTTTGTCCCCATACCTATTTATCTTGGCCGTAGAATTACTAGCGTGTAAAAATCAGACAAGATAAAGAAATACAGGGTATAAATATTTTTGGCAAGGAATTGAAATTAGGCCAGTGTGCTGATGATACCACCCTTCTTAATGGTTAATAACTATAATTTGGTAAAAAAAGCAATTGCTGTATTGGACAATTTTGGTGATATCTCTCTCCGGACTGAAATTGAATCCGTCGAAAACTAAAGCTTTATGGTTGGGTCCGTGGAGACATAGAAACGATAAACCCTTCGGATTTCAATAGCCAGAAAAACCAATTTGTGTGCTAAATACTTTTATCTCTTACAACGAGAAAGCAAATGAAAAATTCAATTTTACGTTAAAACTGCAAAAACTGAAGACCATCCTTGACACATGGAGCTGTTGGAGTCTTACACTATTTGGAAGATGTCTTACAAGTAAAAGTCTTGGCATTTCGCAACTGATACATTCTATTTCTAGCCTCGATATTAACCTAAGGAATACCTCGGGGCTGTGAATTCGGCCATCTTTAAATTCATCTGGAAAAATAAAAAGGACAAAATTAAGTGTAAAGTGATGTGCTTAGGCTACGATCAAGGAGGCCTACGTGCACCTAGTATTGAAGTATTGGCTAAATCATTGAAGTTAACTTGGATTTCCAGACTACTGGCCGATGAAAAAAGGAACATTGAATCTTGGAAGGTGATCCCTAATTACATTTTTGAAAAATACGGCAGCCTGAACTTCATATTACGGTGTAATTACGGCAAAACGTTTCTTGAGCAGACGAATCTACCTCAGTTATACAAATTGATTCTTCTATTAATATTTCTTGGAACTAATAGAATCTTTTCCAGGAACTAATTTTATTCAATAATAAAGATATTTTAATCAACGGTCACACTATTTTCTATAGGAATTGGTTTGATCATGGCATTTATCTTGTACACTAGATCTTCCCAAAGCAGATGGGAAATTTCTTTCTTACCCAGAATTCATCCAAAAATATCAGGTCAGATGCAACTTTCTAACATACTTTCAAGTAGTTTACACAGTCCCTAGTCACTTGGCAGAAAGTGCGAGGGCAAACCCCGGATTAGGTTTGCTGTTAAATAACATGTTTCAGCTCTCACCAGAGATTTCCATAAATTTAATTAAAATGAAAAATAAAGACATAAACAAAGAACAAATTGAACTGAAAGCTAACTCTAAATGGGAAAGAGACCTTTGCTACAAATTGACCAAAGATCTCTAAAACCCTATTTTAGTCGCGTAAAAAATGTATGTAAGGATAAAAAGAATAGAGAGTTCAGCTATTTCAAACTCCTACATAGAATGGTAGTCACCAAAAAGGAATTATTTCTCTTTGGTATGGCAGAGGACACAAAGTGTCCAGTTGTGAAATGAATGATTCCATAATCCACACTTTTCACAACTGTAATTGGAACCAATTGTTCTTTTCTGAGGTCATAAAATGGTTCAATAATGAAAATGTCACCTCTTTCATCCTTTTACCGGTTGAATTAATTTTCGGTAAGAAAGTAGACAATTTAAACAAGGAATCAAACATTATTAGGAAATTAAACTTCACCTTTTCATATGCTAAATATTACTTGTATAATCAGAAATTATTGCATGGTGAGTTATTGGTAAATGAATTTATAGTTAACCTTAAATATAAGTACATGTTCGAACGAGCGGATCCGTACGGATAGTTCGCAGTTGTTTCTCAGAAAGTAGTGCTATTTTGTCTTCGCTGTTACTGTTGTTGAGTTGAGAAATCGGGAGCAAACTGCAGTGGACATCACAGTGGATTTTTGTTTATTACATGTAATAAACAGAAACAATCTCAAATTCATCTTTTCTGTTCGCCAGACTGCGTGTCGCCAGATGTTTATATAAAAGAAGACAAAGAATAAGCATTTGGCGACACACAGTCTGGCAATTTAATTGGGGGATTGTCAGACCAAAAAGTAGTTGAATGTTTCGACAAACACATCAAAACGAAAATTCTTTGCCTTCAATTGCAGCAAGGTCCACAAAGAAATTTTCCTTTATCTCTTTTATCACACGTCGGAATGTCTCATCATATCTTGTATCCACAGTCACGTACTACAGTGTTACAGTAATCAGCCAACAATTCCCTGCTTTGTTGCCGTATAAATTTTTACCAAAGTAGTCCTCGAAGAAATAGCGAGGCAATAATCATGTTTGCTTTCCAACAAGGCTGATAAATAATATTCTGTCGTGACAGTTTGAAAGTTCTTTACCGAAGAAACACCGCCAAACTGTGAGAAAACTTCTCAAAAACCTGCCTCGAACGTACACCACTTCACGCTCAAAAAAAAGTTTACGCATACACCGGAACTTTACGCATACGGCGGAAGTGACGATGATAGCTTGTTCAAGTAAGCTAAAATATTGTGTCCAACAAACAACAATACAAAGACACGTTGGGCTCAAGATATACTATTTCGCTTACATGAACAGCCGACCGCTCTCTCGAGTGCCCTCTAAACTTCGTAGTTGCTATAGCAACTACGAACTAAAAATCTTTTGTATAGTTAATAGTAAGTAGCGATGTCAACAGGAGTGTAAAGCAGAAGTTACAGCGTCAAGAAGAACCTTGTTCCCATAATGTGTAGTAATTGTTTAATTTAATTTAATTTCTTTTTTTTTACTGTACTTGTAAGTTGTTTGTATGTCTTTAATTTGTTTCTATTAGCAATAAAAAAAATTGTTAAATGCAGAAATTGTTAAAATTAAAAAAGTTAGATAAAGTAATACTCAAAATTGGTCACATAGCCCCCCACGGTATAAAAGGGCTAAGTTGTAAATGTTGTGGTTCAAATTTTTCTTTGGTTTGAAAATTTTCAAACCAGTTTAGTTTTTATTTTCCTTTGTCTCAGATTCATTATCATAATTTTATTTTGAGACAAAGGAAAACAAAAATCAAACTGGTTTGAAAATTTTCAAACCAAAGAAAAATTTGAACCACAACATAAACGCCCACTTTTCATGTCAAACTTTCTAAGTTCCAAAATGACAGCAACTTCAAAATGTCATTAGCTAGCAAGCCACCTTTAACCTGTCAATCTATAGTTTTCTCATGATCAGCTGACCTTGACAGCACTGTATGTCATACATGTATTTTCAAGTTTAAAACATTGGAAAGAAGATGCACAGAAAGTTCTTGTGCCATAGGAATACAAAATAATCCGTAGATGCATGCAAGTGAGACGATTTTTACGTTTTAACTCATTTTATATGTGCTGCTTGACTTTGAAATCTCCCCAAAAGATCTTCTCTGAAGTGCAACTTTCAGCTACAATAAAATATAATTAGCTTATAACACTTCTTGGTACATGCCTGAAAAGTGTAGTCACTTTATACTTTAACTTGCAGTGCACTAGAGAAATCCAGATGCCTCAGTGATTGATTGGCATCTGCCAACAAAGTAGGACTGTCCAGCCCCATTTTATACTGCAGGTTTGCTTTTAACTGAAAAATACTCAATGAGTAATAAACCAATGAATTTCAACTGACCTTGCAACGACTTAAGGGATGGTATTGCATATACCTCACCAAGAGGATTTTGACCCAAATGCTTGCTGCAATGAAAAAATACAGCAGTCTGAAGTGTCAGCCACTCTCTCTCTCTCTCTACCCCCTGTGGGCACCGGTGAGAGAGTGTCTAAATTCTGAGGGTTATAATGCTGTCCGGTGACAACAGGATTGGTGTGAGAATGGTAGGTACATTTCGATTGGTTCCTTCATGTAGTTTTGAGAGATAGACAACTTTTTCTTAACGGTCACAAAAGGCAAAGACTGTCAAAGTACTGACAGGAGGTGTCAACATGACACCAGAAAGGGACGCATGCCAACTTCTTTGTTTGGTTTCCCGCTGTGTGCTTTATCAAGAATTATGTTTTCTTTGGTTCTAGTATAACCAAGTCAAACAAGATACTTGCAGCTAGTAGATATTTTGCTAAAAAAACAAACAAAAAAACATACAAAGTTATGTCAGAAGTTTCTTGAATCTGGTGATGTCAATCTATAAAGCCCGCAAGCCGTTATACCTGAAACATCATCAATGGTTTACTTCTTTGCATGTCTGTTCAACAAGTTAGTTTTGTCATTGGAAGGGACTTTTCCCACTTGCAGCATGGGAAATTTCCCGGTGGATTTTTCCACTGGTGACGTAAGAAGCATACTAACCAATGAAAAACAATTCCTGACACTAAGGTCATAGGCTCGTGCGCAGTCAACACGCTGAACGTGCAATGGGTCTTAAAAAACTTAGGTGCTGCCATTGCTTAAAGTCTTGTAGTTTTGTTTTCATACCTGAACATCAGGATCTGAAATAATTACAAACATGGATTTTACAGAACTGCTTCTATTAGGTATTGAGTTTGGTTTGTCCAAAGTTAAGTAATTTATGACATGTGGAAAGAAGTACAGAAAACTGTGAGGGTTAATTATCAGGTAAAGACTGTTCGTTTGTTCACCGAATGAGAATTGGGAAAGAGTTTGTGTTTGAAATTGCACCATGTATGTCATTGACTGGATGAGGTTTTGGTCCTATTGAACATCAAGGACAGTTTATATCATTGTTGCTCCGATAATTCTTTTATGAATGATACATACGTATTACATACATGGTTTATTTGGTAATGCAGGTCAGCAGTGGCAGCTTACACAGCTGATGTGGACTTACCTGATTTTTTGTTGACAATTAAAAGTTTTACAAATAAAAAAAATGTACTAAGCTTAACTGTAATGGTCAGTGTCTTTTGTTAATCAGTTTTAATATCTTTTAGGTTAAAATTTTTGTATTTCGTTGAGGGTACACAATTGCATTGCAAACATTTCCTTGATTCTAATACCATTCAGTGTACATTGTGTAACCTATTCAGCGGTGAAAATGGGCCGTGGTGGAGAGGACAAGCTGGCAGAAAAGTCTGGAATCACTTCGGATCAGAAAAGGGGCAGCATTGTGAATTGTGGGCCATTTCTTTCCATCCCCGCCGGTGCCACGGTCAAAATTTGCTTCCAGACTTATAATATTTTCTGTATTTTGTTTGGGAGGAATATCCCTGTTCGTTTTTGCCATTAATATCCTGACATGCTTTGCAATTGTGGCAGTCGAGATAGGTTGGCTATGCATTTTTAACTATAATCCTAAAAATTTTGTAAAGGTACAATACATGTCCATCACTTCATATTCTTTTGAAAAGATAATGGTCAACGAAAGTAAACATTTACTACATTTACATGTGACTTACAATTCCATGATGATGGCATGTTCCCGGAAGAGAGATTGAAAATCTTGAACCATCGGGCAACTTTTGGTTTCTGCTTCACCATGGATTCTCTCTTCGTCTTTTTTTGTCATGAATCCGGCAATCTCACATACGGATCGCGCTAAGTTTGCTCTGCCGGGGTATGAAGGAATCAGCTTCCTTGCAATTTTTAGTCTCTCGCCAAACGTTGAGTTGGGAGAGCAGCGTAATCTTCGAGATCGGGGGCTAACAAAGCAGACATTTTCATACATTTCAGGACCATTTTCTTCATCATTGTCGACACCGAGTGAGCCAACAGGGCTTAATGGAGGCATGTCAGAAGCCGCAAAAGTAGCCAGAATGACTAAGTATACCGGCTGCACGAAAATTACCTCCTTCTTGTCTGTCTTGAGTCTCTCGCAGTGTGTCTGACTCCGGTACGCGGTGGAATGAGTACTTTAGAGTCAAATTTCATTGAGAGGTGGCGTGAAGGACGTGATCCTTGATCTTTTGCCACGCGAAATTCTTCAACGATTACAAATGTAATAATAAGCCACGAGAAAATGTCCTAACAGAAATGGCACCTACCATTCACACCTCGTAAAATTACTGCAGAGTGGACTCAGTCATCCTGTAGTTTCCAAAGCATTCCTTGCATTCATCATATAAACTTTTGTACAACTGTACCTATTTAACAATTAGACCCGTAGCCCGAAAGGGCTACGGGTCAATAGCCCATGAGGCGAAGCCGAATGGGCTATTGACCCGTGGCCCTTGAGGGCGAAGGGTCTAATTGTTTTAGTATCACCCAACTAGTCGGACAGAAAAAGGCAATAATAAAAAAAAGCAATTGCAAGTTGAAGAAATATTTATTTGGGAATAAAACGAAAAATAAAACCGGCGAATTTCGCTACTCGATGACTATTACTATTAGACCCCTAGTAGCGTAGCCAATTAAAATGCAGGATTTGCATTAGTCCACTAGTTAGGTGATACTAATTATAGGGTACCTGTGATTATTAAAGCTTTGTTGTACTATTAAAAACGCGAAAAAAAATGTTGACGACAACAAGCAACTTTATAACGTTTATCTTTAAAGGCTGCCGCTATTTAAAAAAAAAAACAATATAAGCTTAACCCTTTTTTTTTTCTTACCTGGGTGCTTGTCCGAATCTAAAAAAGTATCCAGCAAACGTTTATAAAACGTACGTAAACAATCGTAAAGAGGAAGTAAACACCGTATAAAGCAATGTCCGACGCATGGTTTGGATAAACTGAGCCGGGAAACCGCTGATATAAGATGACCGCTGATTGGTCAGTGAGTGTAAGTCGTATACACGTAGTGACCGTTGAGATTCTGTTGGATTCGGTAATTGGTGAGCGATTTAGTCCGCTCAGAACTTCTCGTGTTTCATTCATTTTAAGAATGCATAAGACAGAATGCAAGGACTCTCACGCCAGAGTGTGTTTGAGTAGACTCACACGAGTCTTGGATATTGACATTCTCGAGGATTTACAACAACTCGAATATACAGGAAACGTTACTATAAATCTGGAGATCGAAAGCAACTTGAAACCTCACAGAACCTTTTTTTCCAAATCATCGGAAAAAATCAACAAAATAATCAGCAGAAAAGGTAAGAGGACTGATATGCTATATTACTAGTAGTAATCACAGATTAAAAGAGTGCGTTCGACATGTTTGTTAACAGCTGAGAGAAGTAATTTATAGATGTCAATTTACGCCCTGCTATATGTTTTTGTTCACCCGTAGCCGCCACTTTGAGAGTTCAATCAACTCGCAAACATTTTGCTTTAGGCCCTCTTTACATGGAGGCAGGGTGCCCCGGCTAACCGCGCTACCCGGCTAGGAGGGCATATGGCTTTGGTTACTGTTAAAATTACAATTTTATAAAAAGCAGAACAAAATCACAAAATTTTGTCTGTTTACAACTGGTGTGAAAGAACGAAATGTCACTCGCAAGCTTGAACCATGCTATCATCGATTCAAGCGAGAAAACTGCATTTACGAATCCAAATGTTCATTTTTTCTTCATTTTTCTTTCCTAGCTGCATGACGAATGATGGCGCATGATAACGCCATTAAATTCGTGGTTTTTAGCGCGCGCAAATACAGTTGTTTTTCGCTATATAGCGCGACACCTAAAAGTAACCAAAGCCAAACATATAGCCCGCCTTTACATGCAACTCTCCTGGCCGCTAAGCACAACAAACAAGATGGCGGACAAAAGAAACGTTTTGGCGGCAAGTTTAACTTTTTTATCACTCGTTCCGGTAGCGGCCCCTTTTCAGGGCTATTATTTTGCACTCTACTAAATTCATTCTGTTCAGCAGATATCACTGGCAAGTGACAACGACAAAACAATTCCTAAGGATGGTGATTTTCGTGCCACCATTTTTTCGCGGTCTTCTGACCTCGGCTAGCCGGGTAACCCAGCACGAACCGTTTACATGGCAAAAAGATAGCCCTCCTAGAAGGTTGCTGGGCAAATAGACAGGGTCCCCCGGGAAGGTGGGTTAGTACCCTGTCTAGCATGTAAACACTTTAATGCGTTTTCTAAAGAAACGTATGAAAAGTTGGCTCTCCCTGGGTAGCTCGGTTAGCCGGGGCACTCTCCCTCCATGTAAACAGGCCCTTAGTGTTACCGTATTTACCCGTGTATAAGTCGACCTTTCACAACCTAAAAATCAGTCCAAAAAATCGCCCTTGACTACATGGGTCAAAAATTGAGATCCCAGCACCAGTTAAATAAATTATTCACAATTAGCATAATAATTGTCTTTGTTTGTTAACAAACATCTAATAAACGACAGTACAGGTTATGATGCCCTTTTCGCTTAGCGATCTGTGTCTTTGAATTTAGCAGTTCAAGTTGAAATGCATAACGATTTATCTGCTTAATATAAACATGAATGTTGTAAATCCTCACTGACATGATTTTGGAATAAAGAGCTGACATTTCCTGCTAATAAAGCCGTCAATCAAGTCGTTTTCAAAGGTTCTTGAGCTTCTTTGGTGTTTTGCCTGTCTTCCAAAGCCGCTTTCCACCACTCCACAATTAGAAAGGTTCGTTTTAAATTAGTATGTTTGATTTTATAGAAAGTTTTACAATACAAAATGTAAAACGCAGTTAATGGAGCATGAAGCTCTGAGGCCCAGTGGGGCATGCATTTTTGTAACTAGACTTTGACTTGCAACTTAGGCGTAGAAATAAACCTTTGTATCCTTTGTCTGGGCTTTTCATATAATATATGAAAAGCCCAGACAAAGGATACTACAACAGGGCTATATTATAGCCCTATTGTAGTACTATCAACCTTATCTGGTTGATACATGTAGCTTAGTTCACGTTTGCTAAATGGTTGGATTTGTAAATGCCCCATTCATGTCATATTCTCTATCATGTGAAGTCTAGCATTTGTATGTTACAGCCTCGGCCATTGGTCTAAGCATTGTACACTGTCTAGCTATAAAAGGTACTGTACAAGTTTCAAAGGCACATTTGCCTTCAGTTGAGTTACTCACTGTTAAGCTCTGTTAAAAAAATTTCCCTCCCTCCCTGTTGGAGTTATTTAGGTATCCTAAATAAACTTTGGGGCACTTCTCTGTGATTGCATTCGGTTAAGTCTGCGCAGCGACTTCCCCAAGCGTGGTGCACTTGTTTTTTAATCGTTTTCGCATTATCAACCTGCCAATATTCCGGTCCGATCCAGCACCCCTGGGGAGATAGGTGAGGCTCAATAGGTCATTAAGTCGCTTATTAAAGTTGGCCCATTGCTGGCCTTAGGTTTCAGCTCGTAGTGCTGTGGCTGTAGCGGGTTGCTGGCCTGGGTTGCAGCTCATAGCGCCCTAGTTTTCTAGACCTGCCAATACTCTTCTCTGCTTGGGTGTTGCTGGCATTAGGTTTCAGCTCGTAGTGCAAGGAGAAGTGAGGCTTTAAGGACGTTCGCGCGAAAATCTTCTAACATTGATTTTTTTATAAAACTTTTGATGCAGTTAGGCAATGAGTTACTCGTATCAGAAATGCAAAAAAAATGGGGGGTCACCGACTTCGTTTCGGTGATAAGATATCTAAAAGGTGACCCTAATTTCGAAAAATCGGCCTTCCCAACTCGATATGGCCCCAAAGTGTTTTAGTCCAAAAATATTGTTAATGAATCTCTAAAATGCAATTTTCTAAGCCAATTTTTGTATGAGTGGGTCTATTAAGCAAATTCGTTCAACTGGTAACGTTCTTTAGAGGAAATCTAATCTGTAAACGACAGCATTTGCAAACTCTGACAGCCGCAAGTTGCGAGGATTCGATGTCGTGCGGGTAGAAAAATGGAAAAAATTTAAACTTCCTACATTGATTTTTTGTTCATTTTTTTACAATCTGTCGAGAATTGGCAAAGAAAATTATCTATAAAAAAAAATTGGGGGTCACCGACCATCCAAGCGAGTTAAATCTAAGCAAAGTTAACAAAACGGCTACCAGCCCTTCATGTGCTTAGATTTCTTCTTTTGCGCGCGCGCTCGTGCATGACATAGCATGGCGTTACGACATGAATTGCGTGCGCAGTAAGGATGCGCATAAACAATTAGCGCGAACGTCCTTAAAATGGTCTGCATGAAATGGAAGTAGTCTGTTGCGCCAATTGCTGAGCAGTGTCCCCCAATTACGCCATATGTGTCTTGTGGTCCTTATTTTAAGGTTGGGTAGTAAATCATTGGGTTTATCAATCTATCGGAAGAGTGACATTAAAGTGCCTATGAAATGAATTTTTTTTCTTCGTTTTTCATTAGTTTATTATGTCCAAAGAACAAAAACAATAATCATTTCCCGAGGAAAAGAAAGGAAAACAGTTTTTTAGCCCCTCAAAGATGCGTCACTTCGGTTGAAAAGTGGCTCCAATTTTTGGAGAGCCTGGGGCGAGTGGGCGTGCGTGATGATGTAAATTACGTAAATAGTATGACACATTGGTTTGTTTACGCTATAATTCCCTTGGAATCCTTTAGCGTGATGGTCATTTTGCTAACGTTTTTGGCTGTACAAATATCAGACAGCGCCTAATTTGTTTCTTTACAGTCCTCTGAAGGTGAAGAGGATCAGTTTAGGATCACTCTTGATCAACTGAAATGATCATGTCCACTGTAGTTTTGCCGTAGCGAGACGAACCGACTGTGCCGCTTGAGCGAAGGAAGTAAACATGAAGAAGACGGAGTTTGATTTAGATTATTGAACGCGAAAGGTATACATTTCAGTAGCACAGCGTCTCAGTGGTTCGCCAGTTGAGTTGTAAGCTTATTGAACGCAGAGGCGGTTTTGTTATTTCTATTTAGTGGCTCGTTGACTAGCATTTATCCAACGCGAACGACATATTTCCCGTATATTTGTAGTACAAACAATCATGATATTAGCGCATTAGCGACTCGGCCGGTCTTCTCTGAAGTTCATTGATCGCGCGTGGAGGTTATGAACTTATTTTATCGGCTTGGCACTTCGCCCTTCTACTTAAAGTTCTTTTTTCAAAGCGAAGGATATGCCTTGGCAGCTTGCTAGTTGAAAGTTTCTAAATTATACTGATATGTTATGCATATCCGAGGTGGTGTTTTTCAGGCGGCTTGCTGAATTGAATGTGAATGGTGTATTTTTAGCGGCAAGGCGCCTTGATAGCGTATTTATTTATTCAAAATGTTTAAACTCAAGTATATACGTAATAATTATGCTTCTTAGTTCAGTGTCTTGCCAGCGATTGAATGTTTCTGGAAATTTTAACCACTTGGCGGCTTGTAAGTGAGTTCAAAGTATCGTGTTTACATTTATGTCTGATTTATATTTCATTGTATAAAAATTGATCTGATCGAACACGCAATGATTCAGCGATGTATTTTGTTCCGAATAGTCTTACGCATTTGTACATGTAGATTTTTGATAGATGTTTCGTAGAATAGACGCATTCCAGTGAACACTTGCGTCGCTGCACATTGAATTTTATAATTCGGAATACCGTATAAACATTTATATTACTCGGAAAGTATTTGGTATTAACGTTCTTTTGTTAAAATAAAAGCATAATATACTCATGTAATTTGGCTGCCAGCCTGAGCATTCAGTACATATTTCTTCCACTTAGCGTCGTGAACGGATCGCTTGCCGTTTGAGTCAGCGACGACTGTTTCAATATGATATGTTAAAGCCACGTTAGAAAAGTAGATGTTTAAGGAAGCAACACAGTCTTTATTTCGACAGGAGTAAATATGCTGTTTTGCCAAAATTATTAAATGGTTGAGCAATAAACAGTCTGTGCTTGTCTCCCAAATTCCAAAAATTTTATCAACATCTGAAAGCGTATCCAGCTTAATTTTAATCTTATTGCAAAAGAGGATAAAATCTTGCCAAAATCTTCTAGAAAAATTACAGTTTATAAATAAATGTTCAAGGGATTCATTTTCTTTCTCGCCAGTCAGTGTTGATCAAGTCAGTATATTTTTGTAGGCCTCGCCACTGACTTCGACAGCTCTCCAGTCGAGCCGAGGCTTGAAGGAACTTCCAAACAGGATATGGATTGGGAAAATTTTGCTTGATTAAATGGCCTCACCGGCCGGAATGTTATTTTCTTTTGCAAAATAATATTAATCTTAACAATAAGTGCTTTCATTGAAAACAACATCGCTTGACGTACCCTTTCCGATGTCGGCAAACAAATTTCGTGTATTTCGCCGGCCTATTTTCCTCTGGAGCAAAATAAAGCTTTGTTACACCCTCTGTTATCGAAGAATTCTAATATCTCGTATGTTTGAGGCCGCTTGCCACATAATATTGGTCCACCTCTAGCGACGTCTCTTGTCATCAGCTCTTTTGTTCTCTATATTCCCGCAGCAGTTTGTACAACTATTTACGTCACAGTGTAATATGACACTAGTTTTGGCCGCGCACAAATTGAAGCCACTTTTTAGCGCCAACAACCTAACTTTGGGACCATAAAATAAGCGTTTCGCATCGTCCCTAACACTTTAAACCTTTTATTCCAAGGTCTAAACAGGTGAAACTTTCGATACATCAAAAAATAAATTACATTTCATAGACACTTTAAAGCCTATTTAGAAAATTATGGACAAAATGCCCGCATATACAGCACATGTTGCTAAAACCCACTAAAACGCTCACATGCACGCGATGATAAACTTCACGTTAAAATTTGCTGTGATTTTTTCATATACAGTGTATCCATAGTTCCTGAAAGAAAATTCTAAGACTGAAATACAAGACAAGATTAGTTTTCAAGAAAATTCTTACCCAGAAATGAAGAAAACGTTTTTGGCCTCAAAAATAGGGGGTTGACTTATACACAGGTAAATACAGTATTGTTGTGATGCAAAAGAAACGGCGTGACAGTTGCATTACATTTTTATAGAGTCATATTCTGGTAAGCATTATTTTGCTCTGGGCTACAGGCAAATATACTGTATCTGGAAAATTTGACTTACGTCATAAATGAATAACATTGAATATTTAATATACAGGACAAGCAGCAGAGATGTAATATTGAAAGATGATGTGATTCAATTATAAGCTTACTCAATACACGATTGAATGGATAGAAGCAAAGTCTTGCTTATGTTTTGTGGAGCCAATTCTCAACTCTGAGGGACTCGATCCGGTCATGAACATTTTCTTGATTGGGGCCAGACAGGTTTTAGAGATGACCAAGTTGCTGTATGCATCATTGGATCCATCACTGAAAATCACTAGGGTGATCGAGGTCTCCTACTGCATTGAAGGGCTTGAGACATCTCTCGTATTTGACTTTGTTCATGCTGAAGAGGTCTGAAAAGAATTTTTCCCAATCTTTTCTGTATACCTCCGGTAGGGAATCGTCCCAATCCAGCCTTGTATCGCTCACGCATAACTGTTTCATCATGATTTTAGATCTAACGGTGAATGGGCCTGCCAATCCAAGTGGGTCGCAAACGCTGTTGATCTGGGAGAGAGTCATTGGCTAATGGGATCTGATGGGGCTCTATGTCTGGCTTTGTGTGTAACTTCCTCTTTCTTTCACTAAAGTTCAATTTAATTTTAAAGCAGAACTGGTCATCAACAGGTCTCCAACAAGTTCCTCAAGCACTTTCTCCGTGGACGCATGTGTCTCGTTCAGTATCACCATTGCCTTCTCATTATCGGTATTGCCGGAGACAGTCCAGCCTTTGTTCTTAAATCCCCCTTTGGCGACCGACTTCTCTACATCTTTTGTGATGCTCAGGGCTTTCTTGTTTTCACTGACGCTCTCAAGGATGTCGTCCATATAGGTATTGTCTCGGATGATTTTCGCTGATTGGCCCCTGGTGGGTTTCCAACTCACTCGCAGTAAGCTTTTGGGCGACGCCTCTGTCAACCATACACCGAATGCAAATATGGCCACCAGGCAGTTTTTTGTTTGGCCACGTTTTCAGAGAAAAAATAATGATATCACCTAAACAAGTGCTGCTAAGTTTATCATCTTGCAAAGTTTGAGTGTTTTTGGTGTAACAGTTGCAAAGTTATGGCTCACTGAAATTTTAAGCATTTGTACGAGAAAAGACATTCTATCCTGACTAGCCTCGCTTTCATGTTTTTCCCAAAATTTGATTGCCTATAACTTCTCCTAAAATAAAAATATGGCCTTGAAAATGCACACAATGACTTATTTTGACCTGATCTTTATCATTATTCAATTGATTTTCTTTTCTTGAGAACCTGTCCAAACAAAAAGATGTTGGACGGCCATATTTGCATTCGGTCTGTCCTGCATCTGCTCTTGATACTTTTTAGCATGATCAGTATTTCTGGCAAGCCTTTTCTTTGGACATCAACATCCCAAACGCGGCTCCTCGGTTGTCAGGGAGATCAGCTGGGTCTCTGATCCATGGATATGGTGTAACCCATTGGTTCTCAATATCATCGAACTCAAGGTTTCTTTCAATTAGATGTGGTTCTCTCTCCTCCTTCAGATTGTAGTTCTTCGCACCAAGCGGACATCTGCCACATTTACACCCACCACAGCGGGGTGTGCACTCCACCCCCAAGCTCTTGCAGATAGTGTAGAAATCTTCAATCTTGACACCAGCTGGCACACGTATGCGGACATCTTCCATTACATGACATGCGTCCTTTATATCTGCATGAGTGCCACAGAGGCACCTTCTGAATCTATTCTCCAGCAGTAGTAAATTATCAAACTTCTGTTCTGGCTCGGGATGATATCCTGTGTACCCGTTTCCTATCAGCACCTCCACAGTTCCCGTAGGCCTCCTGACTTCATCAGGTGTAACGTCCTTGAAGAGATGAACTATGTTGTCAATGTTTACACTTTCAACGTCTGTCGTTATCCTGTCAATTCCATATACTTCAAACTTGGCAACTTGTCCTTGCGAATTGATGAGCGACAGCGGGTAATTCTGGGAAATAATTCTTTTACTTGTTCCCCCAACTTAATCTCCTTAATGAGTTCTCCTTCGTCAAATGCAAATACATGTATGTGATATCTCACTTGCGTGTGGTCAGCTGCAGGGGACTGAAAACTGCAGACTCAGCTGACTGGGGTAATACATGGGTATCAGTTGATATTTAACAGTTAGTGTAAAAGCGAGCACAATATCACCCGATACTTAGGTGATATATTGTGCAAGCTTGAGCACTATAACTGTTTTATAATTCATTCCAAGAAACACTGCAACACAACATGAAAATTTTGCTCCTTTTTTGTCCAATCATGAACATGATCAATATTTTTTCTCTCTTCTTTTCTTCTCTTTTTTCTTTCTTTCCAGTAACTGAGCTTGAAACTAGCACAACTTAAAAAGCTAGAAAAAAACAAAGCTTGGGGAAGTCGCTGCAAGACTTAACCACCACTGATTCGTGCAAAGCATGTAGACCCCCCAACCCAAAAAAAAAATCATTCCTTAGGAGAGAAGGAAACACAACAACAATTTTATTTCATTATTAATATAACAATATTTTTAACATTGACAACCCGCAGTTAGCATAGCTAATTAAGGCGGCTGTCGCCATTGGCACTGCGGATAGCAAAATGTTTTGTGGAGTACGAATGTATATAACTGGTAGCAGTCGGACGACCACCTTCCTAAAACCTTAATTAACCAGTCTGGCAGGCCTGCAGCAGCTGCTGTGGATGCACAGATATGAAAACTATGCCCTTTGAGGGATTTGTAGGGGAGTCTGGCATGACAAGCCACGTCGCTAAGTAAGATGTCATGACTACAGCTGATCTGGTGACAAAATGACCCGACTGGAACAACAAAAGTGGGCCCGCGGCCCCCAACTAAGAAATAGTTATGCATTGCTGTAACTGCACAAAGCGGAAAGGGGAGAGCACACAATAACCAGTGTGTGACCCATCCGAAAAGCGTCAGTCTTAGACTTGAGGAAAGTCAACATCTGCGGGCAAGCCATACCGGGCTCAAATGGCACACACTGCTGGCCGATAGGTCGAATTCAGGTCAAAACTTAGCGATCCACATAGTGAGGTCCTTAAAAAATTCTTTGTTGAGCCTGATATGATAAAAATGGCTGGGGACCCCCCATTATAGGTAGGTCCCCCCAGGAACATTACCGCTTTGCATGCGAATTGGAGGGTATCAATGAGAGCTATTCTACCAGCCACACTGATCGGCATTTAGTGAAAGAATTGAACAACTTGCGGGTGCGAGCGAGTCTATCGTCCGGGAGAAGAGCTTCCATTTGCGTGATGTCTAAGACAATACCCATAAATTTCAGGACTTGGGAGGGGCCCAGGGTTTTGGACAGAACCACGGGCCTGAACAGACATGAAAAACAAAACGGAGTAAGGAACTGAAACTTGTCAGGCATTGTAGACGGGAAGGCTCGGCTAGGAAAAAATCATCCAGGATGTGCAGGACATGTTGAAGACTAATTATGCTTCAAAATCCACTCAAGGGCATCACACAACTGGTACTTAAGGAGGCGTAATGCGTCATCCACCCGAACATATTATTGCAAGGTGTAGGGATCCTTAGGGATGTGATCATTAACACTATCCCCATCAGGGTAGGACAGGTGATAAATAGTGTGCCCTTCCAAGTTGTGTTTCTTGGGAACAATGCCCACTGGATGACATTGTAGGTCAGGGAGGGGTGAGGAATTGAATGGACCCCTTTAAGAGATTGGAAAAAACTACTTTGGGGTGCTGTTTGGCTGATATTAGGTTACGAGAGACCCGGGGATTCTGGAGGCCGGTAAGCCAACATGGGCACCATAATGTAAAGCATTAATTAAACTAGTAATAGTTGACACTACAGCTGCCCCCTCCTTTATATGAAATATCATTTTCTATACAACGCATTTAAGTATTAAACTTTATCAGGTTCTTGCTAACTTAAAACCAACAAGACAACTTTAAATTGATGCAACAAACAATATTTTATTTTTTATTGTCGTTCTTCTTCTTCTGGTACTTTCTCCTCAATATTTTCATGGTGGTGTTTCATTTCTGTTATAAGTTTGCCACTTTGCGACAGGTGAAAGTCAATGTTTTCCATCACTAGAAGCTTCTCTACCAGTTGTTCGACATTGTCTTTGTAGTTAAATATAAGCTTATGTGGTTGGAGATTTGTGTCTGACAAATCAAGTGTATTCGTGGGTCGCATGTGCTAAAAGCTGCAAATTTATGTAACTAATGAAACTAATGCAAATTTACTCACCTTTCACGGCCGCGCTAACATCAACTGCAAAACTGCTCGATCGACGTAACAAATGATAAATGCAATAATTTACCCAATTAGGGGTGTCGCGCTATATAGCGAAAAACAACTGTCGTAGCGCGCGCTAAAACGAGAATTTAATGTTGTCAAATTGCGTCTGCAAATTACAAACTTAAGCTTAAAAATGTAAAAATTCACATTTTACAAGTTATAAAAGAACGAAATGGCACTCAAAATTGCTCAAACACATCTTGGTAACGAGCGCGAAATATGATTTCATCTAAATGAAGTCGACACATCTGCGGGTTTGAACAGCCGCACACAGATACTCGAAAATATTCATCGTTCTTATTCATAGTTCTCTCTCAAAATGACAATTTTATTCGCAATATGATCGCGACATAAAGTCGCTATCGCTATATAGCGTGGCACCCCTAAAAGTAACCAAATGGCTTTTACCCGTGACGTATTTTTACCCAGTACTACCTTGCGCGCCTCGGCTGTTCAAGTCGAGATTTGATCCATATATACAAAATATACCGTATATACGCGGGGACTTCAATTATGCCTCCTCGGGTTTTGTATTACACTGTTCAATACTCAGTCACTGGCTTTCACTGCAAACATGCCAGTAATTATTAATAATTACGTGTAATCATGTTTTTTCTTTTTTAGGAAACCATAAAATATTTGGCCATACCCTGACAGAGGATGCTGTACATAGGATTTCAACACTTATCACTTTTTTAAAGTGGCGTAAGTCTATAGACAAGTGTATCCATGTTTTTGTACTTGTACATCTACCTGATTTTTTGAAAACATGGTTAATGAAAATTTCACTCAGACAAGTGTTTTATGACTCCAATCAGCCTGAAAATCGCACAAAAGAGAAAAAAGAGAATAAGGAAGAGATCGGAGGAGAAAAAAAGACAGACTGACTGGCAAATGCACCGTTTTGTATATTGCTAACTGTGGAGATAAACTAAATTATTATTCAGGCTACAGTTTAAAATATCCCTTATTACTATTTCTATTCTGCTATTGGACAGATGCAGACGGAGAGTTATTTTGAATACAAGCTTTACTCTGTCAAGTGTATTGTCATTTGTCTCATGATGTAGTAACTTATTATAAACATGGAGCGAACCTATAAAAGGGTAGGACACGCCCCCTTTGAAGCACTTTGTTGGCTTCCTAACTGATCAGATCTGATCGTAACGGTCCGGCAGGGAAGAAGGGGAAAAAGAACTAATCTGTTTATTTATTCGAACAGGAGATCTATTTATGAACAATTAATAAACAAGCTAAATACAAGACAGTCCTGTAAACTGTAAAATGCCTATATGATAAAAGACCAAAACGGAATTATGATCAAACTTCTTTGCCTGATTTGAATGAGTGTACCGTACATAAGACAAACTTATAGCCGAAAATTTGGTCAATGATTTCTTTCAAATATTTAGTTCATATTAAACTCATCACTAATAGATAATCTTGGGAACTGGTGCCTTAAAGGTTAGTGGGGGTCCAAAGCAAGGTGCGAAAACAAAGGGTACCATGGCAACCCCAGAGGCGAAAACCACCCAATCGAAACCTTTCTCCAGGTGCTTGGAGAACGGGGGAACCCGCGGACAGGGTGACCAGGTACCTGCGATCCCCAAACGTAAACCCCAAGCACCGAACAACTGTACATGTTAATATGCTAATGACACATACCTAGTTAAGGCCTAATTGTATCCGCGAGGCTTCGCCGGCCTGTCCTGTGTTAGACGGTCCGCTAGATGAATGCATTGTTCAAAATAGCTGTAAGTTGTTTGCCCAAGTGACCAAATTCAGCTATGCGAACTTCTCGCCATGAGCTACATGTACGTAAGGGCCACCAAGCCAGAGGGATCCGAGCAGTTGATCCTGCGCGACAAAACCAGAGGTGGGCACTGAAGGGAACTGGTGTCCTTATGTAGAGTTTGTAGGCGTTGCTGGACCAGCGGCCCATGGATTGGATCAAGTGATCCGGTATTCCATTACGAGCTGCAATGGTGGCGGCCCCTATGCGAAAGCTGTGGCTGGAGAATTTTCCCGGTATCAGCGCTGAGGCCATGATCTGCCGAAGCCAGTCCGTGAGTATAATGTGTGAGAGAGGCTGCCCATTTTCAAGCATAAACAAAGGGCCTGGAGCATCACCCGTGATGGCAAGATAGTCCATCAGAGAATTATGAGAAGCTGACTCAACATCGAAATTTGGCCATGAGGGCTCCTTTGCCAAGCTTGGAAACTAGGCGAATCACCTGATCTATGGTAATGTAATGAAGGGTAAACTCATCGGGGTTGATCCCATCATTGTCGCTAGGCCCCCCCTGGGGAGGAAAGGTCCACAATAAGTCGCCACTTCCCAGTTTGCCCCCTTTTGGGAATAACACCGAAGCTGCTGACTTGGATGTTAGTGAAGGGGGGGGGGGGGGGGGGAACTGAATGGGCCCGCCACCCTGCCCAGGGACACTTCTGCAGCCAGATACTCATCAATGACCAAGGCATGGTGGTTAGCAGATGGTTTGTTCTTCATAGTGGACTTGAGCTTCTGAGATGGGCAGAAGCCTAATTAAAACCTGTGGCGGATACCAAAAAGTCAACCAGCTGCCGATTGGGGTGGAGCCGTAATTCCCTGGCAAACTGATCTGCCCGCAAAGGAGTGACTGCTGAAACTGGGGGAAGTGGAGCTAGAAAGAACACACAAACAGAGCATGGGTAAATCGCTAACCCCATATAACCCAAGCCCTCTCCCCACGGGATGGGCGAACAAGCAAACAAACAAACAGCAATAAACCTTAAATCCAAACCACCAGCTGTAATAAACTACAGGAACAAGGTTTTAAACCTTCGCCTTAAAATAAAACAACAACAAAAGTCAACTGAGGAATGAAAGGCAATCAGGACAATGGGTCAGAGAGTCTCCGAGTGCCTGGACCTGCTGCTAGATCGAGGAAGGGAGGACACAGCAGGGCACTTGGACGGAGATTTGTGTTTGCCAGGACAGGATCCTACTCTGTGCGAGCCATAGCAACTCGAGCATGGGCGAAGTATGGGCGAAGCCACAGGAGGCAGACGGCAACGCAATGACCGCGGTTCCAGGATTTGCAGATGATGTTAGAGATGTATGCTCCGCAAGTCTCCCCTCCATACGCCAAGAGATCTCTTCCAGAACGAGCGAGGCTCCGGCCGTATGGAAGTTGAACAACTGCACGTTTATAGCCGACCAGTCCGTTAGCAGCGTTGCTTGCGAAAAGACCGATCATAGACTCACCATATCCGGCCGGCGAACTGGCAGTGCATTCACAGAATGAGGAGCTGGTACTGTAAGAGATCCTTCAGGCGATGAGGGAAATGGGATGGGAGGATAAGGCAATATACTGAGGAGGCTTCCAACCAACGAGAGATGTCCTCTATGTGCCGCTTTGGTTTCTTGGAGGTTAGAATGAGCCGCCTGTCGAAGAGGAGCTGAGGCTCGGGTGCTGACAAAACAATGTTCGAGGACAGCAATTCATTAAGCTCCACGAACTTTCCAGCGACAATTTGGCTCACAAGTTTGGCTGGTACTGGCGAAAAGCCCAGGCCCACCATCGGCCATGAAGGGCTGTTGTAGAACAGGGTAATGTGGAAACGAAGGAAGGAACAACAGGATCTGGCCTACCTGGAACAGTAGAGCTCACTGTGGCTGCTGCAGCTACCGAAAATCCGACACCAGAAGCGGCTTAGGCCATAACTTGTGAACCGAGCTGGCTGGTTGATTGAATGGAAATGCCCCCAGCCAAAGCAGGCAAAGGCAAACTCGTGTCTGGTGGTGTGGCAGGAACAGTCGAGGCTTGTTCGGCCGCTAAAGCTTGCTTCACGGCGGTGACTACCAAAGCCAAAAAGGCTGGGGACGGCTGGTCTGAAAGCACGGCTTGAGGCGTTGAGCTGGCCGATTCATCAGATGCACTCGATGTCGGTGACACAACTCCAGCTGAACCAGGGACAGAAGGCCGAGACAGGGCATCGAAGGCCACCGATTGTTTATTACGAGTATTTCTAGCCCAACATACTTGAGAAAGAAACTATCGAACGAACTGGAAGTGCAAGAATCCGCCAAGATTCACTAGCAAGAGCTGTGTTATGAGCTATGATCTGCAATGATCAGCAATGAAACTGCACACGTAACGAGACAACCAACAGATTAAAAGCCCTGCAAGTCCCTGAGGGCCACCCCGCAGGTCACGTACTACGGGGAAGACCGCTGGCCGCATTAGTTAGACATTGCATCTTGTTTTTGTATGTTACTACATTCATAAAAACTACATACTGTCAGTTGACATTAATTTAAATAATCATTATTACCGTTGATGCATGACCAGTCGACTGGAACGAATAGTGCTCCATGGAGATGTAAACAACAGAAAAAGCTCAAACCTTCCTGGCTCGCTTGCAGAGTTGATTTTGCCAGCATCTATGTGAAATATCCCATGGAAGTTGAAGGAGGTTTTCCCGTCCCTAGCTGTCAAATTTTTCAGATGTAAACTTTCGAAGCCGATAAAACGTCCAACGCCAGCAAAGCTCTCTAATTATGCCGGATGCAAATCAGATACTATACGCCATCTTCTGCCGATTCCTTGTGCCTTTGTTTCTTTGCTCTTTAATAGCGCATCGAGGAACTGTCCTCACAAGCCAAATTGGCTAAGCACATGGCGAAATTCAACCATTTCTCAATTATTATTTCTTATTATTTCCATTGAAAAATGTAATTCCCTATGTAGCTAAGACCTCTTAATTGATAAATAATATTTTATCGATGTCACCATTCCATGTTAAAAGCCCATTTCCATCCGGGCAGGATCATGTTTCCTTGGACTCCTGTATCCAACTTAGCTTTGAGTGCTGTTGGTTGTTTGTTGGTGGTGTCCAAATCAATGTTTACAGTTACAAAGATTTCATCTGCAGGTCAAGCTTGGGGCTCAATAGCATCAACGGTGATTGATTCAAATGTGATTGTTTCAAACTGATCACTTAACTCTCTTGCATTCTGATCTCTGCGGTTGGCACTGGCACATCTTCGTCTGCCGCATCGCTCTCTGTTTCTAGAGCAAGGATGAGATCTGGTGTTTCCTAGATGTTTTCCTTCCATGCATTCCTCCTTGGTTCCTGAAGTCGCAAACTCTTGCCCAGTGGTTGTCTTTCTGACAGTTTAGACATACAGATCCATATGCGGGGTGATTTTCTCTGGGCTTCAAGGGATGCTCGAGTCTGCAGTTGGGGTATTTCTTTGGCTTATTGTCACCGTTGCCCTTGATCCCATGAATATCCCTGCTGTTTTCACCTTCTAGCTGTTCCATTTGAGAAACTGTGGCTTTGTTCGTCCTGGCAATGTCAATAGCTTCATAGAGGGTAAGCTCTTCGCCTTTTTCCAGTAATCTTTCTTGAACTTTCTTGTGTTTACTTCCAATAATTAGTAATGTTGTTGCATTGTTAGATCAGGCACTCGTCCGATTCGGCCTTGTCTCTGCACCTGCATTTCGTAGCTTAATTTCGGCAACGTGTTAAGAAATCGTCGATTAATTCTTCATTCTTCTGTCGGAGTTGTTGAAGCTGATATCTCGCTAACCTGTGCTTTACTTTCGGCGCCACATGCCTCTCAAATCGCTCCCAAATTACTGCTGGCTTTGAATGGTCTTCTTCGTTCTTCCATGCCCAACTTTTGAATGTCTCTAAATCTTGCCTGCCAATCCATAGTAAAATGAATGAGGCTTGTTCCTTCTCCGACTTCTTTGAATATGGACCACTGAAGATCAAATTACAGTTATTGCTTGAATTTCGCCAATTTGTTTCGCAAATCTGACGCATCCCAATTCATCTCTGGGGTTTTGAATCCCATGGCAGCCATGTCCGCTCACTTGGTGTGTTAAACTGTCTAAAAGCAGATATTCCGATGCGTTTTTGCCGGAGATTTCGACGTGTTTCAGTGTGCTCTAATTTCCACTGACTCCTGACACCATGTCGAGTCGTGTCGTGTCAATAATCAGCCAGCAGATAGGTTAAAACATCGTATAATTTTGACTAGAAGACTTCACACACTAACACACACACACTAACTACTTGCACATTATGTTAATCTAAACTCACACATTATAGGCGGGTTGTGCCTCACGCCACATGCTCCGGAAATGGAATAATCGGAAACGATTATTACAGCGAGTATTGTAGCTCTTCCCAAATCCTTGGATAGCTTCACATTTTGTTTGTGTATAACATGTTAGAGAAAAGGCACTGGATTTCTTTAAGAAGTTAGAGTAGTTTACAAGTGGCTTGAAAGCTGGATAAAGTGTCATCACTGAACATAACGCTATGTAAACTACATTGGACAAAATGCATCCGCTTCTTTTCTTAACCGCTGATCCCTTTAAACAATCACATATTTTATTATAATTATGTATTCTCACTTTGTGATCCCAGTGCTTGCAACTCGATATAAAGCGGTACCATGCATGCCACGTTTAAGTGCTTCAACTCCTCAAAACCCTCTTTTCCCCATTACACTCATGTCTTTTGAATGCCTTGTGACGTCAAACCTTGTAATACTGTATGAACATTTTGACCACATACAAAATAGAGACACTTTCCACCCACTAAACAATTAATTCAAACTTTCCAGCTCAAAAAATATGGGATGCAAAGGGTTCTAGTCACTAAACTTTACATATACGGATTAAGGGGGTCGCAATTAATTATTTTGGGAAGAAAATGTTTTCACTTGGGAATCACATAGTTACACTTTATGTATATGCAGAAACATTCTTTGGATTTGCCATGCCTTAGTCATTACATGAAACCCTACAGGTTTTATGTTGTTGTTTTGCTGTAATCCCAAAAATGTTCCATTCAATCTATTGTATAACAAGAGGCTACACTGGTAGCCTATACTCATGCGCTTGCCTAAGAAAGTTTTACGGTTTATTTTAACCCATTCACTCCTGAAAATTTTTACGTTTTTGAGCGATTTCCTGCATGCACACGCCCCATAGGCTTTCGTGACTTCATATTTGAAGTTACCATCGAAAGTGCTGCTGTTCTAAAACACTGGAGGCTCGAGTTTACTGGAAACGTCCTTTTGACGTTGTGATTTTGCTTTTTTGAATTCCAATAAAGTCTTCAATATACATGTAGTGTTTCTGCGATTTTTGGCAAGTCCACAGCCATTTTTCATCTTTAGTAGCTGCCTGATGAGCATCATTAAGCTTGAAGGTAGTTCAGAGTCCACTTTCTCAATGAAGCAAGTTAGGTGTTGTACTTCGTTTACGAATTTGGCTCGTTGCTCGTTGAACTGAAAAAATGGCCGCCACAGGAAACGAAGTAGCTTTGGGACTCGACTCTGGATGAATTTCTCGACCTACCGCGGCATATTTTGGAAGTTGCGACCACAGGAGAACACAACAAGCGCGAAATTTCGGCGGTGGGTTGGAGTGGCTGTGGACTTAGTATATATATATGCATGAAATGTGTGGAGGATGGAAGGAACGCTGTCAAAAAATCTCGTTATTTCCCAGTATGCAGTACTGTGGTGATGTTCAGTGAAAATCAAAGCAAGGTCAGTATGCACTAGAACGAGAGGCTGTAGCTGGGCCCATGCAAGTAACGAATAAGAGCAAAAAAATTCGCTGCTAAGGTAGGACTAGGACTGAATTTTGCTGTGAATGTTGACTTTTGGGTTTGTCACGATGATTTGAATAAAAACAACTAAAAGCAAAAACGTGATTTTTGTTGTTTTTCTTTGACGTTAAAAACGGTCATTTTTGTTATTGTCCAAATTCAAACGCTGATATTCTGCAAAAATCGCTGACTTTTTTGTGTTTATTGGGTATCTCAATTTGAGGGACTTTCTAGTCAATGTTCACAACTGCTAGTTAGGGCAATGTTCGCGCGATTGAGAAAGTTGCAATTTTTTAAAGCAGTGGAGTCTTGTACGGCCGGTTTTGGCCGGTGTAGGAGCGAATGGGTTAAATGGGTCACACACCCCTTCCCTCTCAACAAATTTTGTGTGACACACTAAATAACATGCTGAGACACGTTTTCTGTATTCGCTTTGAATATTTAAGTTATTGATTCCCAATCAAATTCACACTAAACCCTTGTCTTTTATTTCCCAAACTGTGACTTCTGTCCATTACATTTGATAAGACTACTTTTAAAAGCAATATTAAAAAGCAATAAAATCAGTAAACGACCGCGCTATTTTTCAATTTTTGTGAATCTCAAAAACAGAATTACATGACTGTCTGTTAGAGTGCACAAAAACTTTTTCTAAGTCTAGAATAACTAACTAGACAGTATTAATGACTAATTTTCGAAGTGTAACAAAAATTTCCCGAGAAACTGATTTGGAAATGAAAGTTGCAAAACCTAGACAAACATCTTTGTGTAAAGCGACGTGTCTGAAGTTAGAACTACAAAATTAAGTCTTGTTTTGTTTACATAATATCAGATGTTATTAAGACTGAAACCCCATTTACACGCACGGTACTTATGATTTTTGGGCACGGCAGTCTCCCAATTATCTAGGTCGTAAACGTGTCGGACCGAAACACAATGTGGCACTGGTGCCCAAAATTTTAGGGGTGCCGAGACTACCTCCAGGAGGTTGTCTCGGGTAAAGGAGGCACTGTGCCAAAAAATGTGTTCGTGTAAACGTTAACCGTACCGTGCCTGTTCGATTTTGAATAATTTTGAACGAATTTTAAGCATGTGTAGCAACCACTGTAATTTCAAAATGGCGGACGATACACGCTTGATATAGACAGAGGATAATTTGGTACATATAGGAAATTGTATGAACTACTTGACTGTTCAATTTCATGATTTATGGGCATGAGTGATGTTTTGAAACAAAACGCTTCTGTAATCAATGGTTTCCAAAATGCTCACAAGTTTTATTTTTAACCAATCAATAACAATCTTTTTGACAGGTAAACCATGCATGAAATCTAAAATCGATCTCATCATTTAACCCATTGACACCTGAACCGCCCGTAACCGCCCGTACAAGACTCCACTGCTTTAAAAAATTGTAACTTTCTCAATCGTGCGAACATTGCCTTAACTAGCAGTTGTGAGCATTGACTAGAAAGTCTTTCAAATTGAGATACCCAATAAACACAAAAAAGTCAGCGATTTTTGCAGAATATCAGCGTTTCAATTTGGACAATAACAAAAATTACCATTTTTAACATCATAGAAAAACAACAAAAATCACGTTTTTGCCTTTAGTTTTTTTTTTATTCAAATCATCGTGGCAAACCCAAAAGTCAACATTTACAGCAAAATTCAGTCCTAGTCCTAGCTTAGCAGTGAATTTTTTGCTCTTATACAGCTTCTTATACTAGTGCATACTCACCTTGCCTCGATTTTCAACATCACCACCGCACTGCATGCTGAGAAATAAACAGATTTTTTGACAGCATCCATTCCGTCCTCCACAATTTTCATATATATACTAAGTCCACAGCCACTCTGACCCACCGCCGAAATTTCGCGCTTGTTGTGTTCTCCTGTGGTCGCAACTTCCAAAATATGCCGCGGTAGGTCGAGAAATTCATCCAGAGTCGAGTCCCAAAGCTACTTCGTTTCTAGGCGGCCATTTTTCCAGTTCAACGAGCAACGAGCCAAATTCGTAAACGAAGTACAACACCTAACTCGCTTCATTGAGAAGTGGACTCTGAACTACCTCCAAGCTTAATGATGCTCATCAGGCAGCTACTAAAGATGAAAAATGGCTGTGAACTTACCAAAAATCGTAGATAATTCATATTGGACCCTTTATTGCAAATCAACCAAGCAAAATGAGATCGTCACAATGACGTTTCCAGTAAACTCGAGCCTTCAGTGTTTTAGAACAGCAGCACTTTCAATGGTAACTCCAAATATGAAGTCACGAAATCCTATGGGGCGTGTGTATGCAGAAAATCACTCAAAAACGTAAAATCCTCAGGTGTGAATGGGTTAAAGAAATATTTTTTTAAAAGCTTGAACTTCCATGCACAACTTTCTTATTGCACTTTTTAACTTAGATTTGCACTCTATAATCTAATTATGCATTCGTCATTGGCCAATCAGAAACTGTATATTTTGCTGAGTATATGGTAAGAAACGATACGATACAGACAATACATTCCTTTCAGATGTCTTTCGTAACGTTGATGTCTTTCTTGTTGTTCTAGGCGCCGATTTCTAATCAATAACCGATAAACAGTGACAATAATATGTACTTATTGACTGAGTGGGAGGGCTGGACAGGAAAATATTTGGCTCAAGGTCATGGCGTACGGACTGAGCACAGCGAGTTCCGTGCACCATGACCGAGAGCCAAATATTTTCCCGTCCGGCCCGAGCTAACTCAGTCAATAAGTATTTTATAATATGACTAGAAAGTACAAGAATAGTCATGCAGTCCGAGGTCACTTGAACTCGAGCAGGGCCGGACGGCTTTTTCCAGACTGGCTCACGTCAACCCGTCCGGCATCGCTCATGTCACCTAGCGATTCTATTTTCTGTAGGATTGCGTCAGCGGGGCCGTACGGTCTTATTATAATTATATCATTTTCCTCCATTTTCCCGGGGTAATACAGGTGAATATTAGGGGTGCCAATACAGAAGTAGGTACCGTTCCCATTTGAGAGACATTCCACTACAGTCGGACCTCTATTAAGCGGCACTCTATTAAGCGGTCACCCTCTATTGAACGGTCACTTGGAAAAGACCCGATTTCCCCCTCTCATGTTTACTGTAAAGTTTACCTTTATTAAGCGATCACCTCTATCAAGCGGATGCGGTCACCAAATCAAAGACCCAAATGTCTTATTTTATTGTATTTCACCTCTGTTAAACGGTCCACAAATACATACAACGACACTCAAAAGGCACGGCATGAGCAGGAATAATAAGCATGTCCGGCCTCAGTCAACAGAAGATAAGGCAACAATGATATATATACTGTAGTCATGCCACAAATTCCTCGTTCACCAACTTCCATTGCAGCCAGCCAGACAAAAAACTGTCACCTTCAAACACGTACCCGCATGGAATCTAGAATAGAATGTCTAGCCCTAAGTCACAGACGGGTTGCTTCTGCATGTGCAGGAGCACATATTACGTAAAACAAAAGGAACAAAGAACGACAATAATACAAATGCAAAACAAGACCAAAAATACAATGCCTCACAAACAATAAAAGACAATGAGTGGTTGATGAGTACCGGTACATGCAGAAAGACCCCACAGACGACAATAACAGATTTTTTTCTTAATTTTCCGTTTATACTTTTCAGGCGCGACATAAGAGACAAAACAAAATACAGAAAAGTATTTAAAACTTTAGCAGTCTAAAATACAGTAACAGGGGACTGCGAGGCACAAACGTTTAGTACTGCTTACATGTACATCTTGCACTTATTTTGAGTTAATGTTGCTATTTGCAATCATATGTATATACTGTGATTAAAAATGCTCTTTATTGTTGAGTATTGTTAGATTTTCTTCATTTTTCGTGCTAAATTTGGAAACCTCTATTTAGCGGTCACTTGGCTAAGTCCCGAGGGTGACCGCTTAATAGAGGTCCGACTGTATTTTGTTTGTGTAAACTGGGAGTGCTGTGCTTATTATAAATAGTTTGGTCACGGTACCGAAATTTATAGAAGTTCCTCGAAGCAAGATTTCGTCGCTTAAAGCTCTCCTTTTTCTCCACTACAGCGGCTTCTAAGTATTCTTAATTGTGCGTTATTACTCCAATAAGACAAAACTATGGTTTTGAAAACCAAACACATGCTGAGCGCGGCACCCATTTTTGTAGAATTTGTATGTGACCTGACGACCCGGTTAATAATCAAATATGCGTGCATAAATTTGCATGCAAAAACGAAGAAAAACGAAGGGCATTTTTTAACTCATTGCGCTTTGCGCATGTCTGAGTAATAATTTAATGCATGTAGACATCATTCAGTCTTTTTTTTTTCAGATGTAAGCAAGGAAGGTTTGTTCAGGATCTCAGGTAGTAAAAAAAGGCAAGAAGAGTTAAAAGCCATGCTTGATAAAGAAGAATATGTCAACTTTGACAGTGGTAGATTTACTCCACATGATGTGGCATCTGTTCTTAAGATCTTCCTTGGTGATCTTCCAGAACCACTTCTAACCCATGCACCCCAGAATGCTTATCTGAAGATTACAGGCAAGTTACTGAACTCATAGTTACAAATGTACTACATGTACCAGTGCTACTTATCTCCTTGTAAATTACATCACAACTGTTTTTTTTTTTATCATGACATCGAATTTTAACAACATTAAAGGGTTGTTCACCATGCAGCCATGAAAAAGAATGCCGTAATTTATTAATTTACTCACGTTTTGGCATGCAGACTAAAGTTATAGGAATAAGAAGCTTTTTTGAAAAACATTTAGTAATTAAAATAACCAATAAAAATGAAAACGATGTTTCAATCTCTCTGAGATCATTTTCAAGTTTAATAAATTAAAGTACAAAAACTAAGTACTTTATAATTTAAATTTGTATACATGTAATTATGGATGAGAATATTAAAAATGATAAATTTATATATATTTAATAAAAGTGATTACAGTGGATTAAAGCTTACCTTGGCCGTGCCGGTTGCCAAGTTTGTTGAGAACCCTCCTTCCTGCCACAAAAAAATTAATTCCTGGATCCACCCAGGATGCTAGAATTTCACAGAGAACAAGATCATTGACCCCCTCCCAACAAGCTGTAGCACGTCCCGAATTTGCGTCTCGTGCAATTTGAGCTTTTTGAAAAACTCACTCATGCAAATGAATCCCAAATTGAACTCGAAACCATACAATTACCTATACTAATTATTAAATCACTGTGACTCGTTATTTGTAGAAATCCGTAATGATGACTCCAGTGCCAAGCTGATTGAAGCATTGCAGCTTCTGTTTCTATTGGTTCCATCTCAAAACAGAATGCTCCTACAACAACTGTTGGAACTTCTCAACATGGTCACAGAGAATCCTCACAGTAAAATGACAGCCCACAATCTTGCTTTGGTATTTTTGCCCAACATCATGGACTTCAAAAAGGTGCAGTAGGTTTAAATTATTATATTGGTCATAATTGTTGTTAGCCTTTGTCACGCCACAGTTATGTATTAACATTTCTGTTATATTTATGTATTTTGTAGATTGTAAAGAGTAAATAACGCTAATAAAAGTGGGGGAAAAACTAACAGCAGCTGTAATAAATTATAAGAGCTTGATGAGTTTGACAATCACAGAACAAAATAATTAATCCGCTGTATGCTTGTTTATAACAACGCAATGTACCAGTTGTCACTTTGGCAGTATTTAAACAGCTGTAATAAATAACTTAATAATTTTATAAGTTTTGACATAATCATAATTTTGGCGATTTTAGGGCTCAATAGTTTTGACAACAATCCTGTCTGATCGGTTGATGCATAGTTAGTTCTCCTAATTTGGAGAAAAATAAACTCAAAACAATTGTAACTTAAAACACTGAAAGCTGTGATCTAATTACAAATCACTGTATCAGAACTGCTTGTGTCACTTCCCTAATTTCATTGTTTTGAGAAACAATGTTTTTTTTTTGTTGCAAAAGATGCCACTAGGAAACTCAGAGTTTTTTGAAAACGAAGCAAAAAAATAGGTCCCCATTAGGGCCAATATGTGTTCTGCTGATATACAGTAGCATGAATTGTGCAGCATACAAGCAAAATTAATGCTATTTGACAAACGATTTGTGAATGAGTCATTTTCTGGTGAGCAGATGTACTGGCAGGAATGCTGGGTTTAAACTATCCATCAAACTCAGTTGAGCGTAACAATAGGGAAAATAGCGTCAACTCGTTAGCTGGCATCTTGACAGGCTAAAACTACAGTATTGTGCAAAAGTAATGCAGACTTAATTCGACAAATTTCACGAATATTCGACGAAAATTAACGAACTTTCGTTTGGAGCGACATTTCGACGATATTTCGGGAGACCTATTGTTTGAGCGACGACGATATTTCGCCGCACTATGCGATGGTTCGAGCATAATTTCGTGACACTTAGCGAAAAATCGAGCGAAATTTCGCGGCACTTTGCGATATGTCGAGCGAATTCTCATTTGTATGCAGTGATTTGTTGTTTTAGTCAGCGATTTTTCGCTTGCTGTGAATGATACATTCCACATTGTACAGTGTCTCGTTTCATTTTGTATCTCGTTCGCTTGTAAGCAATCGACACTTGAGACTGAAGTATTCGATACTGCGTACGTACGCTACAAATCTGAACCATCACATTGCTGATCCTTTCTTTTTGTAAAAATTTCAGAAAAGGTAATGTTATAATAACAAAAGGCAAAAGTAGCTCAAAGTAATGAATTATTTGAAACTTATGTGCCACTGAAATTAATGTACATGTATTAGTTAAAAAGTGTTTTGTTTACATTTTACGCGATATTTGTCAAATGCCCTTCAGTGTCACGAAAGAACATTTCTTTCCCAATGAATGCTTGAACGCAAATATTTGGCTTTCTTTTGGCAATGTATCTTAAAGGTTTTATTGCTTTGCGTAAATTTCAACACTTTTTCTTATATTGGAGTGGAAATGTCTACGAGTGATTTAATATGATTCCCATCAGACCGGACGTGACTTTTCCAGTGTCTCGCGCGTGTTTGAAGCACCATAGTTATGCAAATTGTGTAGCGTTTCTTAACTTTTGGAAATTTGACGTTAACTTATCTCGACCGTGGCGACCTTCGTTGGAAATACTTTCAGTTCACAAGCATTACACAGTTATAAGGGAGGTAAGGTCATGGAATTAACATTTGAAGTTACAAAAGTTAACAACGAACCTTTGTTAACCACTTTTGTCCCTTTTTTATACTGATACCTATATCTCGTTTGCGCGCATGCACATTAACGAGATAAAAGGGGATAAAAATTCTATCCCTACTCTGACTTAAGGCGGGAGTTAACCCAAACGCCACTTTTCCGCCACTTGACATGGCTTTAATGGAAATATCTCGTTCACGTTTCAAGCAATCCAAAACCTCTATGCTTAAAACATAAACCTATGTTATGGGGTGTTTTGTAAATTTTTGGGTGATTTTTGGGTATGTTTGGGAGGAAATAGTTTTTCTCAAAGGATTGGTAAAATTTAGAGAAATAAGAAATGTTGAAGATTTAGTGAAGTTTTAAAATTAGAATTTGTAGTTAATAATTAATAGACGGATACCAAGTTAGTCCACTAGCAACCTGGGGTGCTCTTACGTGGGTATCGACTGTCTGTTGGTGTTCCAAAACTCATTTTCTTTCTCCTATCCCTTCTTAAAACCTCTTAAAATTTCATTAAAATTCAGGTAGACTCCCGCCTTAATTTAAGATGTTTATACAAAGCATTCTTAAAAATATTTACATTCGAGTTATGAATTCTTAAAGGTAAGCATGAAGAATCATAATTTCTCTCACAAGTAAACAGACTGGTATGAAATGAGTCATGTGATTTCCCTAAAATCTTGCTTCTAGCTTCAACGCTTTCTTGATAGGCTCGACAGGCTAAAATTATATTCTAGTGGCAGGTAAATTCTGAAATCTCTTCAGCCATAATTCAGTCTTTAATTCAAGTGAATCGACGAAACATTATTCAAGTTATGAATTCTCTTTTTTTTTGAAGAATTATAATCAGTCACAAGTAAACAAACTGGTATGATATGAGTTTTGTGCAATTTCGCTTCGCTTTAGACTGCTGATAAGAAGTAATTTGTAGTGGCAGATAAATTCTAAAATCTTGATCGCTAATACTCTCTAGCCGTCATTCAATTTATAATTCAAGTAAATCGATGGAATATTATTTGAGTTATGAATTCTCAAAGGCAAGCATGAAGAATTATAATTTCTCTCAGTCACAAGTAAAGAAAATGATATGATATGAGTCGTTGTGCGATTTCGCTTTAGACCTCTGAAATAATAATTATTGAAGGGCCGAGAGCATAACCAACCTATTTCGAATTTTAGGTCTTTTTAATTTTTTCTCGCTCAGATTTGTCCATTTTTGGCATGTGAACTTCAAATTAGGGCCTGGTCGCAATACAGTCAAAAACAAAAATCCGCCCGTGCAAAAATCGAGGAAAACAAAAGAAACCGCTCCGGTGGGACACGCTTTTTGTAGAATGTTTTTGTTTTTGTCATTTTGCACGGGCTAATTTTTATTTTTGACTGTAGTGCGACTAGGCCCTTAGTTGCAAAACATTGTTCAGAATTTTTTTCTGTTGTTTTATCCGTCGTTTTCGAGAAATACCGTATGCCAAAAAAAATTTCAACGGCTCCTATTGTAACTCAATATTGCGGTAAGCTTAATATGTTTTCACACTGACATGGATTTTTGACGAACGCAAAAAAAAAAGTATTTATAATAATCACTTTCATAATGTCCAGTTCGAAAAAAAAAGGATGCTGAGCGTGAGTCAAGCCGAGCCGAGTGCAAATCCCAGACCCAACCCACGAGACCATCAAGGAACACATGCCCATGACTAAGTTTTATTGGGCGATTCCAGAAAATATCCATACCCAACTACAGACGGCTTCCATATTTTAACCCCCCCCCCCCCCCCCCCCCCCCACCCCGTGCCTTTGGAAATTCCAAAATGCATTACCCTCCATGCCCTCGGAATTCGGAATTCAGAATTCCATAATTGTTAACCCCCTCCCGTTCGGAATTCCATAATCGTTAACCCCCCCTCCCGTTCGGAATTTCTTTTTTTTTCGTGGGATGAAAATTTAAAAAAATGAAAGTTTTCTCCTTACCCTTGTTACATTAACTTTACATTTCCCCAAACTGGTACAGAACATTAAAATAAGAATACCGTGTGATGTACGTGTGTACACTCGGAAGATATTTTCGAGTGCATTGACGTATCCGCCATCTTGAATTTGAGCCTTCTGGGTCAGCAGTCGCTCCCAATCCTGTCAAATGTTACTTAGTTTATACTCTTATTCCAGAGACCACTTTTTTGAGTTATTTGACACATTACACAAAAAAATAAAACTTTCATACTTTTGTCGAAACGGAAATGGTATGAATATTTAATTTTCTTTCAATTAGCATCGGTCTACTTTGACTACAGATTTTCCAAAATGACTCCACAATTTGTGAAGCAGGAGACAGTGACTTCACTCATCCGAAAAATTTGCGAACCCTGATTACCTTTTTGACTCGGAAACACCTACATGATCTAACGAACAGGAATCAATGCCTCCTCTCCCCCTTAAAAATATTCTGATCGTATTTTTCAGCCCACAAACAAGTGAACACAAGCTATATTTTTATTTACCATATTTTATTTAAATCTTCCGTTTTATTCTTTATTAATCTTTTGTTTAATCTCAGTTTTAACGGGGAACCGATTTAACATGCACCTCTAAATTAAGGACGTTTACGCGAAAATCTTCTAACATTGATTTTTTTATAAAACTTTTGCTGCAGTTAGGCAATGAGTTACTCGTATCAGAAATGCCAAAAAAAATAGGTCACCGACTTCGCTTCGGTGATAAGATATCTGAAAGGTGACCCTAATTTCGAAAAATCGGCCTTCCCAACTCGATATGACCCCAATGTCTGTTAGTCCAAAAATATTGTTAATGAATCTCTAAAATGCAATTTTCTGTGCCACATTTTGTATGAGTGGGTCTATTAACCAAATTCGTTCAACTGGTAACGTTCTTTAGAGGAAATCTAATCTGTAAACGACAGCTTTTGCAAACTCTGACAGCCGCAAGTTGCGAGGATTCGATGTCGCGCGGGTAGAAAAATGGAAAAATTTAAACTTCCTACATTGATTTTTTGTTTATCTTTTTACAATCTGTCGAGAATTGGCAAAGAAAATTATCTATCAAAAAAAAATTTGGGGTCACCGACCATCCAAGCGAGTTAAATCTAAGCAAAGTTAACAAAACGGCTACCAGCCCTTCATGTGCTTAGATTTCTTCTCTTGCGCGCGCGCTCGTGCATGACGTAGCATGGCATTGCGACATGAATTGCGTGCGCAGTAAGGATGCGCATAAACAATTAGCGTGAACGTCCTCATTCTCGTCCCCAGAGCTCCACGGTTTTTTTTAAAATTGCGTCTCGTGTAGCTCCGGTAACGGACAAAAATTTGAATTTTTTGATTGGCCGTTTAAAAATGAATGCGCAACAAGGTAAAAAATTTTACGCCTCTACGCATAAGGTTTTACTTCCGGTTGAATTTCAAATGTTGAAGTCCTATGACTACATCAACAAAATCAACGTTTTAATTTCAACGCATTCAACGACCAATGTCACCCAGTTTGTTTTGGTTTAGCAAGTAAAGATACGGCTGCTAAATTTCAAAGCATAACGGCATCTGATTGTCGGTAAATATGAGCGATTCGTTTCCGAAAAATCAGTATGTGTCTTGGAAGACGAAGCTATAAAGCGGACACGAATATCAAAGAAGTATGATGCTTGCAACAGGGACGAGTATTAATTAAAGGAGAGGCAGAAATGCTGAAGAAAGCCCAAGGGTGAAAAGAAATATTACCACTAGGTTACCCATTTTAAATAACAACAACAACAACGCTATCAGCACTCTCGTAAGCAAGTTATATTTTCTTTATTAGATAGTACTCTTTGCTACAACTTGAAATACAAATCTAGGGAAACGAAGGTCACTCGAAGCCCAATTAAAATAACATGAAACAAATGCAAAACAAAAATTCCTCGATATTTCTTACCACTGTTCGATGAAATAAGCCTAATCAATGACCACAGCGTGTCCATCAACAAACTTAGCTGTCCCATCAACTGATTTGGTCGGATATGATAGCGTTCAGTGCCGAAACGATAAATACACAGCTTCCAAACGAAAGAAATCGGTTGACTTATCGAGGAATTTCTAAAACCAATAGGCAAAATACAAAGACAGTCTTTCTTCTAAACAACAGCAGCACGTAAAGCTTTTCTTCTTCCTTTTTAGCGCGATGTTTTCCTGTAATTGTTAAGTCTTGTACAGTCCTTTCGAACGCCATTCCACAAACACAACATTCTCGTCTCCAGAGCTCAACCAAACGAAACGAGGGCTCTGGGGACGAGAATGCACACACGAAAGGTTTTTTTATTTCCGGTTTCTGGCATTGAGCAAGCGCAATAGTACATTAATGCATTAGGCATGCGCTAACGGATGTCGTGGATTTTACGACATCCGGAAGGCACTGTTACCAGAGCCCTTCGTTTTTTCCGCTGACCAAACGAAACGAAGGCTCTGGGGACGAGAATGGAACATCCTTAAATGCTTCAGTTAATCTCTGTCGTTTAGCTTTTTTTTTCCAGGAGAGTAAAAATCATCATATTGATGCCAGTGGACATCCAAAGTCAGGTTCTTGAACCTATTACCCGCCATATTTAAAATTACTTTTATTGCCTGACTGTTGACTAGTAGCAAGTGAACCCGAGATTTACAATCTGACGGATGGCATTTAAACTCCCCAAGTCTGCTGGATTGTTTGTCCAATGGAACTACAAATAACTCATTACCGAAATGGTATTTGCTCAATAACTGGAAATAAAACAAAAAATACAAGCAGTGTATTTAAACTGGAACATAATTTTATTGTACAATAACGAAATATTGCGCGAGTTGGTCCTAGAACACTAATTATTCCTGGAGATTTGCTAGCCTATTTTCTATTTTTCGCCGTTATTGACCTATGACTGACTAAAAATGCCGAAGACAAATATTAATCAAATGAGGCCCTGTCTATTCATATTCGTTTTCGTTTGAAACACAACTTTTCTTTTACGGATAGTAGTCCTTATTAAAACGACGTGAAAGTGAAACTTTTGAAAATAAGATATTTTCACAGGACTATAAGAATGACACTGCGAATAGGAACGTTTCGAAAACACGTCGTCAAGGCGATCGAATGCATCGCTGGCTCAAATTATTTGCGCGTGCTGTCAAGTGTGTTTTTCAAAACGTAAATGACGAGAATGCTATTACGGAAGCAGAAAGGCTGCGTCCTCAAACGAAAACGGTTATGTGTGGACGGGGCCTGAATATTCTGACACGATTTCTGTTGATAGGGACAATGAAACTCTTCAATAGGTAATCAGCTATTTTGCGCCTACATTTAAAGTCTTGTCCTTGTAGAGTGCAATTAGCAAGGAAAGCCCCTTCTCTGCACTAAACCAGGCTTATTAGCATTAGCTCTCAATTTTAAAAATGCCGTCAGCTTATTAGCATTAGCTCTCAATTTTAAAAATGCCGTTGGCCATTGCAAGTGTAAGACACAGTTCGTACACTGCTGTTTTCCCTCTTTTCACATCTTCACAGTAGAGAATGCCTACAGTGTCGTTGTCCTCGTCGTGGCATTGGATTTCACCTTCATATATATACCAGCGGAGCCTGGCTTAAACATTGTTGCTTCCAGTTCCTTTTCTGTCCATAACCATCACTTTGCTTCCAACTGTCACAGTCGCTTGCCATGTTGTTCAACGACTCTTTTAATTTCTCTGGAACTTTACGATTTCGTTGTGAGCATGGTCACAGTTATTCAGCAATGTATTTCTTCGAAGTTGCTGTATGTCACATTCACATGCAAACTTGACTATTTCACGCCATGTTTGCTCGATGAAATAGGCACCGTAAAAGCAACTTCCTGCCCAAATATTAGAACAAAATATTATATGTCTGGAAACACTTTGCATATCGGGCATTTCGACCACGGCATTAGGGATGGGAAATGGCCCACAACTCACAACGCTGCCCCTTTTCTGATCCAAAGTGATTCCAGACCTTCTCCGCCGGCTCGTCTTGTCCACCAAGGTCTATTTTCACCTCGAGCACTAAATGACGCTTTAGACACAAGGTAAACAAGAAACTTGACATGTTTCTTTGAGAGGTGCTAGAGACTTAAGAATTTCCGGACTTAACGATGTCTTTCAATCACCGGATGGGCCTTATACACATTGGCTTATACACACACTTCAGCCAATGTGTTACCGTAGTGAGGTCACGATAGATAAGCGAAGCAGGCGTGTGTAAATAACGGTATTTTCGTTCAGGTTGTTGACACTGGTCAGGAGTATTGCGGTCGCATATTCTCACCGCCAATCTGCTTTGCAGTGGCGTCAAAATTGCGCTCTGAATGTGCAGTCAAAGCACTGGAGGGCCAGAACTCTGCTTTTTTCAGGTGAAATTAGTCAAATTCCTTAGGGTTAGTGCAAATTCAACAAGGGTTTGTGATATTATTCGCTGTACGATACGGATAAAATGAGGCAAATCTGAGCAAGAAAAAATGAAAAAAAAACTAAAATTCGACATAGGTTAGTTATGCTCTCTGCCCTTCAATTTGTAGTGGCTACTCGTTAGCTGAACTTCAGTTTTAAATTAAAGGGAACAGATGGAATATTACAGTATTTGAGTTTTGAGCATATGAAGAATTGTAAGAGAATTATCAGTGAGAACTACTTCCGATTTCGTCAGTTCTTCACTTTGATTGGTTGTGATTGACAATTCTTGATCTATTGTCATACTGGAAATGTTTCCACATTGACAAAAACACTTCGCCCGATGACTACGTTAGCAGAACACAACCAGTGGAAAAAAATCAGAGCAATGTTTTGCAGTTAATTTGAAGGTTACATGCAAAAAATCTGAGTGAAAAAAAAAATAAAAAAATGGCTTAAAATTCAACATAGGTGGGTATGCACCCAGCCCTTAATTGGATTGTTAGAAGCTGGCTTCGAGGTACGTGGTTACGCCATGTGTAATTCATTCAAATTGAACATCCATGTTGTTTTTCTTTCTTTTTCTTTTGCAATGTACATGTATGTTTTAAAAATGAAAAATATAGAACATCTTTAAAATTGGAAATATATGCAGACTTCGCTTTTTACTGCAACATACTTTTGCGTTAATTTGTTTCTACTGTATGTACCTAAAATATAGTTTTGGTGGCAGGTTATTGAGCGCAATAAATGTTTTGCTAGTTGAAAGAGTCAAAGTTATGTTTATAGAAGTATTAAGGTGTTTCCCTCCAGTTTCCATGCAGCCGCACCGACCATTTTTGAGCGGCCGTTTAACTAACTTTCCTTTATTGAATTAGTATGAAACTTACACAAAATATTGTACTTAGATTGAAGTTTATAAGAGTGTAACAATTTTGTAAATCGCATTTAATATTGCGGAGATAAACGAGAAACATTGAAATCACTTGAGTCTAAATTTCGAGCGATTGCGATGGCATCTAGATAAATCAAAAGTACTATGATAAACTATGACATATGGCAAACAAAATATCTAAAAATTAGAAACTTTTGTCAAGCCGATTTTGAGTAAATCAAAAAAACATTTCGAACGTGTGATTTTGCATGTGTATGAACACATCCACAAGTTCCTCCATTAAGCTTATAAAAGTTTAATTTCTCAATCTCAAATTTACGCCAAAATGTGTGTTTAATGTATGAGATGAAACTATGAAAGTTTGAAAGCGTTTCTCGTTTTAGTTTTGGAGATTCGATTTTCTATAGGAAACCATAGTTTTTTGAATGAGTCCTTGATATTGTAGTTTTAGCGCTTTTCTAAATATTTCAAAAACCGCGAGATAGATTTTTTTAAACTTTTATGGTCGTTTCTTTATAATGTGAACAACATTGTCTCGAAGTTTCATCTTGATTGAAACATTGCAACATGGTCAAATAAAATAATAAAGTTCACCTAAAACGCGATTGAGACTTTGTGTTTTGATTGCACGGTTGAAGGCGCACAAAGACGCGTTAATTAATTCAGGTGAAGCGTAACGCTTTTCTGCGTGACTATCATGTTTTGCGTAGTAACGTTAGGCGCTGTGTTCCACGTCATTTTATCATTCTCACGAATTTCAGTAGGACGTTTATTTGAAAGCAGGTTTTTTATTCGCATTTGACGTGCACTGGACACTCTCGGCATTTTCAATTGTAGGGAAAAACAAGAAGTCAACACGATTTGCATAATTCTCAACACGCAGAAATGCGTTACACTTCACCTGAATTAATTAACGCGTCTTTGTGCGCCTTCAACCGTGCAATCAAAACACAAAGTCTCAATCGCGTTTTAGGTGAGCTTTATTATTTTAATTGACCATGTTGCAATGTTTCAATCAAGATGAAACTTCGAGACAATGTTGTTCATATTATAAAGAAACGACCATAAAAGTTTTAAAAAAAATCTATCTCGCGGTTTTTGAAATATGTAGAAAAGCGCTAAAACTACAACATCAAGGACTCAGTCAAAAAACTATGGTTTCCTATAGAAAATCGAATCTCCAAAACTAAAACGAGAAACGCTTTCAAACTTTCATAGTTTCATCTCATACACTAAACACACATTTTGGCGTAAATTTGAGATTGAGAAATTAAACTTTTATAGGCTTAATTGAGGAACTTGTGGATGTGCTCATACATATTCAAAATCACAGGTTCGAAATGTTTCTCTGATTTACTCAAAATCGGCTTGACAAAAGTTTCTAATTTTTAGATATTTTGTTTGCCATATGTCATAGTTTATCGTAGTAGTTTTGATTTTTCTAGATGCCATCGCAATCGCTCGGAATTTAGACTCAAGTGATTTCAATTTTTCTCGTTTATCTCCGAAATTTTAAATGCGATTCACAAAATTGTTACATTTTTATAAATTTCAATCTAAGTACAATAATTTGTGTAAGTTTTATACTAATTCAATAAAGGAAAGTTAGTTAAACGGCCGCTCAAAAATGTTCGGTGCGGCTACACGGAAACTGGAGGGAAACACCTTAACATCTCTTTATGCATGAGCAGGACTTAGTTCAAATAGCAACTAGTGCACATTCAACCTTTTTCTTAATGTTCATAGTGCAATTATTATTTAGCAGTTTCCAAGAATAATACTTTTAACATTTTGTTTGACAGAAGGTGACCTGCCAAACCCAGTTTCCTGAGGACATGTCAGTGATGCATAAACTGGTTGCCTCCATGATTTGTCATGCTAAAGATCTTTTCAAGGTTTGTTCCACTGTGAATGATTCTGCTGTGCAGAGGGTACATTGTACATGTAGCTGTAACATATCGCATTAGCATAATTATACAGTATTATGCAGTAATGTATTGTTTCTTTTGAGCTTAATCAGCACGTATTTTGCAACAGTGTTCTGAACACTCGCAGGTAAAGCTTAATTAGCATTGTTATAGATATACATTTGAGCAGGTTATAATATGCAGATACTCTGCAAATGTGAATGTGAATCACTCTGTGAATGATTCTACTGTGCAGAGGGTACATGTAGCTGTAACATATCATATTAGCATAATTATAATACAGTATTATGCAGTAATGTATTGTTTCTTTTGAGCTTAATCAGCACGTATTGTGCAACAGTGTTTTGGATACTCATAGGTAAAGCTTAATTAGCATTGTTATAGATATACATTTAAGCAGGTTATTATGCAGATACTCTGCATTCACGGACACACAATAGTACGAGTCGCATAGAAAAAAAGTCACCATAAAGCATTATATGGTGGCAGCGGTGGGTTCCCTTAATCGCTAGAAGTTGCATCGAGATAGACGCAACTTGGTCAAATTGACAAAATTTGTTGCTGACTCACTCGGCTGCGCCTCGTGAGTCCACAACATTTTGGCCATGTGATGATGTAAATCGTGGTAAATAAGAGTCCACACCACGGAAAACCGGTGTAAATTTGTTAAGTACCCATTTTGCTGCCTGTTTGCGCTCTGTTGTGAGGTTGTTATCGTCCTTGTCTTTGACAGGGGCAGACTGGGTGGTGTTCTTGCCACAGAGTCGCCTCATGATCTTGTAAACAGTACTCATCTCACCTCTTGCAGCAGCACGCTCAGCTTCACCTGCTAACTCCTCAGCAAAAGCTCTTTTGTCATTCTGGGTGCTCTTCTTCACCTCCTCGTCCTTCATCTTGTAGGCTTTTTGAAGCTGCTCTTGGAGCCTTAGTGACTTTGTGCTCAATGTCTTGGCTTTCAGTTGTTTCCTTTCTTCTACAACGTTTAAGTCGAAGACAGGATGTTGGATCCGCTTATCTGGGGGTAAAAAAACCCGGACGTTCAAAAATCTCTCATCATTCGAGATAAAACACTGACCCTCGCGGCCGCTCTCGAGATTGCAGCACTGGGTAAACTCTCTGGTTATTAGAGAACAAGAGGCTACGTACCCGTAGGCTATACTCGTACCAGTAATGTACTCACGGGGAACACTTAGCTTTCGCTTCTGCTTGCATGCGTGCGTATTCTCGTACCCAGATCTAATGCGATGCACAAATAAGAGACGAAAACAAAAAGAATAGAAAGAAAAATGGAGGGCAAACTTTACCTCGTTACCATAATATATGTCACGAGTAAACAGCAACAAACAATAAAACCCAAATTGTTTTCGCTTTTGCTTGCAAAACAATGCCGATTACACTGAATCCCAAGTACCGTGGGCTCAAAATTTCTCGCAGTGCATGCGTGCGTATTCTTGTACCCAGATCTAACGCAATGCAAAAAAGTAGATATGAAAACACGGAGGAAAACAAAGAGAACAACAGAGGGCAATCCTTAACTTGTTGCCGTACCGGCACAAGTAAAAAGAAAATGGACGACTCTGTTTATGTCTCGTTCCAAAAGACCTGAACAAGGCTATCAAAAGAGAGCACCACTCAATCCCTACCCTCAAGGAGATAACACCTAATCTAAAAGGAGCAAAACTATGCAGCAAGCTCGATGCTCAAAATGGATACTGGAATGTCAGACTGGGCGAAGAATCCTCGTATCTAACAACAATCGACACACCATCCAGCCGATTCCGTTCTTAGGATGCCATTTGGCCTACGCATGAGTCAAGACATCATTCAATCAAGATTGACGAAACATACCGTAATTGCCATGGAGCCATCGGCATCGCAGATGACGTTACTGTCTATGGAAAGAATGATAAAAAAAACATGACTTTCACCTACATGAAACTACCGGTATGTACCAGGAAAGCCAGCATTGAGCTTAATGCCGAGAAGTGTGTCATCAAGACAATGGAGTGCAATTTCTTCAGTATGCTTTACACACCAGATGGCGTAAAGCCTAGCCCAGACAAAATCAGAGCCATAGAAGGAATGGAAACACCCAAAGACAAGAAGGAGCTCCACACTTTCTTGGGGATGGCAACCTATATGAGCTCATTCATTCCCAAGTTAGCTGACCATACTGCACCACTAAGAATTTAGTTTTATCGACTCAGTCAAGAAAACTAAATTCTCGTGTTCATCCCCCCACCGATGCAGCACCACAGTTTCTCTAGAAACTAACCCCATTCATTTGCACCACTAATAGATCACCTCCTAAAAGAGAACGTTGACTTTACATGGAATCCATCACACTCAAAAACTTTTCAAAAGGTGAAATCAATAATTTGTACAGCAACTACCCTGGCGTACTATGACAGAAATGAACCAGTTGTCCTTCACGTTGATGCATCGATCAAGGGCCTGGGCGCAGCTTTGTTCCAGAACAACAGGCCGATAGCATTTGCATCAAAAGCACTTACCCCTGTGGAGACCCGATACACCATTATTGAGTGAGAACTGTAAGCAGTGGTCTATGGCTGTAAAAAGGTTCCACTCCTATCTCTATGGAAGATCGTTTGTGGTTAAAACTGACCATCAGCCTGTAGAGAAAATCCTAATGCAGGCACCCCCACACCTTCAAAGAATGCTGTTGCATCTACAGCCTTATATGACTGTGATATCAAATATCTCCCGGGGAAAGAAATGGTCACAGCCAACACCCAGTACCACCTCTCGCCATTGGATGAATTCGAAGTACCAGACATGAAAGTGAATGTTCACCATCTAATCAGAATCACTCCGGCCAAAATGCAAGAGTTTAAAGATGAAACTACAAAAGATCAAACCTTGCAGCTGCTATCCCGTCAGGTTGTTCACAGCTGGCCCGACAATGTAAAGAAAGTCGATCTGGCAGTTAAAACTCCCGGGGGGGGGGGGGGGGGTACTCCCTATAATGGGCTATACGGGGATGCTCCGCCCGAAAGGGGTACCTTTTTTAGGCTAGAGGTATATGAAAGGGTCGGGATTTCACGAGTTGAAGTATATGAAAGGGTAGGGATTTCACGAATAGGAAAGGGAAGCGAAGCCACGCCGTTGAAGCATAACAAAGGTAGAAAAAACTGCCGTTTAAGTATTATAAAAATGGCCTTTCAAAATATATCACACAGACGCACGTAAAGGCTCTGAAAGGGGTAACATTTTCATTGAAAGGTATATGAAAGGGGTACCTTTTCTGTCAAAATCGGTATATGAAAGGGTAAGGGTTTGGACCTTGGGGCGGAGCATCCCCGTACAAAACTTTGTTGAGTACCCCCCCCGGGTTAAAACTATACTTGTCCCTGCGAGATGACATATTAGTAGAAGATGGTATAGTACTTCAGGGCAGCAGAGTCATGGTCTCTGAATCCCTGCGAGGCAATATCTTGCAGCAAGTTCATGAAGGACACTTTGGCATAGAAAAATGCAAACTGCGAGCCAAGTCCTGTCTACCGGCCAAGCATTTACAGAGAAATAGAAACTCTGTAAACTCGTGTAGTGTTTGCCAGAAGTACCAAAACTCACAGCAAAAGAAACCCATGATACCTTCAGAGATCCCTTCAAAACCGTGGCAAAACGTGAGTGCAGATTTGTTTTACACCCAACAGTCGTGGTGTCTGATAGTTGTTGAATACTATTCCAAGTTCCCATTTGTCAGAAAGCTTCACAGCCTCACAGCTGGAGCTGTTGGTAATGAAACAAAGATGTTGTTTGCCGAAAATGGAATTCCCAAAACTCTAAAGTGCGACAACGGTACCCAATTCACCTCTGCCGAGTTCCAGCAACTGGCAAAGCATTACGGCTTTGAAATCGTGACGTCATCCCCTCACTATCCACGTGGCCATGGGTTTGTTGAATTTCAAGTCCAAATAGTCAAGACGACCATCCTGAAGACTAAGAGAGAGACTAAGGAGGACATAGATCTAGCCCTGTTGGCACTGCGAACAATGCCCCTGAGTTCCAACATAGCATCATCGGCTGAACTCCTAATGACCGAATTTTTAAATCCACACTCCCTGGGAAGATCTATCCATCAAGAAATCAAGAGGATTTTAGGAGCTGGCTTAAGGTGAGACAGGACAACCAGAGCCACTATTACTACAGACACACCAAGGAACTCAATGAACTACATAAGGACCAAGCCATCTACATACAGGATCCCGTGAGAAAGACGTGGAATTCCGCTAAGGTCATAGTTCAGGGAGATACATCCCGGTCCTACAGTATATTGTGGAAACCGAAACCGGTGCCCATTTGCGAAGGAACAGGATCCACCTAAGACCAAGCAGTTCACCCAACAACGTAGCAAACAACTCGTTGAGCAGTACTACAGTACCCCACAAGGAAGTACGACCACATCTTGATTCAAATATCTTCAGTGTCTACCCACAAAATCTCACTCGGGCCGTGAAATCCGAGCACCGAAAAGGCTTAACCTTTGACTGTTAATTGAGTAGATATTAGCTGCGATACATGAATGCAATATAGCAAATTTAGCCTGCGTAGCAGTCGTTTCCTTTTCGCAAAGCGCGTAGCTTCTCATTTTTTTGCTCCTTTTCGCGCCCAAGCTTTCGCGCGCCCTACGCGCTTTGCGAAAAGGAAACGACTGCTACGCAGGCTATAGCAAATTTTATTTTAATGACTTCATTCGTTTACAATACATATAGGATATATTCATTTTGGTTACTTTCCAAAGTCAGACATCTATTTCAAACTTTTGTGACAACCCAGTTGTGCACTCAATATTTTTACCATGAACTGATGATGCATGACTGAAGGTAAGTTCCACTCACTGCACTCAGGTGTGTCAAAACATTATTCAATGTCATTAACAGTAATTCTTATCCAGACTACACTCACAAGTGCACAATCATACATATACTAGCTAGACAGACTACTGACCAACCTCGTTCCCAGGGCCTCTCTCTTCAGCTACGTCATCATCGGGAGAGACCCTGGTTGCGGCTGGTCACGTGCCACCCTGTGACAAAATATTTTCCATCGGGGTAGGGTCAATAACTACTTTCGTTGATCTTCTCGAACAAACAGAAGACGAAAGAAATGCCTATCAAGAGGCTCATTCGTTCAAACACACAGGCATTTAACATTTTAATATGTACACCTTTGAAAGCCTCCAGTCACCTTCTAAATTCAACAAAGGTAAAAAGAGCCAGATGTTTATTTATCCAGATTTGAATTTGATATTGCCTGAACAAAATATAACATCACACACATCAACACATCGTTTACTTTATAAAATGATGCTTTTATTGACCAGAATGTAATAATTCTTGTAGTTTGCGTGCTGCATTCGTGTCTAAATCTTAGCTTGCAGATAAAATATAAAATATAATCTGTGTAGTGTTGCCCAATGTAATATATTGATCTTGTCAACAAAGTGAATTGATTTCGATCGGTCGCCTATTCTCTGAGTTAAGTTAGGTTTTTCGGCTAATTGGCCGTCTGATAGTAAACATTTAGCATAAAATAAAGCATAAGGATAAAGATTACCTCTCTATTTACATAGATAGATAGATAGAAACTTTATTTAAGTGTCAAAAGACCTTATAGCCTGGGTAAACCCATACTAATTTGGGGACACATAAAAAAGTATAAAATATCTAATATTAATCTAAAACCTAAAATATATTTAATATTTAAAATTTATATAAAGCTAACAATTTATTAAATGATAATAAAAGCTAAAATTTAAAAAAAGAAAATGATAAAATTGTATTGTTATGATGAGCAGAGGGTACAATCCTTGCAACCATCATCCATTAACAGAGTTATGTCGTATTTACGAATCTTGTTTTTAAAAGCATTCAACGTTTTTGCTGATCTATCAGCTATAGATAATTTTCCCCATAACCTTGGGCCTAGATAGCTTAAAGAGTGTTTAGGAGGAGGCTTAATATCGAATTCTGCTCGGTTCGTGGCATTTGCCAGCGCGAAATATTGACCGTCGCGGCGTTTGTTTCCATCACCTCTCTCCTCCGCAGAGGCCTCCTAGTCACGCTCCACGCTTGGCAAAAAACGCTTGGAGGCTGGGTAGAGGTAAAAAGTAAAGCGCGCGGGGAACTCTGGGAAGGGGAAAGAAGGAAGGGAGACCTCTGCCAGATTTTGTGCGGTTCTCTGGTAGGATTTGCGGTTCTGTGGTTTTGGCTAAACCAGACGACGATTTTGACGATTTTGAATGTTCTTTTAAAGATCTGAGTATAGAGGGTTAGTAGACGCAATTTGATGAAGTTTCGATCGTTATTAACGGAGTTTTGACCATTCGTGCTTTTTCGTAATTGTCCGCCATTTTGGATTTAGTTCTCTTTCTTTTTAACAAACGCTGCGTTTCTCCCTCTCACAAACGATAACATCGAAGATGATGCTGGTTGCCAGCCACTAAAATAGTAGCACCCCGGTTAAGAATAGAGCCAGTGGGTCTGCAGGAAAGCATTCGTTTATGCCGAATACAGAGTCTTCGAACGAACCAGTTATTCATTGCAGATACTTGCCTTTTTGTCTTTTATTTAGAAGTTCTGTTTTTTGCTATTGGTCTTTTTTAAGGTGACAAATTCCCAAAGACAAAGCCTGATGATCATCAGTCTGTTAAAATATTTCACACAGTTGTGTGAAAATATAAATTTGAGTTCAAACAATCATTTCAGCTTTATTTGTTTCTGCATGGACTAAATTAATGGTACTGTATGTTAAATTCAGAGCTTGTTTTATTCAGAATTTTGCAATAAATATTATGTAGGGGTGAGTGGCTTAGTTTTCCTAAATATATACAAATACACTGCTACAGCGTATCCTAGAAATTTGCTCATTAAATGGTTATTTATAATTATGATTGTTTTCATGTCTGAGTTTACTCTTAAGTGGAAATTATTAGTCTCTGGTTTGGATGTGAGAGGGAATTTGCAATCCTCGGTAGGCAAAAAGATGGTGACTGGTACATTTACCCATAATTCTTAGCGCACAAAAACCTTAACAATGTTCATAAAAATGTAAAGAAAAGTTATAAAATCTTCAAACCTAGTCTACACATTGTCCTTAGTACTGGAACAAATGTTGTAAAAATTTGGCTTTCTTTGTGCCTTATGTGCTGTGTTAGGTCCGCAAGGTATTGTGGTAAAATGAACAGCCGCCATCTTTTTTCCTACGGTGGATTGCTACACTTTTGTCCTGTCTGGATATGAGAGGGAACTTGCTGGCTATACTCTTAAGAGGAAATGACTACTCTCCAGTCTGGGTGTGAGAGGGAACTTGCATGACCCTTTTTTGAAACTGTTTAAAGCGAGGCTTTGCATGGTTAATCTATGGGTCATATCTAATATGGCTGTGGTGTGATTAAAGGCCCATTGTGTGTAATAATATTTCTTGGGTCTGACAACTAGCCGACCATCCATAAGAAATTGTTTTATGAAAAAAATACCTTTCATTTTCTAAAGTTGTTAATCCATTAGTCCCAATAGTGATCAGCATGCAGTTTCTCACAATTGCATTGCGGTTAAAGGTCAAGTAAATTAAAAGAACAATTCAACATTTTTCCCCAGTTTGTTTTACTAGTAAGGAGAATTTTTAAATAAGAGGCATAAATAGAAACATCTTTTGTTGTTATCACTTTTGTTAATGAATATTTTTAGGTACTTCTACAAAGCTTTCATGCCTTTTTACTTTAGTTCTGTCCACATTACACAACAATGGCTGCAGACACATTAAATATCACATTGTTTTTTTACATGGAATTCTATTGTTAATCCTTATGAGAAATATTAGCACTTCACACCGAGCAACAAAACAATAAAATTTGTTGTAAACACCAGTATTAACTCTCTAATGCAAGTACTGCTACATTGTAATGTGAGCTAAAAGTTAATCCTAAAACCCCTGGAATTAAAATGCATATTCTCCTCACTGTTCTTCATACATTTCTTATGGAACTAGTAAGGAGAATTTGTCTAAATATCAAGACATCTCATCCTTGGTGATCACTTTCTTTATTCTCATCACTTGATTGTTTTGATTCTCATTCTTTATTCTCATCACTTGATTGTTTACAAGGAATAATGTAAAGAGAAATTTCATTCCCGTCACTCTTAGGGGTTAAAGGGAATCTCGGCTAGAAAACATTTCTTATAGATCATTAGTATGTGTCAATATTAAACTGGTTTATGGATTTTGAAGGCGATTACAAACCTTTAACTCATGAATACTGGGCATTTTGTTTCTGCATTGTTTGCTTTCAAATTCCCCGTGCACCGCCATGTTTGTTTTATGATGTCATTGCATTGTCGTGAGCTTTTAATACGATGGTTTAAGTCAACATCATGTATACATGCTTTTAATGCATTTTTGACTGAATATTGTACGGTTCTACCGCGAAATCTTCTTCTGTAAACTCCATATTGACATCTTCGACAATGCATTGATGTCATAAATTACCATAAAGAAAACACGGCAGCCTTCCGGAAATTTAAACTGAAAAAAGAACACTTCGCACTCAGTAACCAGTTACAGAGATACCGACTTAAAACCCCAGCACGAGTTAAATATAACCATTACGAATACTTTGAATCTAAAACTGTGCTATTTTGTAAACATGTAAAGCTGTAATGATGTCCAAGTTTCTTGTTGTTTCATGGGTCATCACTGTTCAACATGAATAGTTTGGTAGAGAAACAGCTTCCAGCTAGAGAATTTGTATGTTGTTCCACCATGTGCATGAGCAGTGCTATTGGAGTAATAATAATAATAATTTAAATAATACGTGAGGAAGTCACAAGGGGAATGATAAGTCTAGTAAGGAGAATTTCAATGTTGATATTTCTATCTACTATGTGACTACATCTTGCATCAAGGATAAGTCAATTTTCTTTTGTTTAATATCTTCACTATATTTTTGTTACTTTGATCTAACTACAAATGTTTTGTGACTTTGATATCTTTGGACAGTTCTTTGCTGCAATATCAATATACAGATTCTCTTCAGTTACAGTATTTCTTTTGGTATGGCCAAGTTGTTAATACCATTAGGTCTGACAGGTTGCAGATGTGAGAGCCTCAAAACAACGAATAACAAGTAGGATACAACAAAAACATTTTACTGTCAATAGTAAATGAAATATTCTGATAGAGGAAATTAATGATAGCATACCGGTACTCCATAATGTCAATTATGTAGTTTCTTGGTCACTTAACAGAATTCAGGAGAGAAGTCACATGGGGAGTGCTAGTATTGATTGTTTTTGCTAGGTTGTTCAGTTGACTAAAAAGTCATCTGGTTCCTCTTGCTCTTGTTTAAAAGATCTGAAAAGAATTACAAAATTCTACACAGAAAACAGCTTCTTTCCTGTTTGAATAAGTAAACCCAAGATACTATTTTATAAACCTAATAACATATTTGAAATGTGGAATTATAATATAGAATAAAACAGGGATAAGTCTTGGAAAGCGTGTGGAATTGTTTTTCACATTACGAGGTCAAAATCTCTCAATAAAACGAGCTCATCAGAAAATGATTGGAGTGAATTATTTAATTACAGTTTTCAGTCAATGGAAATTGTATAGTCGCAGTTTTTCGATACCGTTCTTTATAATAATAAAATAATAATAAGGAGCATACTAACCGTTTTCAGTCTGAGTCTGCTTAATTGCTCGAGGACTCTCGCCGTTGCCGTTTCCTCGCCGTGGCGATTCGGGAAAAGTGTCTTGCATTTCCCAACGTCGACATCGGTGTTATGTACGATGCATCGTACGAAAATGTTAACTAATTCCAGCTCCCCCGGCAAAAAAATTGACCAGCCGTCATCTTCAAAACATTTAAAGCATATTGTTTTACCACTTTCTTTAGCCTTTTGAAACGGTCGCGCGGAAAGAGAGAAAACTTCCTGCTCTTGTCGAACTGCATGTACCGCCATCTTGTTTATATTTATGAAGGTATGACTCGCCCCAGCCTCCCTCGGAAATCGGGCGCCATTTTGAAAACATTATCTGGCAGAGGCTCCCGCTCTTTCGCTCTTCCCATCGTTCCCCGCGCTCCCATTTTATATTTTACTGTTCTTTACTGATAGGAGCCTCTGCGGAGGAGAGAGTTCCATCACTGAAGAAACCAGGTTTTTAAACGTGCTTTCCGTCTCTCAGAAACGTTTTGGCTGAGTTGACAAGAACATGAACCGGTTAAATAATAATAATAATAATAATCACTTTATTTAAGTGTCAAAGGTATCTTAGCACGCGAGTACTAATTGGGGACACTTTCCAGATCTAATTGGAATTTGGAAGTGTTGGTTTTTGAGGAGAGGGGAAAACCGGAGTACCCGGAGAAAAACCTCTCGAACACGAAATGCTTGGTTATAAGCTTGGTCTGATGACCGATAATACCTCAAAACACTTCTCCCCTTTCTCGTTAAAGCGACAATTATACACTTTACTACCCCTCCCCTAACATAAATTTTTGTTAGCACCCAGATTCTGGGAGCCACGTGACCAGCCGCAACCAGGGTCTCTCCCGATGATGACGTAACTGAAGAGAGAGAGGCCCTGGGAACGAGGTTGACTACTGACAGCCTATGGCGAGTATTTGTTTTGCGCAAAAGTGAGGCTAAAATAATGTGGGAGAATTTGGATTTTCAAACATGGCTGACTAAAGGCCTACTGAGCAGGAAATCGAAAAATGGAGAGTTCCTTAGTTGAAAGCATATTAATTTATAGCATAGAGGCCGGGATAACTGTAAGCAAAAGAGAAAAGAGGAACTTGAGGATTTAGCAGAGAAACAGAAGAAAGATTGCAAACATGATGCACGCACCTGTCATAAGATACAATTTGTAAGTGAATTTGTCAGAATAGAGGTTTTGCATGGCAGCCATGTTGCATGGCAGGAACAATAGATTCTTTTCCGTATGGGAAAGAATGTTCTTTCTAATGCAAAACATTTTCATTGTTCCTGCCATGCAACATGGCTGCCGTGCAAAACCTCTATTAGAGGTAACTTAAGGCAGTTAATATGCTACCAGCCCTTCATTTACAACACGATCGCATGTTTTGCAGATTCCAAAAGGTCTCATAGAAGAGATTGATGCGGCAGAAACCATTGTTAAAAAGGGAAGCGTGAGTTGGTTTTAAATCCTGAGGAATAAAAATTCAAACATATTTAATATGTTCTTGTACATACCATAGCTTATTATACTGTACTATTTGTTATCTTTTAAAAATGTTTTTTATAGTCCCAGAAAATCAATTTTAGTTATTATAATACTGCTGATCAGAAGTATAAATGAAGATCCTCTGTCATTAAGTGTCTATCAAACAATAGTGGTAAACAAAGCGGAGAGAGAAAAATAAATATCAACAAGTACTAATTCACCTGAAAATACACCTTATTCGATGGTTTAACAGATAATACGCGCAGATATTTTACGAGTTGTGTACGAAAACGAAGTCGGTGATCCCCTCATTTTTTTGCATTTCCGACAATAGTAACTCATAACCTAGCTGTAGCAAACGTTTTATAAAAAAAATCAATGTTAGAATATTTTCGTGCGAACGTCCTTAACTCGTAGGCAACACAGTTGAATTATCTAACGACTACGTACCGCGTAGCAAGAAAAAATATTGCCCTGTCCTCTTGATTATTTAATGACTGTGTTCCGCGTACCGCGTAGGCAAGAAAAAATATTGCCCTGTCCTCTTGGATTATTTAACGACTGCGTACCGCGTACCGCGTAGGCAAGAAAATATGTTGTCTTGTCCTGTCTTCATACTGCCACTGCGTACCGCGTACAGACTTTTTTCCTGAGGCACTCGAAATGGCAGGGTATTCTGCAGTTACTCCGGTCCATTGTTCAATCGGCAAACTCTGAGCACGTAACAACGCTGAAAAACTCATAAAAAAAACATTGTCTTTCCCGTGAAATGTCATTAAATCGTTCGTGACCTTGATGAATGCTTCCAGCAACAAATAAGTTCGAATTTGGCATGATACATTTGCCTGAATATCGAAGAAGCGAAGAGAAGCGAGAATGTACTATGGACGGATATGGACGGCGAAAGATGCATCCAGATCCAGGCGCATCTAAGTTATGATGACACCGCTGGACGTATGCTTGCTCAAAATCATCGTGACAAACATCAAAATCTCAAAAATCGAGACTGCAGCAGCATAACATAAAGCACAGGGAACCCAAGCAACCACAGGCCAACCAAAGATTAGTGTGTTACTCGCCTGGGGGCTCGCAGCAATTAATTTTATTCGTATGCCTTTTCACGATAAGAGTTTCATCTCACATGGGTACTGATGTCTACTTAATTTTGTATATTTGTTGACGAATAAACATCTGACATTGTCTTATTTATTCTTATTGTGACTTTTCGTCTTCATTCTGCAAAGAAAACTGCGAGAAATAGTTATGTGGAAAGGTTTCATAACGTCGTTTGCCCAATTTCCACTTTCTGTCTGAGATGAATATTTTTTCGCATTTTGGCTGACAGTTACGGCTCATCACGCAACCACATACATGTATCTTTGGATTGATAATAATAATAATAATAATAATAATAATAGTGCAGTGTGTTGTGTAAACTATTTGGGAATTTAGGAATCTAAATACCTTGTAATGTACTCTGTATGTGATGAATCCGGTGACATTAACGAATCTGGAAATTTCTGCAACACCAATAAATACCAACGAATCCTTTTGCTCTTGTGTAAACTTAGCCTACAGAGACTTTTGCTCTAGTGTAAACTTAGCTTGCAGTGACATTTGCTCTGGTGTAAACTTAGCTTACAGAGACTTTTGCTCTAGTGTAAACTTATCCTACAGGGACTTTTGCTCTAGTGTAAACTTATCCTACAGGGACTTTTGCTCTTGTGTAAACTTAACCTGAGGAGACTTTTGCTCTAGTGTGTTTTGATTTCCACTAGATCGTAAGGTTCTTGCGATTCCGATTCCGCTGACGTCGCTAGTGGGAACCAAGTTTAACAGATACTTAGTCGACGAGGCGGTAGTCCGAGTTGGCTAAAATCAGGCGATATTGCACAAGCTTGAGCACTAAAACTGTTTTATAATCAACACATTGATAACAAATCACAGTTTCGAGAACAAATTTGAGATATACAACCTTTTATTAAGTAAAAGGCTTACAACAATATTTTATGTCGCGCCATTTCTTACACAACAAGCAGCAAATGCCGAAAATTTTACCAAGCTTAAATTAATTTAGCGTTCACAATTTGAGAGTTTCTAAGAAGAGCTTTTGTCCACGTAAGGAACGGGACGGAGTAGTGACTACACAAATTAAAACACAGTAAAATGACATGGAATGTCATAGTTACAAGACAGTGTTTCACGGCTACCCGAACATAGCGGCGAAAAGTCTGAAAGAACTGTGAACAGTATGTCTTACAAAAATTCACAGCTAAAGGATACAAGAAACGGTTTATACAAAAGTTACCAGTAGTTGATGTGGCTTTTCAGTCCCTTCCATCAGCACTAAATTTTCAACCATCGAAGTACGAGCTGAGTCGATCGCTGTTGTTTACAAACTTAATCGTTTCAGTTCCTACAGCCATAATGGCGAGATCATTTAACTTCAATCCGCACAAGGTGGCCGAACACAGTTGAACATAGGTTGTGAGTATATGTCATTCGTTAGGGCATTATGTGAGAAAGGTTGCAGCTTAGAAGATGAAACTTAGCAAAAGGAAAATATAGTGACGGAAGATTTTAATTAAAATTTGCTAAAATTTGCGCTTTGGACTGTTTCCATGTCAACCTAAATGGTTGAAAACAACCCTAAAATTTCACTTTTAAAAGGTTTACGTAAAATCCAGTCATTAGATTTTCTCATGAACTTGCACACAGCTTACAATAAAAAATTCTTATTGTTTAAAATTCGCTCGACCAAATTTTAACAAACGGTTTTTCGAATATTCAAGAACATAGCTGCCCAGACAATATTGATCACGTCACAGAATTCCTTTGTTAGACTTGACAAATTTCATGAAATAATGAGTGGATTTTCAGAAAATGTCGTTTGTGTACATTGTTTACAAAACGGAGCTGTCTCGCATTCTTTCTAAAAACCCGCGCCGTCACGCGAATTGCCGCTGACCGCCTTCGAAACTGTGTTCGGCCACCCTAAGGTGGCTCCATATAGTTTTTTGGCGCGCGAGGCATGGCCACGAAAATAAAGAGGTTTTTACGGTAACTAAAACGTTTATTGCGCGCATTCCACACGGTGAATTTTTATAAAAATTGACAAATTGGTAGGATTTTCTTTGTTTTCGATCACAAAAAAGATAACAATTTTTGTACATACACAAACCCAATAAACGTAAAAACGAAGAGTAAATTGCCAAAAAATATGTACCGATTTTTTTTATGGATTTGTTAGATTACACTTACTGAATGTTTCTTCTGTTTCACCAAAAATCGTGAATATTTACCGTGTAAAAAACAAGAAATTCCGTTGAGAGGTTTGCTAGCCTTGAACAACAACTCATTGGTTGCCATGGTAACGAGACAAGACTGCCAAATTAGACTTCTCCGTAAACGAGAAAGAAAGCTACGTGTAGGTGTATATTATGCTTAGTACCGCGAAAAAAAATTCTCGAAAGACAGCGATAAGATCGTGTAATATTTTATTTGAAGACTGGCCAATAACTTTATGGAGCCACCTTAACACAAACTTTGAACCAGCTTTCATTCTGCTTTGCCAAGAAACACTGCGACCGCGACAACGCGAAAATTTCGCGCCATTTTTTCAAATCATGTCATCAATAATTTTTCTCTTTTCTTTTCTTCTCTTTTTTCCTTTCTTTTCCCTTTTTTTATCTAACAGTTCAGGCATTTTTCTCCTAAAAATACGAAATAGCACATTTCCGAGTTGCTTTTAGCCTCCTTTTCGAACCGAGGCCAAGTGCAAAACCATTCATATGAAAATCAGTTTTCTTTCATGCAAATAAAACGTATTTCCATATGAATGGTTTGCACTTGGCCTCGGTTTGTAAATTAGGCTTATAAGAGCAACTCGGAAATGGGCTATTGCAGGCAGCGGTCATTTTTACTTTCCTTCAAAATGCGAAATTTACCTCCGTCGCTGGATATACGTCATGTAGACCTTATGTATATCCATATTTGGGCAGTGTATCAAGGTGTTGAATTATAAGTAATTTTGTATATTCCTTAGATAATATAACTGTAATTTCAATGCATATATTGGCCATTTCAGTGTTCAAGTAACTATCACTTCTTTAGTTTCAGAAAATGCATCCTGGCACACCTCCTTTTAGTCCTCGTTCAAAGGTTTGTTAACACATATGATTAAAATTACTGTAGGTTTCTGATTTTTAACTGTGTGCCATATTGACACGAACGATTGAGTGAGTGATCAGGCCAAAAATAATTAAAATATTATATATAATTATGTTATAATAACAATATTTTGCCAGGAAGCTCTACTCCATAAAACTATAACTAAAAATAACATCTTTACAACAAAATATTAAACGCTAAAAAACTTCAGATACATCTATGATCGATTAACTTGATGACATTGTATAAAAATGTCTTAAAATAGAGAATACATCTAACATTTTTGTCTTTCACGTCCAGCGCAACTGTGCAGACCAAATGGATGTCTCGACTCCACTGAAATCAATGGAACGTCCAGGTCCTTTAATGAGAACCGCACTGTCACCCATCTCAGAAAGAAGTACGACAACAAGTACACCAACAATTGTCAAAAGAGTGGCATTTGATGTTGTGGACACTCCAGATTCGTTTTCTTGTAAAACACCGCAATACAAAGCTACTCCCTTTTTGTCCAGATTGACATTAAGAACGCCATCAGGTGTGATTCTTCCTGAAGAGTCTCCACAGACCATTCATAAACGGACAATGCGAACCTTGTCAAGTCCTGGCGATTTAATTTCACCAAGGAAGCAGTTTAAGTCTTGTTCAGTTCACACTCCGGGAAACACCCCACTTACGCCGTCCGGATTTATGAGTTGCACGTTGGATATCTCTTGTGACGAGTTAATTTCTTCCACTTCAAACACCGCAAAGCCACGATACAGTACCCAACCTGAGTTGAAACTTTCAACAGTTGACCATTCAGTAAGTAGTTTGTTATTTCATTCCATTTAATTGTCCAGGAATTGGGAATGAAATGCTTCTCAATGTCCAAAATTCCTGTTATATCCCTCTTGGGCAACCTCATTTCTTTATTTTGCTATCAGTTTGGTTTACACTGGCATTTTTAAACTTTTATGCGTTTGCTGTGGACGTTTGCAGTACCACTGCTTCCACCAACAATTGGGATCAAAATTAGCTTGAGACACTTTATCCAAAACGACTTTTACTTACTTTTAATGGGCCATTTGCACGATGACGTCATATGACTACAACTACCAGAACCCTTCAGTTTTTTGTTTTGTAGTGCAAATTAGGGCTATTGTTATTTAAACCGCACTGGGATTACAAAATTTAAATAAGAACGGAAAAACGAAATGAATTCTGGTAGTTGTAGTCAAATGACGCCATCGTGCAAATGGCCTATTACTCATGGCGCAGCACACTTTTTCGTGTCACATTAGCGCATGCAAATGTATGCACGCATATTTTAGTTTATGTCCACGACTATATCGTTTACGGTGGCTAATTTAAATTCACTCACTCGCTCCTTCCATCAGCTGTAAACTTAGTGAGTAATGCTTTGTTACGAATGCGTTTCGTAACAAGACCAACGTGAATCCAACGATAACAATAATTAATTTAATATAAACAACAAGCTTAAAGGTGTTTCGCATTTGGAGTCTTTAGTGCAACATTAAAATCGATCTAGGAGACACGCGTTTTGATGAGTATCTACCTTGAAATAATAAAATTTAGTCATAATTGAGTTGAGTTCCTCGATAGTGTAGTGGATTGAGGTTGTGGCTTCGTTCGTGGCCGAGACAGTCGAAAGGCCCGAGTTCGACACGTTCGGGTCCTTTCTTTTTCTTTTTTCGGACTGGACATTATGAAAGTTGATGTACTTTTTTTTGCGTTCGTCAAAAATCCTTACGTTTAATTTAAAAAAAAATTACGAACCGTGTCTGTAAAAACATAAGCTAACCGCAATATTGCGTTACGCGTTAGCATTTCTTCTTCACGGGTTAGTTCTTAGGAGCCTTTGATTAGACATAATTTATCAGATTTATTTTTGGCGACAAAATAAAGTTTACAGAATGAACTTTCATCCAAAGAAAAATAGTGAAAATTGACGGAGAAATGACGGTATAACTTTTGTGGGCGGAGTTTGTTTATGAAGCGATATGTTTTTTTAAGCGCTGTTTTCTCAAAGTTAATTTTTCGCTTGTAGGGGACACTTTAAAAAGCTACAACTCAAAGGGATTTGTTCGATTTTCCTCAAATTTGGACAGAAGCTAGGCTAACATATAATCAACAAAAACGTGTCGGCGAATTTCTTATTTCCAAAAACGTTTTCGTTCAAGAGCCATTTCCGTGCGATCACTCCAATTTTTTTTCTCCCTTTTTCGAAAATACTTTTCACTGCAATTGAATATGGGAAATTGCCGACAAGTTTTTTTAGCGCTTCGTGTCCGGAAACCCGAGAACAAATCAAATTAGCAAAATACAATAATCGCTTCGAGCAGAAGCTCATAACAGAGAAGCGATTAACTCGTTTCCGATGCAGGGGATTTTTAGAAAACGCGGGGAGCCAATCAGAATTTACTTCCTAATATGGAGTTCTAAAAGAAGCCTACTTCCACGCGAAACGCGCGCTCCTACAACACTTGCAGGAAAAGCTTGTATCTTGTTTCATACAAGCTACTACAAAGGTCAATAATTGCACTTTGCAGTTCTGAGACTCGACCAAAATGTCAACTTTATACTATTCAAACGGGCATAGACTCCCTTTGGAGAAAAGAAGGCCGATTATGCCGAACTGGAGGAAGCGGAGAAAAGGAGAAATTGTATCAACCGTGGAAAAACTTTACCGGCAGAGCGAAAAAATTCCCATTTAGATTGCTTGCCGTCTCATGTTTAACTTAATACTCCACAGCGATTTGTGTCAACAGCAACATACCAGCAATCAAAATCAGTTAATGAATGAAATACGGTGAAATGATAAAAACACAGAGTTCAAAACTTTAGGACACCTGCATCAAAGAAAGATGAAAATGAAATAAAGATGCACACAACATGTAGGTTTCTCCAAATCACTTTTATTTAAAAACAAAGACAAATAGACTCAAATACAATGTAGTTGAATGAATAAATACAGATCTTCAACAGCTAGTTTATCACAGTTAAAATTACTCATAACAAATCGTAACTCGAAACAGCTCATGATAGCTTCTGCTTGAAAACAATTAAGGCCCGGGACAAACGTCAAACTTTTCATGAGTCGAACTAAATTGCAGTTTGGGTCGACCCAAATTAATTATTTTCGACGTTTGTCCCGGGCCTAAGCTTAATGATACGAAAACTTCGAAATTCCTCAAGACAACCGCAATTTAGTTTTGTCGACTCGGCGAGATGATGAAAACGTACTCCGTGAGTTCAGAACCTAAGCGATGCCACATTTACAAAACAAAAAATTAATGCAACTCAGTTTTAAAAATAGTAATGATCAGAATTTTCTCGTACGAAATCATAAATTCGGAAAACAAGTAGGCTCGAGAGCTAAATAAACATGTTTGAAACGTACTGATTTGGTATGCTCATTTCCTCTCAAAAATCGCTTTGAAAAACAATTATATTATATACAAAGAAAAACCATGGTACATGTAAGGATGGGTTGACAAAGTCGGTGAAAGTTTTAAAAAGTGTTGGCTGTTTAAAATACAGCGAACTGAATATTTATAAACACCGCGCCGCCGTTCATATTTCAAAATCTATATAACAAATTTTATTCCAACCGATTTGGGAAGAAAAACCCTAAGCTCAAGTCAGAGACGAATTATTGTATGTTTGAGCGATAAATTATAAGCGAAAAGCAGAGTAAAAACACTTTAATTGTTTTCAAAATAAAACAGAAAAACACATGGCATGCGTACTGAATCATGAGAATTTGCTACGCTTCTTCCGTACGCTTCAATCTCTTTGTGAAGTTAAAAACAATTCATATTTTCTTACTACCATAAAAACCTGACTTAAACAATCTTTCTAATTTGAAACTACATTTGAATAAGTAAAATACATTACCATATTGCACATGAAATTCTTTAAAGAGCCATTTTTGTGGTGATTTGGTAGAGATGAAACAAGGCTTGAAAAAACCTGAGTTGTCCAGATTTCGCGGTGTTGAGCTTTTTTTCGTTCCTTACTCCGTCGTCATCTTGGAACTATACTTTTTCAATACTTTTTCCTCTTCAGTTTTGAACCTCAAAATGTGATTTGGTAGCGACGAAAATAGCCGTGAAAGTAAGCTGTCCATATTTCGCGAAGCGCTTGTAGTTTCCTCGAAGTTTTCTTGCCGATTTGAGCGGCCGCGCGTACGCACGTGGAGCTGAAAACCTCCTTCCATATAAGGGCAAAAATTCAATCCGCGATTCTGATTGGTCGGTTGGGAATTCTAATAATCCCCAGCAGTTCTGAACAATTCTGAACATATAGGGGGAAGTTGCACGCTTCTACGTGATAAGCTTCTGCTTCGAGTTATAGCGTTTTAAAGCTGATTCGGACGTTCGAATTTAGACGTCGTAAAAAATTCGACAATTCATTTTATTACCAAATGGTTTCCATATTTAGATAGCCAGCTGCCGGGCCCAGCTCTATAATCTTAAGACGCTAGAGCTGTTATACTGGAGACACCCCCGAAGGTACATGGTAACCTTAAGTTTCTCCGTAAAAGCACTCAAAACACTCGGGAATCAATGCTGCAATGAATTAAAGGCACCACGAGTTCAAGCTGTGTACAGCTTCTTGTTTGTTACTATAAAGTTACCTAAAAAACGTGCAATCAAACATTTAATTTGCCCTTCTGATTACTTTTACAAAGAGAAAACACAGTGCCCATTTTAAATCATTCAAAAAGGTTATTACAAAAGTTTATTGCTGATTTTGAATGCGAGCTAATGTAGTTTTTGTGCGGTCCAGTCAGGTGACTAATGACGTCACAGCAACATTAATATTACACCATTTTTTGTATTTTATTAGTTTTTTATTCATAATACAGATATAATTATTAACCTACAAGTGTACAACCCACGCCAGTGACGTCCCATACAAGTTGAATTCCCTCCCACGTTTAACCTGCCCTTACCGACCTTACTAAGTACTATACCCGTCCCCCTCACACCACTCACCATTGTAACGCCCTTACATATATCATATGCACCCCTTGCTGCCCTTAGTATTTATGTACATATATCCCAAACCCAGTTCAAGCCCACCTTTGTAAACTAATCCCCACCTACACCTACACCTACACCTTAATAAACACAGACACACATTGAACACAAGACACACTTAGCGCTAAGGTAAATAACCAAGAAGAATCTGAATTAATTATGATAACTAATAGCAAAAGTTAAACTATAGAAGTTTCAAACTGTTATTACTCGAAGCCACACTTGTCCCATTTCGAAGCATGGAGTCGCCTTTTCCCTTTTGATTTAAAAATATGGCCCTCCAATAAATAGAATGATTTAATTCTTACCAAAAGAATTCGGAAGGACGGTTTTGAGTTGTTGATCATTCAGTAATATATATATATACAGCAGTTTGCAAACATTTTGAACCCCCCAAAATATATCATGATATCCAGATATATAGCATTGTTAGAGAGCAGGGATATAATGATATATTTTTTGGGGGGGGGGGGGGGGGGGGGTTCAAAATTTTTGCAAACTGCTGTATATATATATGTTACTGAAGGATAATAGATATATATATATATATTGCTTTCTGATAAGTATAAGATTATTTACCAACTCGAAATCGTCCTTCCTTCGCCAGTCACCAAATATTATATCTACATTGGAGAACGTTTCAACTTTAATATTTTGGTTGTTGCACCAGGATATAAGATCCTCCCACATTGTTGCAGTGAATTGGCATGTCACCAAACGATGCTCAAGGGATTCGTCCGTTGTTCCACAAAAAGAGCAGGCTAAAGAGTCTATTTTGCCTATTCTCTTTAAATATGTTTTCGTTGCTAAATACCTATTTCAAATTTTGTATTGAAATTCACGCGATTTATTATCTAGTGCAACTTTAAACGGTAAGCTATAAATTTCCTTCCAGTCCAAATGAACGGTAATTCATTATACCTAAGTTGTGCCGTTGGCGGCGTGACAAACTGAGAGTTCAATTCTCTGTAGACACCTTTGGATCTGACTCGTCCCCAGTCGTCTCTCAATTAACGTCTTTCCCCCACGCGCGTCTCCCGCGTCTTGCCTAGAAAGACGACTGGGGACGAGTCAGCCTTTGGATATCACCTTGTTAATCGAGATTTTATGATTATTTTATTTTTTAGAACCAATTGGATTTGATCATCAAGGATAAACATTTGCTTGTTTGAGTACCCATAACTTTTTAAAAAGACCGTCGCCATGGTACAGGGATGGCATCAATTATTTAATATCAGGATATCAGATCAAAGACATCTTTCGGGGAAAATTCCCACTGGCGTACTAGATTGCATTTAGTGATCAGTTGGTTACTTTCAGTGATCAAGTCCCCTACTCTGAAGACTCCCTTACCAGTCTTGGATTGAAAACTGATTTTCCATCAATGCAGATATATTTGTTGTTCCAAATCACAGTTTTGCATATTTCCTGATGGGAAAGTTCATGTTCACATTTATTTGCAGCCACAGAACACGGTGTAAAGCACTCAAGGCATTCCCGATAAAAAGTTGAAATACTTATCGAGAGTTTCTTAATATCAAAATTGCAACAGAACATAATTTTTCCAACAACAGGTTCCAAATAGCGTGATAGGATGGTTTTCCTTGCATGAGGTTCTTTATCGACAAATCGTTTGCAAACCATTATTCTTTGAGTTTTAATAATAGACTCCAAATGCGGGGCTTTCAGGCCACCGTCCTTAGTATCACTTATTAGGGACGTTCGTTTTACTTTGTCTTTGCCTTTCCATATAAAATTATAGATAATGTTATTGGCTTCAGCTATTACTTCCTTGTCAATACAAATTAAACCGGCTCGGTACATCAACATCGGAATTGCAAAGGTTTTTACAATTTGGATGCGTCCGAAGACTGTTAAATTTCTCCACTTCCACATCTGGAGTTTCTTTTTAATGGAACTTATTATTTCTATGAAATTAAGTTTATTTCTCAGATAGCGATTGTAGGTGAAATGCACTCCTAGAATTTTAACCGCATCCTTTACTTCAAGGTTTACCACATGATATTGAGTGCAGACTTCACCTGAATTACCTAAAAGAAAAATTTCTGTTTTTTTTCCAAGTTGATAGTGAGTCCTCTACAATGCCGAAACTTAAAAACCACGTCGAAAAATGTACTAAAAGATTCGTCATTTCCCAGAAACGCGGTTAGATCATCCGAAAAGAGCTCAATTTTAATTTCAGTCCCGTTCACAATGATTCCTTTAATATAGTCATTATCACGTATACTTATAGCTAAAAGTTCCAGAACTGTAATGAACAAATAAGGAGAGAGCGGATCTCCTTGTCTTACTCCTCGTTATATTTCAAAGGGACCAGTTGAAAGCCCATTGTTCAGTGCACAGCTTGAAATATGGTAGAACATATGTACCCATTGTATAAATGAAGGACCGAAGTTAAAGGCAGTAAGAGCCTGATACAGAAAATGCCTGTTAGCTGAATCAAAGGCTTTCTGAAAATCAACGGCTATCATCTTGCCCTTGAGTCCGTAACGTTCCGTATATTCAAGGATGTCGTCTATTGTCCTAATTGCTAATTCCTCATTGATTGTTCGTCCTTTAACATATGCGTGTTGATTGTAGTGAATTAGTTTCGGTAGCACAGTCTGTAATCTCAAGGCAATGGCTTTTGATCCGATCTTGGCATCGACATTGATCAAGGAGATCGGTCTTTATCTTTCTTTTCTAATAACGTTATAATCGCTTGTTTTTGCGAGTTGGATAATTCACCGTAATCATATGAATAATTGAGACTATCCACAAGGAGTTCACCAAGATCTTCCCAAAAAGCAGTGTAAACTCCACTGTTAAACCATCATTACCTGGCGATTTATTTTTCTGAAAAAAAAGCAGACTTTTAAAACATTCCGTTAGAGTTAGTCTGCTTTCACACACGAGAGTATCCTGATCGGATAATATCGGGATCCCTTTAGACCGTAAGAACGAATTGAGGACCGTGTCCGAGGTTTTAAGCTTATCCCCTTTATGAAGGTCCAAATAGAAACTCTCTAATTCTTTCATAATCTTTTTAGACTCGGAAGTTAAAAAGCCATCTTTCGTATATGCCTTACGGATACAGCTCTTGGATTTTCTGTGAGTTTCAAGGTGGAAGCAATATTTATTACTCTTTTCTCCGTACTCGTACCAAGTAGCTCTTGAACGGATTATCGCTCCTTTCGACAGGTACTCATAACAGGAGTCATACTCATGTTTTAAAAGTTCTAGTTTTTAGATATTATCTGGTGAAGGATTTTTGCCACGGTCGACCTCACATTCTTTCAAGGAGTTTTTGATGATTCTTAAATTATTTCTTCTCGCCTTGGCTTTTTCCTTGCTAAATGTTATCGTTGTCTAATCCGCTATTTAATTAAATCCCAGAGCACTCTCTTATCATCGACTTCCACAAATTCCCTGCGCCACACTGGCCAGCAACCAGCCACGATTAACTCTAGTTATTTGCGGGTTGCTACTATATTTTGTTTTATTATTTGAAAAATAAATCGTTCTTGTTGTTGTTGTTGGTATATTATCATTTATAAGGCTAACATACTCGGGATCGTCTAATAAACTTGCGTTAAATTTCCAATAAGGTGGGCCATGCCTTTGTTCTTCAATGCTATTTAAATGAAGTACAATAGCCGAGTGGTCTGAATTAATAGAGGGGATTATATCGACATTATTTACCTCTTCTTGGTAGGAGTCGCTTAACAACCAGTAATCTAATCTTCGTTGAATAACAGGACTTTTTTGCCTCCATGTGAAGCGTTTGCACTGAGGATTTCTAACTCGCCAAATATCTACTAGGTCAAAATTTAAACACGTCTTGAATGCAGTTTACAGAGTCTTTCTTTGTGACGTTACCTCCACTGCAATCCAGATCGGGGTTAAAACTAACATTATAATCACCTCCTATAACAATTTTTTGCTCCGTACTTAATTGAAGATTCTCTATTAACTTATACAAGTGTTTAAAAAATTTGCATTGCTCATGAACTTTATTCGGTGCATAAATGTTGGCTAAAAGAAAATCTGATCCCTGCACCGTGGCGTTTAGCAAAATGTAGCAACCTTCGGAATCTATTTCGGACGATATAAGATTTAAATCCAAATCATCTCTTACTAAGATCATCACTCCACGACTGCCATGTGAATAAAATATCTTACCTTTAAACCGTGTTTTCCAAATAACTTCTACTTCTTTTGTACTATAGGTTTCCTGAAGAAAGATAATATCTGCTTTTTGCTTGTTTAGCCACAAGAATAACGCCTTTCTCTTTATGAATGAACGAATCCCTCGAACATTCAAAGAAAGTAATTTAAAATTAACATTTATTTGTGAATATGAAACGTGACACGTTTCTTTTCCCAACTGACTGAAACATGGATGACAACTAAAAAATACATAGCGCTTAACTGAACACTGAAATACACAAAGAAGTTAACAAAGGCAGCAGATATTCATTATTTTCAATTACATTACTTTTCCCTGCCTCGAATAGCGTTTTTGCTAATTTGCAGGGCAATTGTATTAAAGTTTAATATGTCTCATAAATTTTTGTTTGTTGTTGTTGCCACAGAGATTTAGGACTATTTCTTTCCATGCAGATTCAGTTTTACTCTGCTCCCGTAAACAAAAGAATTAAGAGCGCCTGTCCGTAAAAATCAGACAAATTTGGAATTTTCTGGCAAGTAATAAAAATTCGATTTCTTTCATATTTTAAAGTTAGATAGATTAAGGTATAACAAAAATCACTTGATACTTTTTTCGGCTAAATATCTTTTTATTTAAAAGAAAAATTCAAAAAACGAAAGTCCGTTAAAATCGCCATTTGAGGTGGAAAATTATTGCACAACTTTGACAGCTTCGCTTGCAAAAACAAGTAATGCTACAGCATTTAAAACATGAAAATCATATTGTGCAATCTTTAGTTATCTAGTAGAGTGATTTAGGGAATTATTTTGTTGTTCTTTGCTTGCAAAATTTTATTTCGAAGACATATTTTACTTCTTTAAAAGTACCTCATAAACAAAACAACTTTTCACCATGTGCTAAACCTTCAAACGGATTAAGTTTCTGTTGGTTAATTTGTATAAAGATGATCTTA